>CAWUFW010013938.1:0-442919 GCA_963921515.1 Calotriton arnoldi
CCTCTGCTTTCAGGTTCTTCAGAACTCCGATCCACTCTTGGATCCACCCGGACACTTTTCTCTTGGCCGCCAGTAGCACTTTGCAGCAGATCGCCATTCGAATCGACGACGAAACCCGACCCCGAAAGGCACCTATGCACCCGGCTTCCCTGGGTGAGGTAACACGAGTACTCCGGTGCTCCCGTGGGTAGAGACTCTTCAAAGTCCTAGATCTCAAAGGGTTTTGTCCTAGTCCTCTTTTAAGTGTCCCTTTTCTCTAATTTCCCGATCCCGACTTTCTCCATAGAAGTCAACGGCGTATCGCGGTTGTGTATTTACACTGCACGCGTCCCCCGTGGGTCCCCTGTGTCACTACCTTGGGTGGTTCCTTGTGGTCCAAGCACTTCTAGAGGCTCTAGGCCTAGTGTCTAGTTCAGTCGTGGTTCGCATACCACTTTATTGGTATATGGTTTGGTACGCCCCTAGGGCCCAAACGTGTATTTGTGCTATTACTGTGATTTAATAACTTATAACTTATGTACTTCGAACTCTAGCCTCATAAAGAGACTAGAGGGGTGTGTTTAGCAATAAATACATATATTTTGAATATATACCTGGTGTGGTGCTCTTTCATTTGATCACTCAAGAGATTATAGACTGGTAAAACAAGCTGCTTTACATTCCTTCAAGACTTAGCCTGAAGGCTGCTCTCCATAGCTACCACTAGGATAGCTTTCAATAAGGTTGTCTTTAACCTATCTCCAATAAGGGGTTGTTTGGACTGGTGCAAGGTGCCCACTATAATTAGTGGACAGCATATGCCAGGCCAACTTCTCACATTGGTGTGCAGCGTGTGGGATTCCAGCTTGCTATTGTTTTACCAGATAATCTCAATTGAATTGATCAACTGAAAACCACTAAAGGTACCTAAGGTACATATAATTTAAGCTTAGAATACAGTAAGTTCTACTGAACTTAGAGTTGTGTGTTAAGGGATAGCACAACCCTTTCTACAACTCAAGAGAGTTTAGTAGGCCACACTAGAGTAGGTAGTGCATACACCACACCACACTAGTAATGTCTTTAAGGGCAGGATCCAAAGAATCCTTGCAGGAAGCCATTGAGCTTCCACCCTCCAAGTATGATACACTCCCATTCTTGGAATTGAGAGCTTTATGTAACTTGAGAAAAATAAGGACAGGCCAAAGCCCCACCACCCAACACCTCAAGGAGTTGTTGGTGGCTTATGACCTTAGTAAGCCCTTGGGGACTGAGGGGGTAGGAGCTGAGGGTGGGGCAGAGGAAGAGGAGGAGGCCAGGGGTACCAATACCCCCAGCCCCCCCTCTGAGACTGGCCAGGAGGGTGACAATGACCCTGACCTGGATAACCCAATCCCTCCTGTGGAAGATGATGAGGATGATCAGGATGATGCCCTCTTTGTCCCCCCAGGAAGGATTAAGAGTGTGCCCAGGAAGTCTAGATCTCCTTCTCAGGAGTCTAACCACTCTGGCACCTCCATAGGGAGCTCTATCTCCTCTCATAGGAGGGAATCCTCTCATGAGAGAAGAGACAGACTGGTCCAGTATGAGAAAACTCAGCTGGAAATCAGAAAAAAGCAATTGGCTTTAGATAGGGAATCCCTAGATCTCCTTAGAGAGAGAAGAAAGTTGGGACTAGAGTCCCATGGTGGCAGCAATATCCCTAGAGATAGGGAAAGGTCTTATGACCATAGAAACCTAAACAAGATTGTCCCTCCCTACCAGAGTGGGGATGACATCCACAAATGGATAGCTGCACTGGAGAGGGCCTGTAAAGTTCAGAAGGTCCCCCAGAGGCAGTGGGCAGCAATCTTGTGGCTCTCCTTTGCAGACAAAGGTAGAGACAAGCTCCTCACTGTAAGAGAAGAGGATGCTGACAATTACACAGTCTTGAAGAGTGCTCTGATAGATGGGTTTGGCCTAACCACTGAACAGTATAGGTTGAAGTTCAGAGACACCCAAAAAGCTCAGACTCAAGACTGGGTTGATTTTGTAGATTGTGCTACAAAGGCTCTGGAAGGTTGGATACATGGCAACAAAGTGCATGACTTTTTAGGATTGTACAATTTGATTATGAGGGAGCAGATCCTTAATAATTGTCAAAACCAGCTTTTGCACCAGTATCTGGTGGACTCTGATCTGACCTCTCCCCAAGAATTGGGAAAGAAGGCAGACAAATGGGTCAGAACCAGAGTAAAAACTAAAAATCAGGGTGGTGACCAGAAGAAAGATTCTACTAAGTCCCAAGAGAAAGGTGGGGATAAATCTAAGGATAAGTCCCCTACAGGGCCCCAAAATTCCTCTTCTGGGGGTGGGTCCCAAACTCCTTCCTCTCCTGAAAAGAAACCATATTGCCATGTCTGTAAAAAGCCTGGGCACTGGAAATCTGATCCCAGTTGCCCCAGGATTGGCAATAAAGAAAATGTTCCCCAGCAACTACTACCCCCTCCTGGTACTACCAGTAGTAATCCTCCAGTTGGGAGTAGTGCACCCAAAAAGTTAGGTGCTTTTGCAACAGGAACAGAGGTGGGCCCTGGTTCAGACAGGGACCCCTCAACAGACTCCTCTGACTCTGATGGTGGTGTAGGATTTGCCACCTTTACCATGGGTCCCACAGCAATGGGCAGGTACAGACTGGAGCCAATGATTAATGGTCAGAAAGCTGTGGCATTTAGGGACACAGGGGCTAGCGTCACCATGGTGGCAGGGAAACTAGTCCCCCTCACCAGCTTTTACCTGAGTTTAAATACCAGGTGACCAACATTGATGGTGTCAGAACAGATCACCCCATGGCCATAGTCAATCTCAGCTGGGAGGGGGTCACAGGCCCAAAGAGAGTGGCAGTGTCCCCCACCTTACCTGTAGATTGCCTGATGGGCAATGATCTGGAAATTTCAGCCTGGGCTGAAGTTGAACACCAAACCCATCTTAGGATGTTGGGCGTCCCTGTAAAGGTTAGTGGGGCTGTGATGGCCACAGCCCCAGCCCAAGAATTTGGAGAGATGGAGCCTGAAAGAATGGCCCACTCTCCCCAAAAGAGAGCACAAGGGTTGAAGAAAAGTCTTCTTCCCCCAGACAGTAGGTAAGGGTCAGCCTCCTCAGGGAACTGACGCTAACCCTAGTGAAGGAACTGCCACAGAGGTAGTCAGGCCTGGCCTGGCCACACCCCTGATGGCAGAGGACCCTTCCAAGGTGGTACCCAGTCTGGAGCAGGTAACCTGCCCCTCTCTACCCTGCCTCAGCCAGCCCAGGGCTGCAGAGGTCAGTGTGGTCAGTGGACCCCCAGGGCCCCCTGTCCAGAGGAATCCCCCCATCAGCAGATTAGGGGCACCCAGTCTAGTAGCCCTAGCCAGGTGAAAATTCCTCTACACACTGAGGGATCCCCCATACCTTTATGTAGGGACCTCCCCAGAAGGACTCTGGTAGGCAAGGGCAAACCTGGGACCAGAAGGTTCCAAACCTGCCATGTCCCTCCAGTAGTCCATCCAAAGGGACCCAACCCCCAGCTGTAGGCAGCCAAAGGTTGACCCTTAGAGCAAAGTGCAACTCAGTCATGGAAAGACAGGCATACATGGTGACCAGTGATCTGAGGAAGCTGAGGCCAACATTCCTAGGGCCTCACTTCCCTACTCAGACACCTCACCAGCCTTGTACTTTACCTAAGCACACCACAGGTAGTGATTCCCCATGGTGGAGACCCTCTCATACCCTTAGGGTGAGGGATTGCTTAGTGGACCATAAGACAGGGGGCAACCATGCTAGTGCAGGTGCTTCCTTATATGACCACTTAGTCAATGAAGGCTCAACTGGCCAAGGTTAGCCTTATCTCCTTGCGTTTGGGGGGGGTTATGTAGGAAGGTGGAATCTGACTATATGGTTGCCCCCACTTTTTTTATGGTGTTTTGCTGGTTTATGACTTAGTTGGACTGGGATCCTGCTATTCAGGGCCCCAGTCTATCTGCTTTCTCTGTAAAAGGTTTCCATGTGCCTTAGGCACATCTCTGATTGGAATCTGGAGTGCCCTTATAAGTCCCTAGTATATGGTATACTATGTACCAAGGGCATAGGTACCTCAGAGGCCTACCAGGGGCTGCAGCATGTATTATGCCACCCCTGGAAGGCCATCCAAACTGACACCACAGGTCTGCTACTGCAGCCTGGGTAAGGTGGTGCATGCACCCCTTACTGTGATATAGGTTACCTATATCACTAAATACATACACACATATAAACCTATAAGTCACTCCTAAGGCAGGCCTTATCAATCCTGAAGGCAGAGTGCGTGGTTCCTATGTGAGGGGGTGCCCCTGCATGAGCAGGGCCCCTCTGCAGCGTTCTGAGACCCTTCTCTGATGCTGTTTGTAGTGCAGCCTGACCATATACTCTTAAGCGCATTATAACCTCGCGTTAAATGCTAACTTTGGAATGGCTGCACCTAAATATGTCGTGTTTGGTGTCAAACATCTTGGAATACTACCCCCCCGCCAATTCTGGCGGCGGGGGTAGCATTCCACCCTTCTAGAGGGAGAGACATGTTAACCCTGGCCTGGCCGGTAACTTCTTTCTAAAGCCTGGCATCACAAAATGGATGCTACTGCCACAGACACAAGTTTGTCCTCCTGCTGCTGGACGAAACTCCGGCAGGGGAGGCCTGGACAATAGGTTTCCTGTCCCAGGGAGGTGTGACCACCTCCCCAGACAGGATAATGTGTATTGGGGCTGGGCGGGAGCACTTTCGGGTGCTTTGAAGTCCTGCACTGATTTGCATATGGCCATGTCTGAACTGGGGTGGTGGAGTGAGCTAAAGAATGATGATGGATTAAACCCAGATCAGTTGACTGGGGGTGAGTGTTTGATTGGCTCAAACGTTCCGTCCATCATCCCCTTTTGTATCGCTTTGGTCGCCCTAAGTTGGCGGGGGTATGCCCAGACGTGGGTCCCTTGCTCACTTTGCCACTGGATTCAAGCAAGCCTGGCTGATGACGGCTGAAATGCCAGAAACCGGTCCTAGGATGCTTGTTTCCGGTCCAGGGAAGACATGGCTTGGCAGTTCGGGCTGGACTGTTCCCATGAGGCACAGGGTCAGACTGATTTGCATATGGCCATGTCTGAACTGGGGTGGTGGAGTGAGCTAAAGAATGATGATGGATTAAACCCAGATCAGTTGACTGGGGGTGAGTGTTTGATTGGCTCAAACGTTCCGTCCATCATCCCCTTTTGTATCGCTTTGGTCGCCCTAAGTTGGCGGGGGTATGCCCAGACGTGGGTCCCTTGCTCACTTTGCCACTGGATTCAAGCAAGCCTGGCTGATGACGGCTGAAATGCCAGAAACCGGTCCTAGGATGCTTGTTTCCGGTCCAGGGAAGACATGGCTTGGCAGTTCGGGCTGGACTGTTCCCATGAGGCACAGGGTCAGACTGATTTGCATATGGCCATGTCTGAACTGGGGTGGTGGAGTGAGCTAAAGAATGATGATGGATTAAACCCAGATCAGTTGACTGGGGGTGAGTGTTTGATTGGCTCAAACGTTCCGTCCATCATCCCCTTTTGTATCACTATAATTAGTGGACAGCATATGCCAGGCCAACTTCTCACATGAAGTTCCCCAGACCAAAATTATATGTGGACATTCAAAGAAAGTTGAAATCCTTGTTTGACAACTCTCTTACCTTATGCATGCAAATTGAGTCCACAGTTTCCTGCAATTCTAATGTCTTGAAACTTCAGTGATGTCACAGACACCTGAGATTTACAATGTTCACCAAGTGAATACCAGTCAGCCAGACCATGCTAGAACAAATCGACATTACTGAAGTATTTATGCAACATAATAAAAGTGCTGGAACAACATCTCATTATCCACCTCCCAGTAAACAGTTCCAAGCGGTCAGGGTGTGTGATCTTCATACAACATTTCTTATTTGTATTAATTTTCTGTCTATTAAATCCGTTCTCCTGGCAGCGCCTGGTGTCAAAGGATGTGCTGCTTTGCGTGGTTGTTTCCTGGAGGAACCTATTGATTAAGGATCGCGCGGGTGCATATCATTACACTTGCATGCAATTATTCAGGTTGGCTTCACAGGTGAAGAAGGTAATTTTGATTAAACTTGACAATCCTTGGAACCAAAGGGCACACAATTATGCAGTGTATCCCCTCCCTGCTGCCAGCTCGGCGACTTCATGAAAATGTGATCAGTAGCGGGGAGTAGAAGCCCAGGATTTAACCACTGGCCTGCAGCTGCCTTCGCTTTAGAGGTGAGTGCTGTATTGTTGCCCCACCAGAACACACGATGTAGAGACATGTAGGTGCAATAATGTCTTCCTCATTAATGAGTCTCTGGCTTGTATTTTGTCTTCTACTGCTGGTGGGGCTTGTCTTCCATCCTGCTGTTCTTGTGCTTACTTCCTGCTTAGGCCACGTGACAGGAAGTGTTGCCCATTGTCTCTGTTGTGGACAAAGGAGGAATCTGTCACATGGGCCTAGTGCTCCTATCACAACACAACAGGAGGGTTTTCAGAAGTGTAAAAGTTGCTCACATTGATATAGTGTTTTTTTTTTACACCAGAGCTGGTCAATGTAGCTCCCTACTAGCACATAACCAAGCTGTGGGCCAAGGTAAGGCTTGTAGGCAGAACCAACCCTAGAGATGAAAATGTCTATGTGTTCTCCATCCCACCATCCCCTTATGTGCACGTGCATGCACGGACACATACACACAAATCCAGTGCCATTTTGTCCTATTAGTCATGCTAACATAACTAATGTAGTTCTAGTAATCGATGTAATGACATAACCTGATTTTTTGTAGCCCTTTCTTTCCCTGTGCCCCGATCCCAAATGGCACTTGTCCTTCCATGTGTGATGGCTACTCACCCCCATTCAGGTAACTGAACACACTCTCAGCTGTAAAATGCTACACATTAAAAGTCAACAAAGTGCCTATCAGAAAGGTTCAAGATTCAGCCATGCACCAAGGCGGGCCTGGATAATGAATAGTTTCTCCCTTCCCTCTTTCTGCCAAAGCGCAGCTGTGAAGTGATAGGTCAGTGCAACTCAATCACCAATATATCTTCAGGCACACATAGGGCAATAACACAAAATATCCTATAACTGTTGCACCTGTGGTATAAACATGCAATGTAATGACGCACACAGTTAGCATTGGTTAATTATGCATCGCAAACACAGCCTGAAACACAGACTTAAATATGAACATTAATACATACAACACTGCGCATCATTAAATCAAAGATGATGGTTTCAATGTTATGCCTCCTATTAAAAAAAACTGATTATGAAATAGTACACTTCATAGTGGTAAACACCATGCTTTGGCCTGACCAAGATTTTTGTGCACTAAAATGGAAAGATGATTTAGTCCTCATTTTGAGCCAGTTTGCTTGTGGTTTGAGAATTATGTGACAAACATTTGCTGCTCACTGATGACTGTAAAAGGTCCCAGGCACCTTTCTCCTTCTAGTAAATGTATTCATGACGATGGCCTTCTGTTATGGTTAAAATTACCTTTGTGCTTGAAAAACTCCTTTTAGATAAAAATGTACCTGAAGCACGGTTGTGTGTGGTATGCGTGCCAACAAAATGATGTGACCGCTGCGTCACAGCGCCTTTTTTTTTTTTTTAAAGTTTGGTTTCTTTAGCCATGCTCTACGGCATGGCTAAAAAACATTGACAAAGCTAATAGGTCCCAGAGATGAGACCAACTGGCTTTGCCAATGCTTGTTTCAGTTTTTACTCTCAAATATTTTAGGAGTTGGACACCATTCATATGTATCGCCATAATTAAATGAAAGGTAAAGTTTCACACCTTAAAATATCCATTGACTTCTTGGGTACAACGGAGGGCAAGTGTTTCATTTCTCGGTCTGGGTTTTAACAGCACAGCTGTCAAACAGGCCTATTGCTCGAAGTATACATTGGAGTGGACTTTTAATCTTCCCCTTACTGCCGCTTGTATTCCACTGCCTCTTTCATCAAGTTGCTTCAGACTTTGTCAATCATGACTTGCTTTAGCCCTATGGGGTACACATTTCTCCCTTAGGCTGTTTGAATGTATCCTTACTCCTCCATTCCAGTGCTTGCATTGAACTGCATGAGGGACTTCTTTACAGCTTTGGCCCTCTCTGTCCCATGCTGGCTCCATCCCTAGGGGCTTATTTATGAGCCCGGTGCGACACTTTTGCATCGCCGTTGCGTCACTTTTTGTGACTGGAGATTATGGGGTTCAGACCGGAATTTCTGGGCTGGACTCGCACACTGTACTTGAACCCGATGGTTAGAGTTTGTGCAGGCCAGCTGGTCTCAGACAGCTTCCCCATCCAGAGGGGCCCCGGTCAAGGGTGCGCCATATTTACAAAGTGGCGCATCTAGGCAGATGCATCACCTTGTAAACCCCTGCGCTACATTATACCTTCGTCAGGTATAATGTATGCAGGGTGGGCGTTCCCCCGCAAGAAAGCCTCGTAGAAGTGGCACAGTGAAATCTGCCACTTCTACGATGCCACTGCGTCAAAACCTTACGCCTGCCATATAGCAGGCGTAAGGGTGACGCAGTGCAAAGTGTATAGGCCTCCCCCATGCATTGCTGGAGTTGCGTCATGCTTAGGACACAACTCCAGCAATGCCTGAGTTTTGCACCTACAGATACGTCAGGATTCCCAACGCATTTGTTACTCGTTGCGACTTTGAGCACTGTACACTAAATATGGCGCATCCATGGTGTCGCAAGGAGGGCGCAGTAAAAAGTGTTGCATCGTTTTATCGCAGCAACGCAACAACGCAACACTTTTCATAAATGAGGCCCCTAGAGTCTCTCTGTAATATGCTTATGCTGCCTGCGATAGAGCAATAAACCCAGACCTTGTGACTTTGCCAATGCTTGTTACTAACTGTAACCATACCATCTACAATTCGAACAATGGATACCACAACGTGAAAAAGAGCTTTACTTCTGAGAAGGATACATTAAGGCAATTTCGCCTTTATATGCGTGCAGGTGAAAGCTCCAGGCGCTGGCTGGGTGCCAGCAGGGCTCCCCCCATCCATTACACCCCCGAAGGCATTAACATGGAAAGTGTCGCTGTCGGACGGGCTTACTAGATTGAATGATGGCGCAGGGGGGAACGGCGGCAGACGGGGGTACCGGTTTTTGCAAACCTTTCAGAAAATTCTGACGCATCTGGACAGAAAGTCATTACCTGGCGTCACGAGAGATAGGGGCTTAGCAGACGCGGCCTGTGTCTGTCATTAATAAGGCGGGAGGAAAGGGTGTTTTACACCAACCTGACCTAGATGCGCCGCACGATTTCCACACAACTCCACGTTATTGGTGAAATGATATTTCATGGCAAACCCTACGAGCATTTCTGCGAGTAGCTGGCAGGACATAAGAAGCGACGCCACCTAAATCATCATAAATCTTTAGAAAAGCGTCCTCGCAAGAGCCTTGTGTTAAATAGGGTCCTCGGTGGAGGGCATTCAAGGGCGTGAGCTGCAAGTGAAAGGCGCATAACCTAGAAAATATGTTAGCAATGCCACAATGCAATGGAGACAGCCGTACAAAAATATTGGTTGGGTCCTGGTCGCAAGTCCAATTTTAAATATAAATTGTTCTTTTTTTTTTAAGAAACAATTTTGTTGTAATACGAATGACAGAAGAGTGAAAACAACCATGTCACAGGCTGCCACTTTTCACACAGATAAATTGATGAGGCAGCCATACCCAGTCCGTGATATTCCCACCATTTGCCCCACATCTTCCCATGCTTCTGCGGGCAGCCCCTGGCTGTGTAAATAGGTTGTTCTTGTTGAGCACACCAGTCCACCCCCGCCCGCCCAGTGCTTAATTTGTAAAATATTAAGTGCAGGTGCTCAAATTTTTGTAGGAGGCCACACCCACTTCCCTCAGCTCCACCCACTTCCTCCACTGGCCCCACCCACTTACTATATTGACTCCACCTCCATCCTCAACTAGTACTGCTGAAAGCCAGATGTAATACCCAATCTGAATTTCAGCCAGGGAGCCCTCCTCAAGTAAGGTTTTGAGAGGAGGTTCTGCCCTCCCCCAAGAAAATTTTGAAAAAAAGGAAATCAAAAAGTGTATTTAAAGCACAATTTTGAAATAAATTGGCTAAAATGACTAATGCACGTAAGGGGACACAAGAAATATTCTAGTACCAACGACCCTCAGCATCCTAGGGGACTTCATCTCCCAACCAGTAACACGCTGGAAGGCGCGTTTGCTGAGTGGTGGGGAAAAGGGGTGGGTCCTCCGACGAGCTCTCAGCAATCCAGCTATGTGGGACTTACTGGTGGTAATAGGAGGGGTCCTTGGCCCCCCAAGGACTCTCAGCAGCCAAGGGGACTTCATTCACCAACCAGTAGTTCGCCCAGAGGCGCCTTTGCAAAACAACCTACCTAGCAGATCTCCTGGTCATATCAGGATGTGTAGGCAGTAGCGGCTGGCAGGGAAAGAGGGTGTGGGGGGGGCGGGGTTGGGACAAAATAAAAAATACCTCTTACCTCTTCCGCCGGCTGCGTCTCTCCTCTGCTTCTACGGCAAGTCCCAGAACCAGGAAGCAACCAGGCTCCCTATAGCCAATCACAATGCTGCAATGCAGCGTTGTGATTGGTCTGAGTGCCGTGGATCGGCGCTCAGATGGGTACTGGGGGCCTGGGCATGTTCCCCACCAGGCTGTGTAATGCAGCCTGGTGGGGAACATGAAAAGTGCGCATGACTATTTGGCCAGCCTGAGACGGCCGGCCCTCAGTCATGCGCACTTGGAGTTTGCAAACCACTCCTCCCCCTGTGCCACCAGCCCTGCCCTAACCGAGCCCTGAACCTGCGAAAAATAAAATGGTAATAACTATGTTATTATCATTTTATTTTTCCTGATCAAAGAGCAGTGGGGCAACACTCCTCTGCCTTAGCCCCAGGTGTAAGACAATCAAGAAGTAAAGAATTCTCAAATCCTGTAAAAACTGAAACTTGGATCTTCCCAAGCCCTGAAACAATCCTCTAGCACCTGAAACTCACTAACTCGTCAACATTTTATAGTTCAAAAAAGGTCTAAAGACCTACTTCTTCACAATGTATTTCTATGAGCCTGGTTCTTTGACAGTTCCATCATAACGGGTCAGGAATGGCCCTATCTTCATTACAGGTTCAGAACTAACTGGGATCACCCCGTTCAAGTCATGAACAGACCATTTTCTCCAGTGTTCAGAATCGAGAACCGGTTTGGGACACTTTATTTGCAGTTCAGGGCAACTGAAGTAGCTTTTTATCCTCTCTTCTCCTCCGACTCCATCTTGTTCTCGCTTGATATTTTCATGAATAGTGATCTTTTTACTATGTAAAGCGCTTGAATACCTCATGGTGACATGACGCTGTTTAAAATTATTTAAAAAATAAATAAATAGGGGCTTGAGTGTGCAACAAGGTGCGCAACCATTTTGATTCTCTGACCTGATGCGCATTGCACATGGAAAAGCCTTGTGCAGGAAAGATGGAAAACACAACTCAAGCCAGTGTTGAGGAGGCCCATAGTGGCGGAGACTATATGGTACTTCCCTTGAATATTGCTCAGAATAGCTCGATTTGGGTGGTTGATAGCAGGGTCGGACAGTGGCCTATAGGGCAATCAGACAGTGCCAGACAGGTTAGCCTGTTTCATGGTCTGCTGGGCTGGTTTTTACTGTTGATTTCCCTGATATTAAAAAAACATTTCTTGCAGCAAGCCTATATCCTTGCAGTATGGCCTCGTAGCACTTAAACCAAACAACTGCTTCTATGCTGAGTATATGCATCTATCATTCCAGGCACTGGTAAGAGAGATAAGAAAAAAGAGAGGGACCCCTTAAAACCAGGGGAATAGGGTACTACTAAGCAGTAGAAAAGATAATCCCTTGGCCAAGGAATAAATTGAAGTTACTGAGTCCAAGACTATCTTGTACACAGAGAATGTTTTTTTCAGGCCACCCACACGTTGTACCAATAATCCACAACTAATACAACCCATATGGTAGATCCAAGTAATTACATGAAGAACATGAATATATTCAAAAATAAAATCATATTTATTTACATTAAAACATCTCTTGAATCACAATCTCATAAAACAACCCCATACATTTCACAAGGGTACAGATAAAATTTCATATATACAAAAACATTTAATGACAACAGACACAGGAGAGAAACAACAAATAGACAGTACAATTTGTCATCAAACAGCACATCTACAAAAGACACTTCTTTAGCTTGTCCTAGATACACTATATTATCTTTAGTCTGTAGGATAAGCTGATTCCAAAGATTGTGCAACAACAGCGTCGACGCGTTTCGATGGCTTAATTTATTTTTCCATCTTTTCAAGACAAACTTTTATTTCTATTTCTCTCTCTCTATCGGCACTGAATGGTTGCCATAGAACTGACCCTGTTTAAAATAAAAATAAAAACATACATTGGTATAAAACTCTCAACCATACTGTAGTACTGCAACTCTATAAATACTCCATTAAATAAAACTCCACTGCATTATATTTCTTCAACGTGAAGGGAAATTCCTCACATGGTAAAAATCATATTCATCTTCAATCAGGAGTATATAGTCTTATTTATATTTAAAAATTAATTTCATATCCCCTCATATTGCAAAAAAGACATATGATAATTACCTCACCCAATTATTTTGCATAATCCCACTACTATTTTCATTCCTAAAAAAACCTCTTTAGAAACAGTTACTATGCTGTTTAGTAATGATCATGGTAGGCATAACTCAAACATAATTTTTTTTATATTATATATATACATCCGCTTAAGTCTCTATCATATGGGCTGATCTTCAAGTACCCCTCACCCTCAATCAGAAACCAACCCACCAAAGTCATAGGATCAGGTCATACTCAACGATCCCTTACGCATCAAAAGAAACCTCATATAATCTATATGCCAGTAATGGTAATTTTTACCTTATTTCATATGAAATTCATCTTCACTAGCTGACTGCGAAGCGTAATAGCGGTCCTCATTACCCCAAATCTATTATGAGAAAGAAAGTATATACCAGAGTATTCTTTCTGCCCTACTGACATCTATGCCTCGTTGATTAACACAAATGCCTCATCAGTTTGTTACCTGAAAACACTCAGAAGGTTTTTCGCTTCAGATTTCTTTTTCTCTTTGAAAAAGCTTTTTTATTTTTAGGTTTGCTGCCGTTGGGATCTAAAGATAGAAAAATTATTGTTTACTATCTAAATCTCAACTTTACTTTAGCACTATCCTATGAGAAGTATCTTATTACAACAAGCATACTTTCCTACCTGTATCTTATTTTTATGTTGCCAGCCTGGAGTCCATTAGATAGTTTAATATGTATCCTTAAAAGCCGTAGACACTAAGGTGCTGAAGAATCTTATGCCTTAGCAAACACTGTAGGAAAACACAAAACGGTTTCTGTTACTCATAGGCACCACCTAACTACCTCTAAGGACACATGGCCCCAAAGGACAACACTCACGTTTAGCTTCCCTTCCTATTCCTTACCTTATAATGTTGGTATTAATGGACTGCTAGAGCTTCGTCACGCCAGCGTAACACGGGAGTACTCCTCAAATCAGCGTTGCTTGAACGTTACTTACCACACCTCGCTCTGTTTAAATACCATGTTTCCTACTATCTGATTGGTTTCAACCACCGATTCACAATAATTAACAGCTGCGTATAGATCTACTTCTATACATGCCTGCTCTGCTCTGCTGGCTGCACCCCGGAAGTTATCAACAGGTCGTAAGTTCAATGGAACACTAGAATGTCAACTTCACTAATTTGCAACCGGAAGTTGCTTAACTCCTCAAACCATACGGTCTACACAATGCACGCCACAGCGTACCGTGCGATCTACAAAATAAACGCCACAGCGTACCGTGCGATCGCGCACACCTTCTCATTTCTAAATGCTAAATATCAGCTCCACTCAAATTACCCCGGAAGTTATACGTGGGTAATAATAAGACCATACAGTGTCTCTTGTAGCTATTCCAACGCGTTGTACGCTTGCGTCTATTTTATCTCTAAAATTATCCGTCAGCTCTACTCCAATTGCCCCGGATATTATACGTGGGTGATGATGTTACTAAACCACTAGAAAAGCTGACTCCTTGCTCCATGTCCGGAAATACCTAACTCGAGAATGCGTATCATCACATCTTCAAATATTCACCATAACAGTCATTCAATTTGCTCTCACTTAAAATTTCTTAGTGTTATGGCCAATACTATACGGCTTCCACCGCTTTACAAAATTGCCGCAATGTGTTAGATATTAGCGGAACCTCTAAACCAACTACCTGACTATTTAATTCACACAGCAGACTTTGTAAGCTACACAGCATTGAATGAGATAGCGGGAGCATTTAATCATCACTGAACCACTCGACCGCTATCTCGCTAACTCTATACCAGAACATCCCTTCCTCAGCACAGCAACTCGTGCAATTCTTAGCCGTTAAAATACTACTGTCTCCCCAATGGAGAAAATCAATGTATATTTCCACAAATAACATGGAACTTGGCAGTACTTCCTGCGCCATTCAACTAATTCAAAATATCAATCAGACAGTTACCGCGTAATATTAGACTTAGCAAAACTAGCTACACTAATCAACCCAATCATAAACTTTAGAATATAGTCTGCCACATAGCACCAAACAATGTCACTATAATCAGAACTATTGATTCGCAATCAGTTTCATCCACTCCTCCCGAGAGTTGAGGCCTTTGTCAATGGTATCCAAATAACACATATACCATTGTTCACGCATTTCCTTATAGTATCCAAATTGCCTCCTCTTCTACTCATACTTACTCTTTCCAATATAAACCAACTAAACTGGTTGCAATCATGGTTATTCTTCAAAAGTGTTCGGTCAAAGGAGCATTTTCTTTTTTATTTCTCAACGCTGATTTATGTTCCAATAACCGAATCCGCAATTCTCTACTCGTTTCTCCTACATACCCTATTCCACACGGGCAGACTAGTAAATATACTACATTTTTAGTTCTACAGTTATTAAATGTTTTTGCTACTAGGGTTTTGCCATTAAACTTCAAGTTTTTATCTCCATACACTGTGGGCAAATTGAACAAGTCCCACACTTGTAATTGCCCACCGCTTTGTGATTGAACAGAGTAGTTTGACTCTCGGCATCATGTCTTTTATAAGTATGAACTAATGCGTTTCGTATAGTTTTGTTACGCCTGAATGAAAAAGGGGTTTTGTTATTGGTTCAGGAAGACCATTGTTTAAAATCTTCCAATTACGATTGATTGCATTTTTAATCTTATTACACATACCCGAGTATTGGCTCACAAACACTATTCTATCCTTGGTTTTATTCTCTTTTTGTTTATTCATATCTAGAAGATGATCCCTGTCGTAAAACCTAGCACGTTTCAGGGAGTGTTTAATTAATTTCTTAGGGTAACCCCTATTCTTCAATTTAGTTTCCATTTTGCCTGCATGATAGTAAAAATCATTAAGATTTGTGCAATTACGACGCAATCTTAAAAATTCCCCAAAGGGAATATTGTCTCTTTGCGATTTCGGATGGTTACTGCCATACTGTAACAGGGTATTTTTATCCGTTGGTTTAGTAAACAACTCTACCTCTAAAACATCTGGAACGGTGCCAGCAGTGATCTTGTGGAGTTTTTGGAATGGTTAAACCTGGGAGACAACAATCTTAAGTTCACAGCTAATTTTAGTGATACTAGTGTAGACTTCTTGGATATTAGAGTTAAGGATTCATTGGGTGTTTTAGAGGTAGAGTTGTTTACTAAACCAACGGATAAAAATACCCTGTTACAGTATGGCAGTAACCATCCGAAATCGCAAAGAGACAATATTCCCTTTGGGGAATTTTTAAGATTGTGTCGTAATTGCACAAATCTTAATGATTTGTACTATCATGCAGGCAAAATGGAAACTAAATTGAAGAATAGGGGTTACCCTAAGAAATTAATTAAACACTCCCTGAAACGTGCTAGGTTTTACGACAGGGATCATCTTCTAGATATGAATAAACAAAAAGAGAATAAAACCAAGGATAGAATAGTGTTTGTGAGCCAATACTCGGGTATGAGTAATAAGATTAAAAATGCAATCAATCGTAATTGGAAGATTTTAAACAATGGTCTTCCTGAACCAATAACAAAACCCCTTTTTTCATTCAGGCGTAACAAAACTATACGAAACGCATTAGTTCATACTTATAAAAGACATGATGCCGAGAGTCAAACTACTCTGTTCAATCACAAAGCGGTGGGCAATTACAAGTGTGGGACTTGTTCAATTTGCCCACAGTGTATGGAGATAAAAAACTTGAAGTTTAATGGCAAAACCCTAGTAGCAAAAACATTTAATAACTGTAGAACTAAAAATGTAGTATATTTACTAGTCTGCCCGTGTGGAATAGGGTATGTAGGAGAAACGAGTAGAGAATTGTGGATTCGGTTATTGGAACATAAATCAGCGTTGAGAAATAAAAAAGAAAATGCTTCTTTGACCGAACACTTTTTGAAGAATAACCATGATTGCAACCAGTTTAGTTGGTTTATATTGGAAAGAGTAAGTATGAGTAGAAGAGGAGGCAATTTGGATACTTTAAGGAAAATGCGTGAACAATGGTATATGTGTTATTTGGATACCATTGACAAAGGCCTCAACTCTCGGGAGGAGTGGATGAAACTGATTGCGAATCAATAGTTCTGATTATAGTGACATTGTTTGGTGCTATGTGGCAGACTATATTCTAAAGTTTATGATTGGGTTGATTAGTGTAGCTAGTTTTGCTAAGTCTAATATTATGCGGTAACTGTCTGATTGATATTTTGAATTAGTTGAATGGCGCAGGAAGTACTGCCGAGTTCCATGTTATTTGTGGAAATATACATTTATTTTCTCCATTGGGGAGACAGTAGTATTTTAACGGCTAAGAATTGCACGAGTTGCTGTGCTGAGGAAGGGATGTTCTGGTATAGAGTTAGCGAGATAGCGGTCGAGTGGTTCAGTGATGATTAAATGCTCCCGCTATCTCATTCAATGCTGTGTAGCTTACAAAGTCTGCTGTGTGAATTAAATAGTCAGGTAGTTGGTTTAGAGGTTCCGCTAATATCTAACACATTGCGGCAATTTTGTAAAGCGGTGGGAAGCCGTATAGTATTGGCCATAACACTAAGAAATTTTAAGTGAGAGCAAATTGAATGACTGTTATGGTGAATATTTGAAGATGTGATGATACGCATTCTAGAGTTAGGTATTTCCGGACATGGAGCAAGGAGTCAGCTTTTCTAGTGGTTTAGTAACATCATCACCCACGTATAATATCCGGGGCAATTGGAGTAGAGCTGACGGATAATTTTAGAGATAAAATAGACGCAAGCGTACAACGCGTTGGAATAGCTACAAGAGACACTGTATGGTCTTATTATTACCCACGTATAACTTCCGGGGTAATTTGAGTGGAGCTGATATTTAGCATTTAGAAATGAGAAGGTGTGCGCGATCGCACGGTACGCTGTGGCGTTTATTTTGTAGATCGCACGGTACGCTGTGGCGTGCATTGTGTAGACCGTATGGTTTGAGGAGTTAAGCAACTTCCGGTTGCAAATTAGTGAAGTTGACATTCTAGTGTTCCATTGAACTTACGACCTGTTGATAACTTCCGGGGTGCAGCCAGCAGAGCAGAGCAGGCATGTATAGAAGTAGATCTATACGCAGCTGTTAATTATTGTGAATCGGTGGTTGGAACCAATCAGATAGTAGGAAACATGGTATTTAAACAGAGCGAGGTGTGGTAAGTAACGTTCAAGCAACGCTGAGGTGAGGAGTACTCCCGTGTTACGCTGGCGTGACGAAGCTCTAGCAGTCCATTAATACCAACATTATAAGGTAAGGAATAGGAAGGGAAGCTAAACGTGAGTGTTGTCCTTTGGGGCCATGTGTCCTTAGAGGTAGTTAGGTGGTGCCTATGAGTAACAGAAACCGTTTTGTGTTTTCCTACAGTGTTTGCTAAGGCATAAGATTCTTCAGCACCTTAGTGTCTACGGCTTTTAAGGATACATATTAAACTATCTAATGGACTCCAGGCTGGCAACATAAAAATAAGATACAGGTAGGAAAGTATGCTTGTTGTAATAAGATACTTCTCATAGGATAGTGCTAAAGTAAAGTTGAGATTTAGATAGTAAACAATAATTTTTCTATCTTTAGATCCCAACGGCAGCAAACCTAAAAATAAAAAGCTTTTTCAAAGAGAAAAAGAAATCTGAAGCGAAAAACCTTCTGAGTGTTTTCAGGTAACAAACTGATGAGGCATTTGTGTTAATCAACGAGGCATAGATGTCAGTAGGGCAGAAAGAATACTCTGGTATATACTTTCTTTCTCATAATAGATTTGGGGTAATGAGGACCGCTATTACGCTTCGCAGTCAGCTAGTGAAGATGAATTTCATATGAAATAAGGTAAAAATTACCATTACTGGCATATAGATTATATGAGGTTTCTTTTTGATGCGTAAGGGATCGTTGAGTATGACCTGATCCTATGACTTTGGTGGGTTGGTTTCTGATTGAGGGTGAGGGGTACTTGAAGATCAGCCCATATGATAGAGACTTAAGCGGATGTATATATATAATATAAAAAAAAATTATGTTTGAGTTATGCCTACCATGATCATTACTAAACAGCTTACTAACTGTTTCTAAAGAGGTTTTTTTAGGAATGAAAATAGTAGTGGGATTATGCAAAATAATTGGGTGAGGTAATTATCATATGTCTTTTTTGCAATATGAGGGGATATGAAATTAATTTTTAAATATAAATAAGACTATATACGCCTGATTGAAGATGAATATGATTTTTACCATGTGAGGAATTTCCCTTCACGTTGAAGAAATATAATGCAGTGGAGTTTTATTTAATGGAGTATTTATAGAGTTGCAGTACTACAGTATGGTTGAGAGTTTTATACCAATGTATGTTTTTATTTTTATTTTAAACAGGGTCAGTTCTATGGCAACCATTCAGTGCCGATAGAGAGAGAGAAATAGAAATAAAAGTTTGTCTTGAAAAAGATGGAAAAATAAATTAAGCCATCGAAACGCGTCGACGCTGTTGTTGCACAATCTTTGGAATCAGCTTATCCTACAGACTAAAGATAATATAGTGTATCTAGGACAAGCTAAAGAAGTGTCTTTTGTAGATGTGCTGTTTGATGACAAATTGTACTGTCTATTTGTTGTTTCTCTCCTGTGTCTGTTGTCATTAAATGTTTTTGTGTATATGAAATTTTATCTGTACCCTTGTGAAATGTATGGGGTTGTTTTATGAGATTGTGATTCAAGAGATGTTTTAATGTAAATAAATATGATTTTATTTTTGAATATATTCATGTTGTTCATGTAATTACTTGGATCTACCATATGGGTTGTATTAGTTGTGGATTATTGGTACAACGTGTGGGTGGCCTGAAAAAAACATTCTCTGTGTACAAGATAGTCTTGGACTCAGTAACTTCAATTTATTCCTTGGCCAAGGGATTATCTTTTCTACTACTGGTAAGAGAGAGCCTGGTACCATCTTTCCTAAATTTGTCACTTTCACAATTCTCTCCTGACACCGCCCTGGAGGGCCAGGTGCAGGGAGCGGGCGACAGCGCTCTTCTTACCATAGGACTTAGGTACTGTTGCCATTCATTCGCTTCAGTAGAGGCACATTTCACTCATCTTATTTTGGCTTAAGCACCCTGTTTCAGGCTTTCAGCAGTAAACAGGAAGTGACAGGAGTGTTTTTTTTGTAACCACCAGCTAGTTTTATTTTTCTCTTTAATATGAATCGCTAACCAATTTGACCTTGAAACACTCCAAATAAATGTGTAGGCTTTGTCTCTCACACAACACATACAAATTCAGATTCTTACACAGCTGTGACCTGACACACACAGGGGGTCAGAAACACACAATTTCAAATATTCTTACACACCATGCATGGAACATAAATGGACTAAATCATACTTTGCCAATAGAAATAATATCTGTTTCTCTCTCACAAACACAGGGACAAAAGGGTAAACAAACTTACAGAGCATTCAAAATAGCGATAGCTGAAAGTATGAGCACATATAAACACCAATACATGCAATCATAAACACCCCCAGAAACGCATGCACCTACGAAAAACCACAGAAACCTACACAACTAAGAACTCTCACATCAGTGCATGCACCATACATAACACACAAACACGTGTGACGCAGGAAGTCACAAACAAAATGCACACAATCGCCCACTCCATCAGATGCAAACTGAAGCCAAAATGTAAGATGAAAACAAACACATAACCGACCATAGGCACCGACACACAATGGATCCCACACGGGAAAAAATGCAGAGAACGGCAGATATCTGCATAAGTAGCCTTTGGCATTGCATGCTTTTAAACTATGATGGTGCAACACAGTACATTTTAAATCCACAGAGAAGAAAGAAAAGAGCATTAACATCCCCAGGACTCCTAAGAAGGAGTTGTGTGTATTTTTGATGCTATCATTCGCCACATTCAAACAAGATCATACCCGCACATACCAGGGTCTCACAGTGGGCCCAGGCCACGAGCATCAGCATACAAAAGACAAGTCAAAATTAATCATTTCTGGCCTGCTTCTGCTGGATTCAGTTTTGTGCGTGCGTCGTGCGAGCTGGTAAAATAGTAAGCAGCTACCTGAAATTCTGCAAAGGACATCGCATTAACTTTGTTGTCTGGCTGAGACCTCAACTTTCCAGGACCCAGCATTCTTCAGTGCCTCGCCCCCAGTTCACCCCTCAACCGTAATAAGTAACCAATCCGAACAACATGCTCCTTGAATGGCAGGCATGAACTACTGACATCACTAACGTGATGCAGTCGTCATGCCTGGAGCTGGGTGGGCCATCCTCTAAAGACATGCGAGGCAGACATGCATGCATCCGAAAAGAAGGAGGTGGAAGGGACAGGTAGGTATATTTATTTTTAATAATTACTGGGCCCATCACAGGGGATATAAATGCAATAGCCCCGGCCCTGTCAAGTAAATGCTGGTACTTAGCACCGGAAACCACCGGCACAAATTAAGCACTGCGCCCGCCATACGGCCACTGAAGGACGGTTCTTCGAATTCCAACTCCAGACAATCTCCCGCCCGCTCGGCGATCAATGTGGCAACCCCAATAAACGCGTGCTCCAGTCTTGGTCCCCCTGAGTTCTCCAGTAGATCCAGAGGGCAACATTAGGGGAGAGTTCTAGGGGCTGGTCCAGGACCGACGAGAGCTCTCTTTCAATAATTTGCCAGTACCGGGCCAACACAGGACAGGACCAGCCCATGTGGAAAAAGTCTGCGCCCGATGAAGAATACCGGAAGCAATTGGCCTGGGAAATCCAGGCCGCCTGGTGAAGCCATTGGGGGTTCATGCAGTTGAGATGAAGGAAATTAAGTTGGACCAATCTGAGGTGTGTGGAGATAGCTAAATCCTGAGGGACCATCCTCTCCTCCCTCCAATCTGTGTTGTCTAGCTCCCCCACCCACGCCTCTCACCTCTGTCTCAGTCTCTGGAATCGGTTGGGGCGTTGATGACCAGGGAACAGTATATTTGTGAAATTGCACCTTTGGTGAGCTTCCAGGTTAGTAGTTTAGCTTCAAGAGGGCTGAATTCAGGAATGCTGATGTCCATGGGGCTATTAGCTGCACGGGCGTGCCATAGTTGGAGGTACGTGTTGAATTGGGTACAGGAGAGTTGATACTGCTTCTATATTTCTTGAAACGTCTGAATGTGGTTCCTCTACCAAACTTCCCCTAGCAATGAAATCCCTATCCTGTCCCACTTCACAAACCCCTCCAGTCTTGCTGTGTGGTGCAGCCACGACCCCTACCAGAGGAGAGTCATACACGTCAGTCTATGGTCCTATTCCGTAACATGGAGCACCACCCTACAGTTCAGGAAAACTGCCTGGGTTGTTCCTGGGAGGAATTGAGGGGATCAGAGATCCATATAGGATACCGATGATTCTGTCAAGTCCCAGCAGTGTCAGCAGTACTCTGTAGGTTGGGTCGCCACATTCCTCATTGAGCCAATCGTTGATCATGGTCACATGTGAGGAAATATAGTAGCAATGTAAGTCTGCCATGCCCATTTGCCGTCATAGGGGGATTACCGACAATAAACAAAAGCGGTGCGGGGGCACACACCAGCCCAGAGGAAAGGACGAATGATGGAGTTAAGGGTTGTAAACCACAAAGTGGGAATAGGAAGAGGGAAGTTTTGAAAGACATAGGGAAAACGAGGTAGTACCATCATCTTGAAAAGGGCTACCCACCCAAGGACATAGAGAGGGCGGTGCTCCCTTCTCTGAAGGTCCTTTTGCATGTTGGTCTTTAAGGGCGTCAAATTGAGGCTCCATGTCAATTCTGGAAGCAAAAAGATATTGTTAGAAATGGGATCTCTAGTTGGCAAGGGCTTGCACCTTTGTCCAAGTAGGGACCCTTCTTCCTAGTCAGGGTAAGGGTGTTACACTCGTGAAGTAACCCCTGCTCACCCTCGTGTTAGCTTGGCACGAGCAGTCAGGCTTAATTCAGAGGCAGTGTGTAAAGCATTTGCACATAACCAACAGTAATACAGTGTAAGCACTACAAACGGACACCACACCAGTTTAGAAAAATAACCAATATTTTATATACTCAAGACAAGACCAATTACGACAAAAATCCACAATACTATACTTTAAAAACGAATACTTGATAAGGTAACTTCTTCTTTGCAGGAATAGCACAAAAGCAAAGTTTGTACGAGTCGGTAGCTCCGTCCGAGCCTACCGTGATGCTGAAAACCACAGAGTCTAACAGTTCCAGCCGACCGCGTCGATACGGGCCAGCAGAGTCATGAACAGACTCGGTTACAGTACCTTTCTCGTTGTGGCTGGTACGGAGTGTACGAGCCGGTCGGCGTTCGTCGCGGTTGCGGTGCAAGACGGAGCGATGCAAGGTGCGGTGTCCCTCGATGCGGTGCAGGCAGCGGCTCGATGAGCGTCGTGCAGACGGAGTCGGTGAGTCCAAGGCATGCGATGCAGGGTGAGACGATGCTCGATGCGGTGCTGACAGGTTGCGATGCAGGCGACCAAGCCGGAGTGCGGGAGCTGGCGTCGGACAGCGGTGCGAGTCGGAGCGGTGCGTCGCAGACGTGCGAGCGGTGCCCCAAATGCGGTGCGGTCACGACTCTTGAGCCAGTTGCAGCGACCGCGTCGGTCGGGTCCGGCTGGTTCAGTGAAGCGATGCGATGCGAACTGCGGTGCCCACAGGTCACGGTGCAAGCAGCGGCTCGGTGTTGGCGGCGTCGGACGTCGCCACGGTGAGACCAGGGTTGCGATGCGAAGCGGGGCGATGCGGTCTGCGGTGCAAACAGGTCACCGGCCAGGGATGGATTCGGTTGATGGAGTCGGTTGCGGATCCCTTCCTCTGTGGCAACTGAAACAGCGTTCCAGAAGCGGTACCCAGAGGCTTGTGAAGTCTTTGTAGTCCCTGAGACTTCTTAACAGGAGGCCAGCTCGGTTTCAGGCCCTTGGAGATACTCAGCACAAGTTTGTAGAAAGTTCAGTCCTTTCACTGCCCAAGGCAGAAGCAGCAGCTGCAGGCCAACCCAACAAAGCAACAATACAGCAAAGGGGCAGTACTCCTCCTGGCAGCTCTTCCAGCTCTTCGTCTTGGCAGGCTCCTTGATTCCAGCGAGATCTAAATTCATGGGGTCAGGGCCCCAATATTTATATCCCAAATTCCTTTGTTCTCTGAAGGCAGAGAGACCTTTGCCTAGTCCAAACCAGTTCTGGAGCACTTTGTTGACAAGTCTCCGTCCCTTCTTTCAGTGAGTAGGCCAGGGACATCAGACGCACCACAGGAGGTGGAGCCAGCATTGTGGAGGGAAGGCACTGTCCTATTCAGGGCCCAGGTGCGACCCTCCCACCCATCTACATGTAGATCTTGCTATTCAGCCCTGTGCTGACTCACCCTGTCTCCTGGCATCCCCCAGCCCCTGTCACTCACACTCCAGACAAGGAATACACAACCTCGCAGAGGCAGGCTGGGATGGTTAGACAAGAAAATACCCACTTTCTAAAAGTGGTATTTTCAAACACAGAATGTTAAAACCAACTTCACTAAAAGCTGCATTTTATCATTCTGAGTCCAGGCATACTAAACTCGAATTTCTACCATGTTCCCGGGGTCAGTTAGGATTATAAGCTGTAATAATCAAAACTGCCCGTTCCGGCCTAGGGGGAACAGGTAGCCTTGCAATAGTGAAAACCGAACTAGGCCGTAATTCACTATCAGGACATGCCACACACACCAGGGCATGTCTTACCTTTCGCCTACAACGCACCCTGCCCACAGGGGTACCTTGGGCCTACCTTAGGGGTGACTAACATGTAGAAAAGGGAAGGTTTAGGGACTGGCAAGTGTGTGCACTTGCCAAGTCGACATGGCAGCCCCAGGCTGCGCACAGGCTCTGCGATGGCAGGCCTGAGTTACACTTTACGGGCTGTTTGCGTGGGTGGCA
Organism: Calotriton arnoldi; assembly: GCA_963921515.1. Lineage (NCBI taxonomy): Eukaryota > Metazoa > Chordata > Amphibia > Caudata > Salamandridae > Calotriton > Calotriton arnoldi. The sequence continues at coordinate 24,684 of CAWUFW010013938.1, forward strand.
CAATCCAGTGCTGCAGCCCACCAACAGCATTTGGTCTATAGGCCCTGGCACTCGCAGTGCACTTTACAAGGGACTGACACATAAACCAAATAGGCCAATCATGGAAACACCAATCCATAACACATTTTATACAGGAGCACTTGCACTTTCCCACTGGACAGCAGTGAGGAAAGTGCGCAGAATCATTACACCAGCAAAAACAGAGTCAAAACCGGGAGGTCAGAAAGCCAAAAAGTCGAGGGGAAACACGCCAAAAGATGCCAAGTCTAGCACATGTACCCTCCAGCTGAAAGTAGGGAGAACTACCCAACCCCATTGGAGTTCTCTTCACTAAGGTGGAAGAACCTGGACAGACCATCTGCGTTGGCGTGTTCTGTACCAGGACGGTGTTCCACCGTAAAGTCCATTCCCTGTAGGGAGATGGACCACCTCAGCAGTTTTGGATTCTCACCCCTCATTTGCATCAACCATCTGAGGGGCCTGTGGTCTGTCTGAACCCGGAAGTGAGTCCCAAACAGGTATGGTCTCAACTTCTTCAGTGCCCAGACCACAGCAAAAGCTTCCTTTCTATGGCACTCCACCTCTGTTCCCTGGGAAGTAGGCTCCTGCTAAGGAAGACTACAGGCTGATCCAGGCCCTCTTCGTTCAGTTGTGAGAGCACCGCTCCCACACCATGCTCTGAAGCGTCAGTCTGCACGACAAATTCTTTGGAGAAGTCAGGTGCCTTGAGCACGTGCGCCGTGCACATGGCTGCCTTCAGGGCATCAAAAGCTTTCTGGCAGGACTCAGTCCAGATCACTTTCCTGGGCTGCCTCTTAGAGGTCAGCTCTGTTAAGGGGGCAACGATGGTGCCATAGCCCTTAACAAATCTCCTATAGTAACCAGTGAGACCTAAGAAGGCTCTCACCTCTGTCTGGGTCTTGGGGGTTCCCAAGCCAGAATGGTGTCAATCTTGGGTTGTAGGGGCGCCACCTGGCCGCTTCCTACCTGGTGTCCCAAGTACACCACAGAACCCTGCCCGATCTGGCACTTACTGGCCTTGATCGTGAGGCCTGCACCTTGCAGAGCCCTCAACACTTTCTCAAGGTGCTGTAAATGTTCTTCCCAGCTGGAACTGAACACAGCAATGTCATCCAGGTAGGCGGCACTGAAATCCTCCAGCCCGGCCAACACCTGATTGACCAACCTCTGAAAGGTGGCAGGGGCATTCTTCAACCCAAAGGGCATCACCCGGAATTGGTAATGACCTTCTGGGGTTGAGAATGCTGATCTCTCCTTGGCCCCATCGGTTAAGGCAATCTGCCAGTACCCAGACGTCAAATCAAACGTGCTGAGGAACCGGGCAGCTCCCAACCGATCAATGAGCTCATCAGCTCTGGGGATGGGGTGCGCGTCAGTCCTGGTGACGGCATTGAGCCCACGGTAGTCCACACAAAACCGGAGTTCTGGAGTGGCACCGGGCGCCGCAGCCTTTGGGACCAAGACCACTGGGCTGGCCCAAGGACTGTGGGAGGGCTCAATCACCCCTAACGCCAACATCTTAGAGACCTCCTCCTTGATGCTGGCTCTGACCCGGTCAGTCAACCTGTAAATCTTGTGCTTCACAGGAGGGCTGTCACCGGTGTCCACGTCATGGGTACACCAGTGAGTAACACCGGGGTCAGAGAGAACAGTGGGGCGAACTGTCCCAACAACTGGCGACAGTCCCCCTGCTGCTCCGGAGTCAGAGTAGGGGAGAGGATCACACCCTCTACTGACCCATCATCCTCCTTGGTAGACAGGAGGTCAGGGAGAGGCTCACTCTCCTCTTCCACCCCATCATCTGTCGCCAAGAGCATACTCACTTCGGACCTCTCGAAGTGGGGCTTGAGGCGGTTCACGTGAAGGACCCTCAAAGGGTTCCTTGGAGCCTGCAAATCCACCAGGTAGGTGACGTCACTTTTGCGCTCCTTTACCTCAAATGGCCCAGTCCACTTGTCCTGCAAGGCACAAGGTGCCACTGGGGCCATGACCCACACTTTTTGTCCAGGTTGAAATTCGACCAGAGTGGCATTCTGGTCATACCATCTCTTCATTTCTTCCTGGCTTGCTTCTAGGTTCGCCTGAGCGAGTTTCCTGAAGCGGGCAGTTTGGTTTCTAAAGGCCAGCATGTAGCTAAATACATCCTGGGGAGTTTTCCTGGGAGCCGCCTCCCAGCCTTCCTTTACCAAACTCAGAGGTCCTCTGACAGGGTGGCCATACAGGAGCTCAAAGGGGCTGTACCCAAGAGACTTCTGAGGCACCTCCCTGTATGCAAAGAGTAGGCATGGCAAGAGGACGTCCCACTTACGCCTCATGGGTTCTGTTAGACCCTTGATCATGCCTTTCAAGGTCTGGTTGAATCTCTCCACCAGACCGTTTCCTTGTGGGTGGTAAGGAGTGGTGAACTTGTAGGTTACACCACACTCCTTCCACAGGGATGTCATATACTTCGATATGAAATTGGTCCCCCTATCAGAAACCACCTCTCTGGGGAATCCCACACGGGAAAAGATCCCCATTAACGCCCGGCCCACCACTGGCGCCGTCGTTGTCCTGAGAGGGATTGTCTCCGGGTACCGGGTGGCATGGTCCACCAAGACCAGGATGTACCTGTTGCCCATGGCTGTCTTGGGATCCAGTGGCCCCACAATATCCATCCCTACCCTTTCAAAGGGTGTACCAACAACAGGAAAAGGTTGGAGAGGAGCTTTGACCTTCCTCCCACTCTTACCACTTGCCTGGCAAGTTTGGCAAGACCTACAGTGTGCATCTGACTGCCTTCGCATTTGGGGCCAAAAGAAGTGGGTGACAAGCCTGTCAAAGGTCTTGTCCTGCCCCAAATGTCCTGCCAAAGGCACGTCATGAGCCAGGCCCAGTAGGAAGGTCCTGAAGCGCTGGGGTACCACCAGCACACGGGCTGACCCAGGCTCAGCAACCTTAGGCTCACTGTATAGGAGACCACTCTCCCAGTAGATCAGATGTGACCCGGACTGATTACCAGCTGCCTGGTCTGCAGCCTGCCGCCGCAGACCCTCCAGAGTAGGGCACTCGTTCTGCTCCCTGCAGAACTCCTCCCTGGTGGGACCCCCTTCTTGCTGCCAATGGGTCAGCTCAGAGATGTCTCCCAGTTCGGCTACCTGCTCCCCTGTAGGCACCGGGCGTCCCCCTCGAGGTCCGCCTCCTCCCGGTCCGTGGGAACTTCGGGGGCCGGTTTCCGCGCCCCCTGCCCTTTCTCTTGGCAGGGACTTGGGCCACTGTTCCAGGCTCCAAGTCCTCTTGATCACCCTTTCTGGCTGCCATTGACCGAGTAGACACGCATGCCCACTCTGGCAACCCAAGCATCTCCAAGTGAGACCTGAGCTCAACATCCTTCCATAAGGACTGCTCCAGGTCGTTTCCTAGCAGACAATCTACAGGCATGGTAGGGCTCACAACCACCCTCAAGGGACCTGAGACCCCCCATTCAAAGGGAACCTGCGCCACCATACACTGGCGCTCAGAGTTGTCGACAGCAACTACTTGGTGGAATGCTCCTGGGACTACTTGCTTCTCAGACACCAGGTGACACCGGACTGAGGTCACACTGGCTCCAGTGTCTCTGAGAGCCTCTACCCTGTTCCCATTGATGGTCACCCAGGTGCTATATTTCTTTGTGTTAGGGGCACCTGGTTTCCTGGGACCATCTCACTGTCCCCGAGTGAGACAAGGGTCATTTCTGCGGGATCCCCACCCTCCTGTGGGCACCCCTCCTCCCCAAGCGCTACACTAGCCAACACTTTGGACTGTCCACCGGTGGGTGGCTGTGTCCCCTTTGGGCACTTGGGGTCCCCCTTAAAGTGACCTACCTGGTCACATGCATAACACTTGCGGGGCCGGTCTCAACAGGCTTCCCTGTAGAGACCCCTTTCTTCTTATCACCGGGGGCTGGGAACCTTTACCCTGGGTACTAGTTTGGGGCCCTTTAGAGAACTCCTGTGCTTTACCCTTGTCCCCCCCACCTTTCTGCTGGGGACCCTGCCCACCTTTGGCTGAGTCTCCCCCAAACGCTTTCTTGTGGACCCTGGTACTCACCCAGCGGTCCGCTTCCATAGCAAGCTTCCTGGGGTCAGTTAGCTTACTATCCACTAGGTGCTGGCGCAGATCTGCAAAACATAGACTAGACAAGTGCTCCCATGCAATCAAGTTGTAGAGCCCCTGAAAATCTGTTACACTACTGCCCTTTACCCAGCCATCCAGAGACCTGCAGAACACATCCACACATTCCAACCAAGTGTTGGCATCAGACTTCTTACTGGACCTGAACTGATCCCTGTACTTTTCAGGAGTAAGACCATACTTCGTGAGAAGGGCGTCCTTCATGTCAGCATAGGTGAGGTGATACCCCTTACCCAAAGCTATCAGAGCATCCCTTGCTTCTTCAGGGAAAAGTGGCCACAATCCTGCTCCCCAATTCTCCTCAGGGACCCCATTCATGTGTATGGCTGCCTCATAACCCTGAAACCACCTTTGTATGTCATCCCCCTTCTTGAACTCCTTGCCTACATTCTTGGGAATGTGCACAATCCTGTCTGCCTTTCTGGACGAATTGCTGCCACCATCTGAGCCTGACTTACTCCTAAGTTCTAGCTCCTTCAGTTCTCTCTCATGCTCTAAGAGCATCTTCCTCTCCTCTATGGCCAATCTCTTCTCCTCCCGCTCACTCTCCAGCCTGAGCTTCTGCAGCTCAAACTGCCTTGCCTCCCGCCTGTCCTCCAGCTCCTCTGGGGACAGACTGCTGCTGCCTGACCTGGCGGGTTCCCCCTACCCAAAAGCATATCCACCCTGGAAATAGGCTCCTCCACCTCCTCACTGAGATTACCAGGCTGCCCACTGGCATGTCTGGCTGCTACCCAGGCCCTCAGCGCCTTCTGTAGCTCCTCCTTCCTTGTGAGGCCTTTAATTTGGACTTTCAGGTTTTTACAAATTGCTCGTAGTTCCTTTACGGCGTAGGTTTCCAACCTATCCTCCTCAAAGATAATTTCCAGAGATGCAACGGATGATGCAGCTGTGTCAGGCATGACAAAAGTAGTGAGTTGAAAACTGGCAAGATCAAAAATAGGCCAAAAGAAAAAGAACCAGTATGTGGTACGTAATGGTCTGCGATATGGTAGTAGTGCACACCAATCACTGTAAGTCAAGTGCAAACACAAGTCCTATCCCACCGCTGACAACCAATGTTAGAAATGGGATCTCTAGTTGGCAAGGGCTTGCACCTTTGTTCAAGTAGGGACCCTTCTTCCTAGTCAGGGTAAGGGTGTTACACTCGTGAAGTAACCCCTGCTCACCCTCGTGGTAGCTTGGCACGAGCAGTCAGGCTTAATTCAGAGGCAGTGTGTAAAGCATTTGCACATAACTAACAGTAATACAGTGTAAGCACTACAAACGGACACCACACCAGTTTAGAAAAATAACCAATATTTTATATACTCAAGACAAGACCAATTACGACAAAAATCCACAATACTATACTTTAAAAACGAATACTTGATAAGGTAACTTCTTCTTTGCAGGAATAGCACAAAAGCAAAGTTCGTACGAGTCGGTAGCTCCGTCCGAGCCTACCGTGATGCTGAAAACCACAGAGTCTAACAGTTCCAGCCGACCGCGTCGATATGGGCCATCAGAGTCATGAACAGACTCGGTTACAGTACCTTTCTCGTTGTGGCTGGTACGGAGTGTACGAGCCGGTCGGCGTTCGTCGCGGTTGCGGTGCAAGACGGAGCGATGCAAGGTGCGGTGTCCCTCGATGCGGTGCAGGCAGCGGCTCGATGAGCGTCGTGCAGACGGAGTCGGTGAGTCCAAGGCGTGCGATGCAGGGTGAGACGATGCTCGATGCGGTGCTGACAGGTTGCGATGCAGGCGACCAAGCCGGAGTGCGGGAGCTGGCGTCGGACAGCGGTGCGAGTCGGAGCGGTGCGTCGCAGACGTGCGAGCGGTGCCCCAAATGCGGTGCGGTCACGACTCTTGAGCCAGTTGCAGCGACCGCGTCGGTCGGGTCCGGCTGGTTCAGTGAAGCGATGCGATGCGAACTGCGGTGCCCACAGGTCACGGTGCAAGCAGCGGCTCGGTGTTGGCGGCGTCGGACGTCGCCCACGGTGAGACCAGGGTTGCGATGCGAAGCGGGGCGATGCGGTCTGCGGTGCAAACAGGTCACCGGCCAGGGATGGATTCGGTTGATGGAGTCGGTTGCGGATCCCTTCCTCTGTGGCAACTGAAACAGCGTTCCAGAAGCGGTACCCAGAGGCTTGTGAAGTCTTTGTAGTCCCTGAGACTTCTTAACAGGAGGCCAGCTCGGTTTCAGGCCCTTGGAGATACTCAGCACAAGTTTGTAGAAAGTTCAGTCCTTTCACTGCCCAAGGCAGAAGCAGCAGCTGCAGGCCAACCCAACAAAGCAACAACACAGCAAAGGGGCAGTACTCCTCCTGGCAGCTCTTCCAGCTCTTCGTCTTGGCAGGCTCCTTGATTCCAGCGAGATCTAAATTCATGGGGTCAGGGCCCCAATATTTATATCCCAAATTCCTTTGTTCTCTGAAGGCAGAGAGGCCTTTGCCTAGTCCAAACCAGTTCTGGAGCACTTTGTTGACAAGTCTCCGTCCCTTCTTTCAGTGAGTAGGCCAGGGACATCAGACGCACCACAGGAGGTGGAGCCAGCATTGTGGAGGGAAGGCACTGTCCTATTCAGGGCCCAGGTGCGACCCCTCCCACCCATCTACATGTAGATCTTGCTATTCAGCCCTGTGCTGACTCACCCTGTCTCCTGGCATCCCCCAGCCCCTGTCACTCACACTCCAGACAAGGAATACACAACCTCGCAGAGGCAGGCTGGGATGGTTAGACAAGAAAATACCCACTTTCTAAAAGTGGTATTTTCAAACACAGAATGTTAAAACCAACTTCACTAAAAGCTGCATTTTATCATTCTGAGTCCAGGCATACTAAACTCGAATTTCTACCATGTTCCCGGGGTCAGTTAGGATTATAAGCTGTAATAATCAAAACTGCCCGTTCCGGCCTAGGGGGAACAGGTAGCCTTGCAATAGTGAAAACTGAACTAGGCCGTAATTCACTATCAGGACATGCCACACACACCAGGGCATGTCCTACCTTTCACCTACAACGCACCCTGCCCACTGGGGTACCTTGGGCCTACCTTAGGGGTGACTAACATGTAGAAAAGGGAAGGTTTAGGGACTGGCAAGTGTGTGCACTTGCCAAGTCGACATGGCAGCCCCAGGCTGCGCACAGGCTCTGCGATGGCAGGCCTGAGTTACACTTTACGGGCTGTTTGCGTGGGTGGCACAATCCAGTGCTGCAGCCCACCAACATCATTTGGTCTATAGGCCCTGGCACTCGCAGTGCACTTTACAAGGGACTGACACATAAACCAAATAGGCCAATCATGGAAACACCAATCCATAACACATTTTATACAGGAGCACTTGCACTTTCCCACTGGACAGCAGTGAGGAAAGTGCGCAGAATCATTACACCAGCAAAAACAGAGTCAAAACCGGGAGGTCAGAAAGCCAAAAAGTCGAGGGGAAACACGCCAAAAGATGCCAAGTCTAACAGATATGGATTCCCAAATACTGGAAGGTTAGGCGGCATACGTCGATTGCAAACTGCCTAAAGCAGGCATTCGAGTCACCACTTATCGGTACTAGTAGTGATTTTGCTTTGTTGACTGTGGAGGCCCGAGGCCTCCTCATATAGGTCTAGTAGTTCCTCTAGTAGTTCTAAACAATGAGGGCCCGAGGACTGCGTTTTAGATAGAAAGAACAAGACATCATATGGAAAGAGCGAGATTCTTTCCTTGGGGCCATTGTCCCACGACCATCCCTGTACTTGATTGTCGCAGTGTAGGAGCCATGCCAGAGGTTCAAAGAGGAGAGGTGAGAGAGGGCAGCCTTGTCAGGTGCCTTTGTATATAGGAAAGGGGGAGGGGAGTGACCCCTTTGTTTGGAATTGTGCCAATAGTTGAGAGTACAGAAGCCACATGAGTTTGCGGAAGTAAACCCCAAGTCCCACATGTTCAAGGACCATGCCCATGAAGGACCAGTCTACCTTGTCGAAGGCCCAGAGTTTTACCTGAGGGCATGTCCGAAAGGGCTGTGTCGATTTCATCAGCAGTAATTGGCTGGTCTATGTCTCGGGCCAATGATTGGGGGATCATGGGCAGTGGTATCTCTGTATGCAGGATCTTGACGGTGCCATTTCCTCCACGCATCACAGAGCCCAAGGGAATCAATCCAGGCTTTGAGTTGGCAGGATCGGGACAGACACCTTGCCCCAGGAGACCGGTGGTGTCAATCTCTGTGATGGCAACTGCATTGAAGTCTCCCCCAACAATGGTGGTACCCAGTGGGAAGCTCAAAAGGTTTGATGTCAGAGTGCTCAGTGTAATAGAGGGCATCTGGTTCGGCACATAGACCGAAAGGAGATTATACTGCTTACCTTCAAGCAGGCCCTCAACCCCAATATATCTCCCATGAGGGTCTAAGTACGTATTGGTTGCTGCCAGGGTAAAGCCTCTGTTTAGAAGAATAGCCACTCCTTGGGACCCTCTGCTAAACATCTAGTGATAAACTCTTATGTAGCCATGTCGCTGGAGGAACGGGCAGTGCTGACCCATTAGGTGGGTTTCCTGTAGCATCAGAACAGCAGACTGGAGACGTTAAGCATACCGGAGGACAGCTGTGTGTTTAATGCGGTCCAGCAAGCCGCTCACGTTTCAGGACATAGTCTAAACTTCCGTCATGGGGCTGATGATTCTGGTGCGGGAACCCAGTGCTGTGAAGATGCATCAGGTACCTGCTGGTGCAATGGCGACCTGGGCCAAGGGGGACCACAAGGGTACAAAAGCTAGGCAGTTGGCTGTGGAGTCTGGGATCTAAGAACTGTAAAACAAAACAAATACAAACTACCTTAACTCTCTTTACCCCCAACAGCTCCCCACCCTATACTTCTACCCCCTAAGCATCTGTAGCACTAAGCCGAGGCTTAACAACCCACAAACAAAGCACTAAACTGTGCAAATAATGGGGACCTCCTCAGTTGAAGGATAACATCTCAAGTCCTATGCATGTTGACAATACATCATTAGATTAGTTACTCTCCCCCAGAGGGGACATCCACTACCAAACTAAAATAGCAGGGTTAGATAGTCCATTAAGGTGGGGCATTTGCGCTCCCAATCCGGGAGCTAAAGAGCTTCAGCGTGCACATGGGGAGGTCATCGCCGATGGCCGTGTGCTCTGCACCGGAGCTGGAGGAATCCGGGCAGCCACGGTGGCGTGTGTGGCACCCGCCGGATCTTGTTTGTTTCTTCTTTGGTGGCTTTAGGTTCAGGCGGAGGAAACTTCTCAGGGGGCTCGGCGCAGTGTCACCGGTCTCTCTCGTCAGCCTGACAGAGCTCTCTCCTCTCGGCTGCCCATTCCCAGGCCTGTTTGGGTGACTTGAAGGTTTTGGAACTGAAGATCACTTTCAATTTCACAGGGAAGATGAGCATATACTGAAGGTTAAAAGCACCAGGTTTTTGTTTGAGATCGTCAAAGGATCGCTTGCACTATTGAACAGCCCTTGTATAGTCATGGAAGATCATAATACATGAATCTTGGAAGGTGTGGTCGGGCTGCCCTCTGGCCTCTCGGAGAATGGTGTCCCTGTCTCGGTGATTATGAATCCGGGCAATTAGTGGGTGATCCGGGGTCCCAGGTGGGCCTGTTCCACCACAACAACAGTTTGTCTTCAGGGATCCAGGACTACAGCCATCTTTCCAGGAATCGCTCTGTGTCTGACTTTCCGGAACCCTCCTGGAATGCAACTAACCGAAGGTTGTTTCTGTGCAAGCTGTTTTTGGCATCTTCGGCACACTCTTCAACTACTGCAGTTGCAGAAAGCAGTTTGGAGACTTGAGTTTTAGGGTAGATACGTCGTCTTCCACTGAGGATACCCAGCTCTCTGTCTCTGTGATGCGGTTGACAACATTTCTGAGGTCTTGATGCAAAAGTGAAACGTCAACTTTAACTTTGCCCACTTTGGTTTCCACTGCTTCCCTTGAGTCTTGGATAGCCTGAAGAATTGTGGCAAGGTCGGATGGCTCAAGGGTCCGCTGTGACACCTGATGGTTGCCAGTGACTCTTATGCAGCTCGATGCCACCGCTGTGTATTGGTCCATCTTTGTCTGCGCCTGTGCAGGCGAAGTGGGTCTGTCCCCCCCATGGCTGCACAGTGAGAATTGGAAGGCAGAAGTTCCATGGCCCCCATACCCCTGAGGGCAGCACAAGCAGTCAGGGCCGAGGCCTTCAACGGACTCCCCTCAGGTGCGCCCACCCTGTCGAAGTGCTGTCTCGCCGCAGCCTCACCAGCATGCTTCAAACCCACATCGTCATTTGGGGTTCTACTCCCCTCCCAGTCACTCCAGCTGCTGCCGGGTCCCAGTTCATTGAAGTGTACTGCCAGAGCCCACCCAGCTCCAGGGGGGCCTGCAGGACTGAAGATGTCAAAGCAAGTCCCAGAGGCAGCTTTAGGGCCTGCCGCACACCGCCTCCCACTCGTTGTGGCTCAGATAGGCCCCAGCCAGCATGTGTCGCATTGTGCGGCTCATCTCCCCTGGGGAAGCCGGCTCATCTCCGCGTCCCCACCACAGCCTCTTTAGAGGCCCATCACATCGCGGTCGGATGACGCAGTCCAGTGGCCACCACCTCAGGCAGCAAACTCCAGCCAAGGCCCCTCCAGCTCCAGGGGAGTGCAAGAGCATGTTGCGGGGAGGGAGGGGTTGCTGAAAAGCAGCAGTACAATACGGTTCAAGACCGCACACCACTCACTGCCTAGTAGTTGCCACGGAACCGGCAAGCCAAAGTCCGAGCATGCTGTCCCTCGCTGCAGGCCTGTAGCTCCTCAGGCAGGGATGGCTTGCTTCCTCCAGCTGCAGGTCCCGGTACTCCAGAGGCCTCGTCAGCCTCGCCTGCAATGCCGCAGCCGGCACCGCAGCTAAGAAGCTGCCATCTTGAGCGGGCTTGCCCGATGGCCTTCAGGCCCCCCGCGCCTCCACATCATCCCGCAGCTTCCAGGCCCCCGGTGCCGGATGGCCCGATGTGCCTGCTGCTCAAAGGTGGTCCCGATGGGAGTTGCTGTTTGCGCTAAGGTGGCGGATGGCGAAGGATACTTGAGGAGGTCAGATGCAATTCTAACTTGTGACCGCCATCTTGGCCGCCTTGAATTGTTCATTTTTTAAGATATAAAATTATCTGTATTAATTTGTAACATGGCTTTTCTGTTTTTGTTTACTTTACTTATCAGTCAAGGATCAATAAGGCAGCTTTAGAGCACGTTTTAACGTTTTTAGGTTGAGCCTGGGCAGCGCATGCAAGGCATGCTGTATTCAGGTATGGACTTGAAGCTCCACCCACTCTCCGTCCATCTTTTAAATTGGCTCCTGTTACTGTTCTTTCTAAATGGTTGCTTCTGATTCATTAATAGGCTTGTTAGTCCCTCCTTAGTAACCCCTTGTCTGCAATTGTAACCTCCCATGAGGACTGGACCTTTTACTTGTGTGGTTGCATGGTATGTTTATTTAGTCTGTGAGCACTATTTTCTTTAATTATTTTGTCCTACTGCAGACATGACATGCTTTCCTGCAACAGCTTTTAAGACGTGAGCGAGGCACCTTCAGCAGCCACTTAACCTTTTGTTATGCGCAGCTGGCGAATTTAATTAACACAAACTCACTAATGGCGCCTGCGGCTCGGAGCCCCTCATTCCCAGCCCCCCCCCCCCCGGGTGCCGTACTTTAGGTTTTAGCACAGCGCCCGCTTTAAGATTAAAAACATGGGCACACGCTTTCACATTAACACGGGCGCCCGCTTTCTTTGCAATCGCACCTTTGTTATGTGCGAGTGCAAGTGCTTTTTTTTTATCAGCGCGATGCAAGCCGTGTTTTTTAATGTTTTTTGGGACTTTAGTTGCATGCTGTGAAATTCACAGAGACTTCCATGCATTCTCCTTGGGAGGCTACAGTCATCACATGTGTAGACTGTTACACGTGTGTAAATGATTTTTAGGCTAGAATATTTTGTTTCTCCACATGAAAAATATGTTTTGTCATGAAGTAACACTTCCCATACAATCAGGGTGGTAAGGCACCCTGAATTTACCGGGAGAGCCCCTGATTTCTGTAGTGTGTCCGGCCTTGCCGATATTATTTTCTGATTAAAACACGTCCCGGTTTTGAAAAGAGGAGTGGATGTACATGAAAATACACCTGAAAATACACATGAAAATGCGAAAATGTAGCACACGGATGATCACATTTCCACTGCCCAGCGCTACAGCACAGCAGGGACATGAGTTAAATGCTTTGCAACACCTGGTTGTGTTGTAAAATCATTCCTGTCTCCCAGCACCCCTGCTCCCCGGATCATCGGATTTCCTCCCAGCGCCATTGCAGCATGTGTGAGAGAGAGGGGTAGGCTAATGAAAACATGATTTTGCACCATTTTTGGGTGACGTGGAGCAGAGGTTGGCACACTTTTGTTGCTATATTAAATTTGAAAATGGGACACTGCATTTTTTTGTTTCATAATACACGTTGGAAAGTGCCCCTTTTTGAATGGTTACCTCCCACTTTTTTCCTGACATCTGATGCAACCTGACTTGATGTGCCCTGGGTCCCTGCCAATCAGGTTCCCAGGGCCTGTGTTCTTTCACAAGCCTATACCTTTGTTTCCACAATTGCCGTATCCCTGGCTACAGGTAAGCCCCTTGTAAAAGGTACCATGAGTACCAAGGGCACTGTGACCCGGGAAGGCCTCTAAGGGCTGCAGCACCTATTATGCACCTCTTAGAGGTCCTGCACCTTAACACACACACACTGCCACAGCAGGCTGCGTGTTTTGGTGCATAGAAAAGTGAAGAGTCGACATGGCACACATCCGTGTGTGCCATGCCTGCAATCCTCTGCCTGAGGCCTAGGTAAGTCACCCCTCTAGCAGGGTGCACTAGCCCTAAGGTGAGGGTACAGAGGCATGAACCCTGGGCCCCTACAGTGTCTAAGTCAATTCTTAGACATTGTAAGTGTAGTAAAGCCATAAAGAGTATATGGTCTGGGAGTTGGTCATTACGAACTCCACAGCTCCATATTGGCTTTACTAAAAACAGGGAAGTCTGGTAGCAAACGTTTCAGCACATTAAACCTACACTGATACCAGTGTAGGATTTAATGTAAAATGCACTCACAGGGCATCTTAGAGACGCCCCCTGAAAATCGACCAGCCCTGGTGTGGTTCCTGAATGGCTTCCCACCATTTACCACCGCCAGACAGGTTTCTGGACCCTTAGGTGCAAGCCTCCGCTCTCTGGGTCCAGAAACAAAGCCCATCCAGGGCAGAGGTGCCATGCCTCCTCCCCCATGATGGGCTGGGTCCACTAAAGGGGAAGCTTCAAAGGCCTGTCGCCTTTTGACGCTGTCCCTGTCTTTTACTGCCCCCAGCAACTGGCTCCCACCAGTTCTTGCCCCTACTTTGGGCATAGAATCGGCGGCAAATCCAAGCTAGGAAGAGAAGTGTGCCCACCTTTGCCAAAGCCACCGCTTAGGTGGGGGAGGCGAGATGAAGCACACATCTCAGTCCCCTCCATCTTGATGAGGGGACTCAGCCAATTAGGAAGAAGCTCATGCCCTCTCCCACTGGAGGGTGGCTTTATAGGGGTGTACCCACCCCAAGGAAGGAACCCATTGGTTCCGACCTACACAACCCTTTAACGCCCCTAAATTTGGTATTTAGGGGCGAGCCTGAACCTTGCCTCCTCAGATTCAAGGAAGAAAGAAGAAGGACCGAAGAGCTGTGCTGAACCAGGAAGGAGAAGAGGACACCAACTGCCTTGGCCCCAGCCCTACCGGCCTGTCGTGTCTACGACCTGCCTACAGCAAGAACCCCGGTGAGTCCAGCAGCCAGCAACCCCCAGAGCCTGGAGGACCTGCCCTGCGACCTTCCCACAGACTCTGTCTCCCGTGAGCACCGGATTTGCTCAACCAAAGACTCACCCCAAGAATCCGGATTACTGTGACTCTGCGATTCTGCACCACTCTGCAACTGATGCCCACGGCCCGGTTTCGAGTGGCCCAACACGCCAAGGAGGTCTCCCCAGGGATACTGACCTGAAATCTGGTGATCCCCGTCCTCCCTCAAGCCTCAAGACGACGCCTGAAGCCTCAACCTGAAGGGTCCCCCTGACCGCGACCGGAGCTGGTAAGAAAACCTGACGCCAGAAGACACCCCTGCACCCGATGCCCCACAGCCTTAAGTGGCCCAACCGATGGGGTCCAGGCATCCCCCAAGAACCCAACTTACCTCTCCAGCCGATGATCACCTTCAGGAAGTCTCCCTACCCGAGCCTGCAGCAACTTTGTGAAACTGAAGGTCTCCATTGGGAAACACAGTGACCCCGACGTCCTCTTCACACCCTGCACCCGGCCGCTCCAGTGCCAGTGGTGGTGCAGCTCCTTTGCTGGTCGTTGGCTCCTGCAGTGCTGACCTTAACCCTAGGAGCTTTGCTCCCAAACCTGAGTGGCCTGCTTTTCAACAGTCCCTAACCGAAGGCCCCCGTAGCCCCATTGGCTAACATTGGGCCCCTGCACTCTGCACTCAGCCGCCCCAGTGCCGCTGGTGGTGCAACTTGAGTGCCCATCTAGACCTTGGGGAACCTTGGTCCTAACCCCCAAAACTCACCCTCGTTAGTTGTGTACTTACCTGTTAAACTGCTAACACTTTTCCCCATAGGATCCCATTTAAAGAGATTTTGGGCCTCAAAAATGTGTGTTGAACTGTGTTGTATGAAGAGAAAAGTAATTCTATTGCAAAGTATAAAAAGTTGTACTTACCTTGTATTTAGAGATCCTAAGATGTGGCATCTAGGAATACCACCCCAATACTCAAAGTAATCCAAAAGTAACAAAAAGTAATTGCTGTGTAATTTGAACTGTTTTTAAAGCATTTACCAACCTGTAACAATTACAATTCCAAGTACAACTGCATTTCCTTGATCAGCCTTGCATTTAGAGAGTATTTGTTACTTACCTGTGCCAAGTCCTGCTTGGTTCGAAAATAAAACATAAGTATACCTTTTTTATACTTACCAAATTGGTCTGGATTCTGTGTCTGAGTGTGTGTATCAGCCCTTGATTGAGTGTATACAATAAATGCTTAACACACCCTCTGGATAAGCCTAACTGCTCGCCCACACTACCACAAAGAGAGCAGTTAGTACTTACCTAATTTAGCCTCTGCTATACCTCTGGGGGCTCCCTGGAGTCTGTGCACACTATACCTCACTTTGGTATAGTATATACAGAGCCAGCTTCCTACAATACACAAAAGTAAAATAATTATTTTATGGACTGTGAGCATCTGTCTACCCCCCTCCCCCCCACCTAGCAGGCACATACTGCTTCTTACCAGGTCTGATTCTAAACTTTGCTCTCTGGTACTTGTATTCCTGTTTTCATCTTTGTCAATGCACGACTCTGAATGCCAGTGCGGCAGCTGCCTCCATCCTCCCCACTGCTTGTTATTTGAAGGCTGCGTGCATTGTGAAAGTTAGGTAAACTATAATTACGCACTGCTATAATTAAGATGTTCACTACTAACATCTTAATTGTAGCAGTGCATAACTATAGTTTTATTTTCTCCTAACTTTCACTGGTTCCATAGGCTGCATGTTGCTTAACAGAGTTTAAGCTATTGACATTGTAAATGACAATGCCTTCAATCTATCTGTTTTAAAAAACAAACACATACATAAAAGGCATTGTCAATTACAATCCCAATAGCTGAAACCCTTGCAAATGCGAGACCTATTGTATTGCAGATGTTTGTTTCTTCTTATATTTGCTGTTTGGAATGTGTAGGTTTAAACGGGGAAATACAAGCTTTAGGTGATATTCCTTATTTTTGCACCAGCAGAGGGATTAAAATAGCGGTTATACTCAGTGCTTTAAATGGGAAAAAATAAGTGCAGGTACTCATTAAAATAAGCTAGAGGTGTGGCAAGTGGGTGGAGCTAGGGGCGGGGCTAAAGGCAATATATGATGGTACATAATGGCTTCTGTACCAGTTGCAGCACATATCAAAACACATGAAATGCGTTTATGTAAACGAAACAGGTTAACTCATTACACAAAATGAAAGCCAAACAGGAGATGTTAACATATCATTGTTTTGTAATATTTGCTGTTTCTTAATGCCCTACTGTTATTTATTGTTGTTTGGCATAATACTATATATTCTCAAGCTCGCACACAGAAAGAAACAAGCAGACATGTACACAAAAGCATTCACATTCCCTCTAATATATCTCCTGAGAGTGTCCTGATACTCTCCCTCTTTCTTACTCAAAAACAGGAACACACAAGCAGGCAAGCACACAGACATAAGCAAACACTCACACTTAAGTCCATTAATGATTTCAGAACTCAGCAAATAAGTTTGCGCTATATAAAACTCTCCCCAAAAAATATCTGGCATTTTTATCTGAAAAAGCGGTAAATCCTAACTTCACCGGTCACCTCACTTTACATTCCTCCCTCCCTCGTCCTTCTATGTTCGTCTCGTCTTTCCCCCAACCAAATGCATCAACAGTTGTCATGGGAGCTAATTCCTAGAGTGTTCCAACATTCCCTGCTGTGCATTGCCCTATGGGCAGGGCTAAATTCACACCCATTGTCCCAGTACCCTAGTCAGTCCCTGTTATCTTGTAAATGCAGCAATTAGTGTTTGCAGGGCACACAAAGGGAAGCAGCTCCTGTGCTAAACAAAGAGGAAAAGAAAAACGTCTTTGATGAAGGTCGAGTATTGTAGTGCGCTGCCACATGCTTTAGTAGGGCCAGTGCAATACACTAAATGGGACTGGATGACTGTCTGGCAGTCCCAGCTCATTTCACTCACCTAATGGAGAGTGGGGGGGGCAGCGAAATCACTTTCAGCCGGATTGTCTTTGCGCATCTGATCAACAGTGCAGGGTCTGTCTAGACCCTGCACTGTTAATCACAGCGTGATGTAAGCCCTCTCAACACCCTGCAGTCTTTGGACATTAAAGTGGGCGCTGCTGGAGTCTTCAGCAGCGACTGCCCTTAGCTGGAGGAGATGCCTAACCTGCGCCTGCCGTGCCGCTGATGAGGGTACCGGTACTCTCTCTGGCTAAAGAGAAGTGCCGGTACTGACGGCAAGAAAATTCGGAAGTGCCGGTACTCAGTACCGGTGAGTACCGGCCCATTTAAAGCACTGGTTATACTGGTAGAAAACCAGCCAGGTGGCAACTCTCCCTGCTCATATACCGCCTTCTCTGCCCCTTCTGCCTTCAGACTTCTCCCTGCTCCCTGAACCCTAACTGCCCACTCTGCTGGGATGCTATGGCGCATAGAGGTCAATAGCGGCAGGTTTCGAGGGGGCGTGGCTTAGCCGGCTGCAAGATGGCCGCACTTTGAGTGGGCTCTGCCGGCCAAGCCTTAAATCCTGCAATTATCCGGCAGACTTCCTACACATCGCTGCCTGTGACCCTACCTTCGCAGCTTCCCTGCACCGGCGGCGTCTTCGGAGCCGTTCACCGCGGCCCTACGACCTGGCTGTGACTGGCTGCGGCGCCTCCAGGAGTCGGGCCTAGACGTCTGCTCACTCCCCGGGGCCCGGCCTGCGCTACCCGTGCTTCTCCGCACGCCAACCGGACCTTCCACCACTGGCCCTGCGGCCACGACAATCCGCCGGTGAGTCTTGCTGCTTGGGGGCGCTCCGGGGCGGGCCTGGGGTCGCGCTCGCCGTACCGCCCGGCCCAGCCCGACCCTGAGGAGGAGCCCTGAGCGTCTCCGGTATCCGCGCTGGTGGGCCGGGCGAAGAGGGCGGCGCGCTCCCCGCGTCCTCCTGCCGCGGTTTGCTGCCCCCTCGCTGCTCCCGGCTGGGATCCACCTGCTGCCGCTGCGCTCACGATCGTCCCGGCTGCCTCCCCTCCCGCCTTTGTGGTCACCGGCGGTGAGCGGGGATCTGGGAAGGGAGCCCGCGATCGGGGTGTTCCCTGACTTGGCTGCAGCGGCCTACAGTCCGGCCTTCTCATCAGGGCGACTCCGGGGCGCACTGGTGCGTGTCTGCACCCCCTGCCTGGCCCTCTGATCATCCAGCTCTCTCTGCCGGTTGGGTGCACCGCCGGGTCGACCCTCCACCCAGGTCCTCCCTTTCTTCACGGCGCCCAGCACTGCAGGGCCCCCCCATTGCACCACGGCCCGGGGACTGTGGCGGTGCATGCGCTCTACCACGCCTCCGCGCCAAACACAGTCTCCGGAGCGAGCCTTCTTGTGTTGGACCCCAGCTGCCTCCTGGATTGCGCCACCTTGGGAGCGTGGCGACGGCTCGGTGGAGGGGCCTGCGCGCTGGCTGCGAGATCGGGGTCCACTGCCCCCAACGTTGCATTTGCGGCCCGGGCCCTACGTCTGCTGCACACCTGCCTCGTGGAGGGGGATCCTCTTTGCCCCCCATTGTTCATCTTCCTGCTACCTGTGCCCTTACCGGCTGCACCTTCCACTTGTAACGCTGCGGGCCTTTTTGGGGCTCCCTGCTCTAGGAGGCCGCCATGGGTAAAGCTGACCCGAAACAGCCCCGACTAACCTTTGAGCAGCGGAGGCAAACGCGTCAGGAGGGCGCCACTGCTGACGGGGGCGAGTTGCCCGCACCCACGGAAATGGCTGCCGCACGTGAGGATGACTTGAAGGCCATCATGCTGGAGGTGAAGTCGGCGGTGTCCGGGATTGCCACTCAGCTGGAGCAACTGTCTTCTCGCCTGGATGTGGTCAAGTCCAGGGTGGATGCGCACGATGGCCGTCTGCTCCACGTCGAGTCGAGGGTGTCTGATGTGGAGGACTCCGCCACCCAAGACCGCCAAAAATTGCTCCAAATGGACAAAATCCTTGACCTCATCCGTTCTAAGAACGAAGATTTGGAGGCCCGCTCCCGCAGGAGTAACCTCCGCATCACTGGTGTGCCGGAGTCCTCCAATATTTCCAGGATGGAGGATTACGTGGAGCAGCTGTTGCGAGAACTGTTTGGAGAAGTGCTTTCCCAGGTCTTTGTCGTGGAGAGAGCGCACCGCTCCCTCGGCCCTCGGCCTGCCCCTGGTCTGCCTGCTCGACCGATCATTGCGAAGATCCTAAATTTCCGGGACCGGGACGCGGTCCTCCGGGCTGCCAGGGAAAGAGGTGTGATCCGCCACCAAGGTAACACTTTGTCTTTTTATCCCGATTACACCCTGGCTGTGCAGGCTGCCCGCCGCGTGTTTCTGCCCGCAAAACGCATCTTGCAAAAGCACGACGTGTCCTACTCGCTAGCCTACCCGGCCAAATTGCGGGTCAGACAGGGCTCCAAAACCCTGGTATTCCCAGACTCAAAGGGAGCCCTCGCCTTTGCCAAACAGCTGGACCGCTCTCACCACTCCACTCCAGCCAGCTCTCAAGACCCTGCTGCAGCCAATTTGAGTGACAATGACTGAACTGTACCTCTTTATTGTTTCTGGCCCCCGGCCCTTCTGTACAAGTCTGTGTAGCGCAGTGGCGGTCTCATTCCCTCGGCTGCCCCTTGGCTGTTTAACTGGCTGCGGCCCATCATGGTTTCTTTCTCCTCTTTTCTTGTTCTGCTGGGTTTACAGGCTCTAACTTGGTTGCATTATATTACCTGCCTGTGTTGTCTGCTGTTCGCTCTGGCTTGGCCACCCTGCCTTTCCTGGCAGGGGGGTACGCTAGGCGTCGCCATGCCCCCACGGGATGATTCCCACTTCTATTGCTGATTCTCCCCCTCCCGGTTGGGGTCCCCTGGGGTTGGTGTGGGTGGTTACTCGACCTGATTGGGGGGTTGGTGTGGGTGGTGTGGAGGGGTGTTGGGTTGTTGTGTCCGCCTCTCGCGGCTATTTCGTGGTTTATCGCATTTTCTCTGCTCTCACATTGCAAGATTTATACTCTCAATCATGGTGCGATGGGGTGGGTTTGTTCGGGGTGGGGGTGGTTGGCTCCTGGGATTGTTTTTTTGTGTTTTTTTCAGAAAAGTTAATGTATTTATGCTTTCAATTTATGTATTCCTTCAGTACGCATTACACCACTGCTGCGCTCGATCACTGCATCACGTTTGAGCTAGACACCGCGCCCTCCCTTCGACTGGTGCCCTACGGGGGTCATTGCCTGCCTCATTGTTTTTGTACCCTTGCTGTTCCCCCGGTGTCACACCTTCCCCCTGGCGGGCTCTCGCCGGCTCCATTTCAGACTTCAAGCAGCTGACTCGCCTTTGTTCTATCCAAGTATGACCTCCCCGCTACACATGCTAGCTTTTGACTGCAGCTCCTACTCGCGGCCCTGCGCTCCCTCCTATTACGTCCTCACACAGTATGACTGACACCATATGCTGGTCCTGGAATATTCGTGGCCTCAACGACCACCGCAAGGCCCGGCTCATCCACTCACACCTACTCCGTCATAAAGTTGACATTTGTCTCTTACAGGAGACTCACTTGTTGCCTGCGACCGCCGCTAGGCTTCAGTCGCGCCACTGGGGCGAATCACACTCCTCTTTCTATTCCTCCTACTCTCGTGGTGTGTCCATTTTGATACGCAGGGGACTTCCATGGCACACTGATCGGGTACTCACTGACCCTGAGGGACGGTATGTTATTCTACATGGCTCCTTACTTTCCCAACCAATGACGATTGCTGCTATATACGGTCCCAACTCGGACGACCCTGCCTTTTTCACTAATGTTTGGCACTTAATATCCACACTGGGCCCTGCGGCACTCCTTTGGGGGGGGGACTTCAACGTTACCCTTTCTGCAGTCCTTGACCGCTCGGGCCCCCACTCGTCGCACCCGCAATCCGCGGCTTTCTTACAGTCCTTGCTAGCCGATAACTCACTGTATGATGCATGGCGACACGTGTGGCCTGAGGCCCGCGAGGGAACTTGTGTCACCGGTACCCGTGGCTGCTGGTCTCGTATTGATCTTTGGATCACCTCTCCTGACGTCCTCACTTGGCTTACATCCGTCACTAATATGGCGCGTACTTTTTCTGACCACGCGCCGGTCCAGCTCTGTTTACGCCTTCCCGACTCCCCGCGTAGGGCCTTCGCCTGGCGGCTCCCATCGTACGCTCTTCGCGACTCGGTCTTTTGTGCCGAGATCCAAACTGCGATCTCCAACTATTTTGACTTGAATGTCGGCTCCGTGGACTCGCCGTCTACCCTGTGGGAGGGTTTTAAGGCTGTGATTCGCGGTGAGTGCATTTCAAAACAATCCGGAGTCCTCCGCTCCATCCGCACCACATTAGGAACATTAGAATTGGAGATTAAGGCCCTGGACTCTGCTCAGGCAACTCGCCCCAGCTCCGAGACACTTGCTCGCCTGCGCGAAAAGCACTCAGAATTTGCCAGGGAGGCCGAGAGGGAACTCTCCTTTCTAGGCAGAGAGGCCCGGGCGCGCCGTTTCGGCGAGGGCGATCGGCCTGGCAAGACCCTAGCCAGCCTCCTTCGTCCCCCCCGCGCTGCATCGTATGTTGCGGCACTTCAGGATGGCGGCCCTGCTAGAACCACCTCCCCAGAGGAAATCAAGTCACGGTTCTCGGATTATTATACGCACCTTTACGCCGCGGGCCCCACACCTTCGCGAGCGGACTTCGACCAATTTTTTGACACCATCTCACTCGTCTGGCTCGAGGACCATCACCGCGAATTCCTAGACGAGCCTTTTTCTAAGGAAGAAATACTTGCTGCCATCACTGGTTTGCCCGGTGATAAGGCCCCTGGCTCGGACGGCCTCCCGGCTTCTTTTTATAAGACATTCGCCCCGCTTCTGGTGCCGCACCTGGCCGCTATGTACAATGACTCCTTCGACAGTGGCCTCTTCCCGCCATCGCTCCGTGAGGCGATCATAACACTTCTTCTGAAACCAGACAAGCCCCCGGATTGCCGTGACTCCTACCGTCCCCTTTCTTTAATCAACACGGATAATAAGATCTTTGCGAAACTGATAGCTTCCCGTCTTCTCCACTTCATGCCCCTCATCGCTCTCCCGGACCAGTCCGGTTTCATTCCGGGCCGCGCAACATCTCACAACCTTCGGGCCATATTCTCCATTCTGCACCAGATTAATCCTAGCCTCCCCGCAGTGGCTGCTCTTCTCGATGCCACCAAGGCATTCGACACCTTGGAGTGGCCCTTCTTATTCTATCTCTTACCGCGCCTCGGCTTCAGCAATGTCTTTATTCGTAAAATTCAACTTCTCTATACGCGCCCCTCTGCCCGCCTTCGGCTCAACGGACAAGTTTCTGACCCTATTCTAATTGAGCGTGGCACTCGACAGGGGTGCCCGCTCTCCCCATGCTCTTCGCCATTGCGATGGAGCCTCTTGCGGCCAGACTCCGGCAGCACCATACTCAGAGGGGCATTGGCTTCTCGGCCCGCGCCCTCCTGGTCTCCATGTACGCGGATGATATTACACTGTACGTCCGCCACCCCCAAGACAACCTCAGCCCCCTTGTGCGTGAGATACTACGGTTTGGTGGATTATCCGGAATACAGGTGAACTGGAGTAAGTCAGTGCTGTTCCCTCTTACTGATGCCACCACACAATTCACCCCGGACTTTCCTTTTAAATGGGCCTCTGGCCCCACCCGCTACTTGGGTGTCTGGTTGAGTAGGGATCTGGACGATCTCTGGAAGGCTAACTTTGGACGGGCCGTAGATTGGCTCGAGTCCAGGATACCCCATTGGAACCGGCTCCCCTTGTCGCTGGCTGGGCGTATTGCCATTGCCAAGATGGTAGTCCTCCCGAAATTTCTCTATCTTTTTTTAAATATTCCCATACCACTGACGGCCCATTTTTTCCGCAAGCTTCGCTCCCTGATCATTTCTCTGGTTTGGGCTGGCGGGCAGCCCAGGATTGCCTATGATGTCCTTACTCTCCCCATGTCGGCTGGAGGCATGGGCGCCCCCAACTTCAAACTGTATGCCTTAAGTGCCCAGGCCAGTTTCCTTCACTTCTGGATTCATCCCTCCCCTTTTCAGCCGCACGCTGCGGTCGAAGCTGATCTTGCTGCTCCTTGGCCGCTGGCTACCGCCCTGTTTGCTCCGGACGGCCGCGCGCGGGCTGAGGTGGACACGGTCGGGACTTTACGCTGGGCCTGGTCGGGATTGCGTCGCCTCTCCAATGCTCCGTTGCTCTCAGCAAATGCTATGCCGATTGTGCGCCACCATGCTTTCCCACCTTTCCATCCAACCGGCATGTCTAAGCATGCCGCCCGCTTGGGGCTGGAGACACTGGCGGATCTCTACCCTGGAAACACCTTCTATTCTCTTCCTGCTGCCTCTGGCCCTATGGACACATTGCTCTATTATCAGCTGCGGGCTATTTGTAAGGAATTACACCCCACGTTCCCACAACCTCCACCTTCGATGCGCGCGCTTGATTTTATATATTCTTCTACCTCCCCCGGAAGCTGGTGTCCAAATTATACGCCCTTACGTTATCAACCTCCGTCGTCTCCACTGATCGCGCACGCGTGGCGTGGGGCGAGGACCTTGGTATGGACATTTCCCAAGCCGACTGGCTTTATTGCTGTAGCCAGACGAAGAAACTCTCTCCCAATTACCGTCTCCGCCTCATACACTTCAAATACCTGCACAGGCTTTACCGAACCCCCGTTCTGCTACATAAAATGGGACTTGTACCCACCGACAGGTGCTTGCGTTGCTCTGCCCCTGCTGCGGATTTCGCTCATCTGGCCTGGTTGTGCCCAAGGGTGTCGGAGTTTTGGCGGGAGGTCTGAGCCGCCCTCACTGAGATTGTTTCCGCACCGGTCCAGCCCGACCCACCGTTGTGCTTGCTAGGCTTTGTTAAGTTCTGTCCGGATGCCTCTCGCCAATTGGTCGCAATGCTGCTTGTCCTCGCGCGGCGCAGGGTGTCCATGTGCTGGGGTCGCAGGCCGGCGCCTCAGTTCGCTCACTGGCTGGAAGACGCATTGAGATGTCAAACTCTTCTGTCTGAATTCTGGGACCTTATGCCTGCCAGATCTCGCCCGATTGACATATGGGGCCCCCTGGTGACATACCTCCACACCCGATCACATTCTGGCCAGACTGCCTCTCCCGCGCTCCCCGCCGGCTCTCCGCCCGCGGCGGCCGCCGGTGTTGGTTGCTGGCCCTCTCCCGCCCAGTCCCTCTCCCTCCCTCCTGACCGGACCTAATGCTCCCCTCTGCAGTGCTGCCCCCACACATTTCAGATATTTGTTGCTCAAGGGTGCTTTGTCATGCTGCATATTACACTGTTTATTTTTTGTCTGTAATACTCCCCCTACTCTTGAGGTGCTTCGTAGATGGTCTTATGCGCTCAGTGCTTTGACTTGATGCAACATGTATGTTGGTAATGCTGACTATGTTCAATAAAGGTTTTGAAAAATTAAAAAAAAAAAAAAATAGCGGCAGGTTTCTGCGAGCCTGACAGGTGTTCCTTATTTAAATATGAAGGCATTCGAATTGATTCACAAAAGTGACCTAAAAAGCTGTAAACAGAATAAAATGTATTTCACTAAAAGCGCTTAAGCGAAATCAATGGTATGCTAGCAGCTTTACTAGAGGTAAGTTTTAAATAAATGCAAGACCTGGTTTCTACTGATTGCAGATTAAAAAACGCAGATATATTGCACAGATTCCTGCACTAAGCTGAGCAGTTGGCACCGTGTTTTAACTATAGCAGAGGTCTTCAAACTGGGGGGCCTTAAGTGATCTCAGGGGGGGCGCCAGGCTCAGGCCAAGAGAAGCAACATGCTTTGTTTTAAGTGATAGAAACATGAGCTGCAGTGAGCCACTTTGTGATGGGCCATCACTAACATCTTTTGTCATTTATATCCTGACTGGGAGTATGTGTAAAAGGGGTAACAGAACTAAACTGCAATGTTTAAATATGTTTAGACATATTTAAACATTGCCAATAAGGCAGAATAATTGTCACAAACAGATCCTGCCCCACCACAGACTGCTGTGCCTATAGCAAGAAAACTTCTACTAGCGCCTCTGTTCCAGAGCCAAGCTTTTGTGCGCTTTAAAGTGCCACACGTGCAGAACTTGTGTGACATGATGACGCATGTGTTGCAGCTGCGGCTTGTGACTCCAAAAGCGGAGAAGCTCAGCTGAAAATATTGTTAGGGTCTGGAGCCCAGTGCCCCACAGAAGTTGGAGCCTGTGCCTGCCACAATATTACTTAACAATCTGCCATTGAACAGGTCTGAATATTGGCAGGGGCACTGGAATTATGCGGCAGGGAACTGCGAAATTATGCGGCAGGGCTGAATAAATTATGCAGCAAGAAAGCGCAAATTATGAGGCGTAATGCTGCACATTTCCTGATAGTATTACTCCATTATTTTGTCATTATTACATCTGTTAAAACTGTCTGGGCATACGTTGCACCTAATTAGTGCCAGTTTAATACCCAAGAATAGCAAAAAGCACCAGAAATGTGACCAGTCAACATTAGCAAAGGGTCTTCCACCGCGCAGCAAAATGTGTTGCTGCATTTTTAGTAACTTTTGAACTGTTTGAGCTAGAAACAATTTTTTTGTTAAAACCTGCAGAAAATGCAGAAGATGATGGAATATGTGAAAAATGCTGCAGATACCTAAATGTGCGAAAACACCGCGGCCGTACAATCGCATAATTCCAGTGGCCCTGAATATTAGTCAGTGCAACATTTCTACAGAGCTCAACAGAGTCTATGCACTAGATGTACAATGGGTTGTCATGTAGTTCCTATATATAACCTATACAGAATCTGCGCGTTCGGATAACATGAACTGTGGGCTTGGTGGCAGACTGACTCTGAGCACCCCCACCGAAAATGTTAGCCTTTTTGCATTAGCTAGCTCACAGTGCCACTAGTGTCTCCACTTATCGGGGAGAGAATAGTTTCTGGCAACCTCAGAACATGACAACCCTGATCCCTCAGAATCGTGGAAACAATATACTACTTTTCGCTCAGCCACTCGTGCTCATCTATTAGGTCTCAGCGAGTTACACAGAAGAAACAGTTGGGCGTGTTACAATAAGAATTTATTGCACAATTGTTCTTCTAGTGTAAAATATATGTTCTGCAACAACCGTTAGACAGTAGCAGAGATATATGATTAGCAGTACAGTGAAAATAAAAGGATAGTACAGTTCTACCATCTTGCAATAAGCATGAATACATACATGAATATAAAATGCTTGATAAAATGCGCGTACTCCTACGATGCCTATCTAGATGTGCCTAAGTGTACCTAGCATGTGAGTAGGTGTGAAACCAAGAATCCCTCTAGGATTTGGTCGAACCCCATTGCCTGAAGCGAGAGAGGGTGGGACCCCGTCATGGTCTCGAGATGGACACCCGCAAGGGATGTGTTAAACCACTGTCAGCTGGAGCGTCTGCATGCAGGAGCCTCAGAATCTCTTGTCAGTGTGTCGGCCTGGAAGTCTCGGTTCCCTCTACCAACCCTAGCAAGATGTGCTGTATTTATACAAAAAGTATCTAGGGTTTCTTTGTCCTTTGTTTCTTGTATTAGTCATTGTTGGATTTGAGGATGACGTATGGGATGAACCGTGTACGTAGATATTATACAGGTGGTGTAGCCCCTGCCTGGTTTCCAAGAACCCTCATGAATATTCATTTATACTGTATGAGTCCATTGATGGAGTTATAGGACGCTATTGTTCAGTGAAAACCCTCCTTCTGCGCCCAGGACTAGAACTAGGTAAAGGTTCAATCCTAAAGGCTCATTACTGTGTAATGTAAGGGAAATAATGTAGGTGAAGGTGTATGATATTACCCGGGCCTATATTAGGGTACCTATATGAAACATAACACCCACTCCTCTTCCGAACAGTCAACAATGATATAAATGCTAGCGAACTACTGATTTTACTAGGTAGCAGCGCATAAAACTATCAGTGAGCTTCATAAAATATTGTCATTAAAACCATTTAAAAACAGTCTAATCAAGGGGAAGAAAAATTATTTTCGAAAGCTAATATTGGAAATGTCACTTTATGCCAAAGTCCTAGTTGAGTTCATTTATGTAAGTCGAACCACTACAAGTGTCAGAAGGCCATGCTTTTCCAGCGAAAGTGTCAATTTGAGGAAGTGTTCCAAATCTAGCTGAGGCTTAAAATTAGAAAAGAAAAATTCCGAATACTTTCCCAGCACACGATGAGCCAATTATAGATTAAGTGTCCTGGCTGGGAGAAACAACGTCGTTGTCGCTTGCCGCTGCAGAGGACGGTCCTTGCAACACCTCGCAGAGTACGTCAATGGAGCACAAATGATATTCAGAGCTGCCAACAACTAGTGTAGAGGCAGCCGGTGCTGTTGTCAAAACCTCAGTGCTAGTGGAAGAGCTGATGCTCAACCCAGTTGTAAAAGGCACCTGCAGATTCTCGAGGAATGCAGCCATCAAGATGGGAATACGCTGGGGACATTGCCGAGCATGGGCCCTCAGGGGTTCCAGCCTGGTATTCAAGTCCGCAGGCGTGTCCGATGCAAGTGTTAGACAGAGATCCAACACGCATTCTTCACCGCAAAACAGGCATCGAAGAACAGGTAAGATGCAGTCCATCCAAACCGGTCTAAACGATAGGAACCAAGAGGCACTCAGTTCCCGTAGGCGAGGTGTGCCCAGATGTTGTACCATGCGCTCACGGTATTTACGCTCCAGGAGCGCTTTTGCCATCTCGTTGGTGATTGGGCCGTCCATTGCGGAGCAGAAAAATGACAATCAGGATTCCTGCGATAGAAAGCAGGATCAGCGGAAGACCTCCAAAAACGCTTCCCAATACGGAGTGTATAAAATTTGGAATAACTCCGAGGATTGTCTGAAAGGTGCTTAGAAATCCTGACCCTATGGTCTTAAATAGGTGTACAATACCACTCGTATCACACATATTAAAGATACGACCCACCATTTCTGTGAAATGAAAGGGGCAGTTTGTACGTATAAGTGCCTGTATCTCAGTCGAGGTCCTTGCGATTTGAAGATCGAAGGTCTCTCGAGCGGAGGTTAAGGGTACGGTTTGCTGTAAAAGCATGGCTTTCAGTCTGCTCAAAGTATCAAACTGTATAAAGGAAACATTCAACGAAGGCCATAACGGTGCCTCCCTGACTGTATTCACTGGGGGAAACAATACTTGCATACAGCAAGTAACCCTGGAGTTCACAGTGACCAGATAGGCAATGCCTGGAAGCATCCCACAGCAACCTTGATCGTTCAGCATCAAGTAACTCCCATTCGAGAGTAGCCTGAATACCGGAGTAACCACGGCTGCTGGAGTCCCTCTCATGGTGGCAGGACAAGTTCGCTACTGAACCATTACAGGCTCCGTGCAGGGAAATATCCTGGCACATGAGAGAACCGCTTAAAGCGATCTTGCAAATTGTACCGCTTAGAAACACTTCTCGATCCCCACTCCGGCATCGAAATCTGTACGATAATTCCCAAGATTCCTTAATGTATTCCTTACCCAATTTTTCATATTTGCCTGCCTGTCTTTGTTCAAGGCAATACTGAAACTGAAAAGTCGTGACCGGTAAAGTGACGTGTGCATGGATTAGCCATTCTGTGGATGGTGATTCCGCTACCGTAAATGGTAATCTATCCAGTTTCTCAATACGCAGCATTGTATATTTTGCTCCCCTTTGTGCCATTTCTACCTGTTTATCTGTTAGATTATATTCAGAAAACAGAGACGTACTGTTGATAAAACACCTAGGCACATAGCCTTCACGCAAAGATTGCAGTGTCCAGCTTAACAACATAATAGAATGCAACTGAGATTGCCCGTGTTGTAACATGGCCAAATCTTGTTCCAGTATGTCTATTGCCGAAGATGCAATGTTGCCAAAGGAGTAGATCCTGGAGGTCAAAGTCGTTAACCCATTATCCACTACTGCTAACGCCTTCTATAAGTTAATACGGTCTATTTCCCATATTCTTTCTGCGGCCTCTTGTTGGGATATTTTCCAATTTTCATTGTAGGCACCATAAATGCCAGCATATATGAAACGTTTCTGATGCGATTTCCTGGGACCTAGCAAAAAATCCCTAAGATCCATGTCATGTGTGAGTAAGGATCAAGTGTTGTTTCACTTCTGTGAGTGTTGAGGTCTCTAGCCAATCAAGGCACAACTTCCCAACACTGTAGGATGTCACTACCCCTGGGTGTTCTCTTTGTACATAGCGTGGGTCTGGCCTATGGATATCGAACCCTTCGGTTATACCCCCGAATCTTTTCTGACATGTGTTTGTGTCTAAAGGCCAAACCACCCATTTCTTCCAATCAGGGTCTGATCTATTGTACTGTAAAATGTCATCTACTGTTGCCCCTTCTTGTGAAGTTGAATTTTGCCACCCCTCCATCTGTGATGGTGTTGGAAATCGAGGTGTGTTCAGGTCCTTGTTTTTGGCTAGTCCAAGACAGGATGTCTGTTGCACAGTGTCATTTAGAAATATCATCTGCTGTGAAATGAGGCACGCTCTAAATAGCGCCTCTGTTCCCTGGACTTGCCAGTCTCTAGAACCCCAGACTGATTTTAAGTCTATTGTGTCCTTCCATAGGTCAAAACCCTGTTCAGACTATTGGGTGATAAAGGAAGCAGAGTATATTTGTTTGGTGTTTGTCAACATAATTTTCAGTGCTGATGTTGGTGCAACCTTGTAATAATACGAGCTCGGGTCAGTGGTGTTAAACCCTGACAAATATGAAAACTTCTGTGCAAATGTATGCGAACTACCTTTTGGTGGTGTAGGGCAATGTTCCCACTGGTGGTACTCAAAAACATTTCTAGGTGATATAGATTTGTGCAAGAAATGATGACCATAATGTTGGTAACAGTGCAAAGTTTCATAGTCTGAAGTACCGTCTAACATTTCAGTGTTCGGAAATGCGGCAGTTTTCTCTAAGTCAGACAACATATCATTAACAGTTTCAGAGTCCCAATCATCAGAAAATGTACTCGAGGAAATGATATCATTCAATGAAATTTTAAATATATGAGAAATTTCTAAAAGTTCAGTAGGTCCGAATTTATCAAAATCAACCTTGTCCCAAACTATACCGTCCGGTATAGGAACTGCTGTAATGTTCACTGATGACAAGTCTCTTTGTTCACGATGAGAGGATTGATGTGGTTTCAGAATCAAATTTACTTTCTCGGCTTCAGGTCTTTGTTGAAGGTATCGTCCATTAATAAGCATGCTAAAAGTTATAACTAAGCCTAGCCAGAAAAGAAAGAACAGTATCCCAGTAATTACCCATAGTTCTACCCAAGGTGATACTAGATAAGTCTTTTTGAGAAAGTTCAGAAAGTCTTTAGCTTGTTGTTTGCGTGATGTTTTGGCTGGCGTCGTTTCAGGTTCACTTGGATCCAAAGAAAATGTATCAAAGTTCATGAAGTAGCCAGAAGCAGTTCGATCAATTGTAGGAATTGCATCGGGATTTGTTGAAATCGCATTTTGCTCTTGTCGAGGCATGTTGACGTAGACGTCTGTATTTGGTCTAATTGCAACTTGTGTGTAATTTTGAATTGGATTTTGAAGATGAACTTCTGGTTCAAGGGGAACGAGTTCCATTGCATTGTTGCATAGTCCTTCATTCCGTATAGGAGGCTCTTTGAACGTGATGAGTCTTTCTGTTTGAACTTCTTGGATGGTAGCTAGAGGAGGGCGTCTGCTACTGTGGAGTCCACGAGGCCTACTGTTCAGTATCGGCCACATAGTGTGGTTTGATTAAGTCGATTGAGACAAATCTTTTCTCCTTTTTTCCGGCAAGAGATGGCAAAAGTACAGTTCTTGTTCCTTGAACTGCTAGAACAGGTACAGGCTTCCTGTATGACGGTCCAAATTCTTTTTTGTCCACTATTTTCTCTCTGACTAGATCCCCGACCTTTGGGATCCAGAAAGGTCTTGCCGTGTTTGCCTTGACTTCCCCAGTGGCGGTCTGTTTCTGGAGGACGTTACTTTGTTGTGTCCTGGATTCATTTAGATCCTGTAAAACAGCCAAACGATCATGGATATCAAATGGTTTCTCATCCGCCACTGTGCCTTCACAATCAAGATCAGGTACCCACATTCTTGTCCCAAATAGGACCTCGTAAGGAGTGACACCCCCCAGAGAACTTCTTGGCTGGTTATTGAGTGCTCGCTGCACCCCATAAATGTGATTGACCCAACTACCGCCCTTGCCTATAATACCCTAGCTGTTAAAGATTGCTTTAGGTCCCGGTTCTTCCTCTCCACAACTGAATTTCCCTCAGGATGGTACGGAGAGGAGCACCGCAATGCTACGCCCATACTTTCCATGGCCTCTTTGTAAGCCCGAGAGCTAAATGCCGGGCCACGGTCAGAATGTAACGTGCCAACTGCGTATGTCCCGATAAAGACTCGCAAATCTTTTATAACAGTTCGAGCGTCAGTCGAGCGCTGAGGCCAAACCCATAGGAATCTTGAGCAGGAATCCACTGCAACCATGATATACTTGTAAGCCCCATCTGATTGTAAGGGGCCGCAGTGGTCCAGATATACACAAGCGAGAGGTCTGTCTGATTTTAATAACGGTGTCTGTGCCGGGTGTGCTATGGTGGAGCCTTTCATCTGTTGACAGATGTCGCATTTCAAGACATAGTCTTTAGTTTGCTTTGTTAGACCGGGCCACCAATAGCGCTGTTTCAACAATGAAATAGTCGCTGTAGCGCCTGTATGCGCAGAGTCCAAACCCTCGTGTGCTGCAATAATCAACCCTTGTCTACGATCCATATTTGGTATCACTCTGTCCCCCACTCCAGGAATCTGAGCATATGGAATGTTGTTTGCATCTAACTTGTAGGAGTACTTGAGTGGAAATTTCTTTGGTACTGCTCCGCTGTTCTGGCTTGAAGCAATAACAGCCACCATAATCTCACCGTCTATCCTCGTTTTTGAACGAGTGATTGCAGCTACGGACGCTGTGCGTACAGCCCCCTTCGCGGCTTCATCAGCCAATGAATTTCCTTCAACGTGAACTCCATCACGCTGATGACTCAGTGTATGTATCACGTGAGCCCTCAGTAGTTTGTTTCTCAACTCAACTACCTGTTCCCATAGCATTTTATGCTTAATTGTGCCACCTTTTGCGTCTTTGAACCCGTTTAGTTCCCAATGATGTAAATATTCATTGTATGATTGCACACAGTAAAAGGAATCACACACTATCAGTGTGGGGAATTCGTGATCCGTATTCACCAGTGCTAGTATTAGTGCTTTTAACTCTGCCATCTGAGCCGTGCAGTCTCCTAGAGATTGCGTTTTGGTGCAACTTGGATGGAACTTTCCATCCCGCATTCGACCTTTAACGATAGCACATGCTGCACTGTATTGTTGCTTACTCCCTATGGCCGGTTGAGCAGATCCGCCAGTGTATATAATATATTCATACTGATCTTGAGGCAAGATTTCTTTTGGCAGAGGATATTCTTGTTCGTATTGCAGAAATGCTTGTGTTTTTAGACTTGGATCAAATCTGTATTCAACATCCGTTGCAGTAAGGGAATTAGTCCATTGTATCCATCTTGGATGTAAGGCTTTTCCATTTGGAATGCTAGCCTTTGCAACAGCTTCTAAAGCCGGTACTGGTGTTACGACAATTATGCATTTTCCCTGAGCCAGTGCTCTTTCTCTTGCTACAGCAGTCTGAACTGCTGTCAGGATTTTTTCTGTTGAAGTGAAACGCATCTCTGCGTTTGTGTACAGGTGCGATTTGTAAGCGATTGGTACTGTTTCTCCTTCATTGAAGGTTAAGTAGGTGTACTCGCATTGACCCGCTATTACACGGATCACTAGGTTGCGTACGTTTACTCTCGTCTGTAAGTGTGTTGAAGCTATCATGTCTTCTTGTAGTGAACGTAGGATGTTTGTGTGTTCCTGTGTCCATTGTCTAACTGAAAAGTCAGGTTTTATTAAGTCGTAGAAAGGTTTTACTTTCTCTGCGTAATCCAAAATGTATGTTCTGCTGAAATTTAGGAATCCCAGTATTGATTGTAAATTTTTTAATGATTTCGGAGGTTGGAGCAGCGCACACTTTTCTGAAAAGTTAGCTGCCAGACTTTTTCCTTCACTTGAAAGCTCATATCCTAAAAACAGGACATTGAGGTGGGCGATTTTTGATTTTTTTAAATGAAATTTGTAGCCCTCAGAGGCGAATCCCATAATTATGGTGCTCACCCTTGTCAAGTGCCTTTTTAAGTCATCGTCCGTCAGATAAATATCATCTACATAGGACAATGCTTCCTCATCAAAATTTTGGAGTAATTCGGTTACTCTTGCTGAAAATATCCCCGGGCTATTCTTATACCCTTGAGGGAGACGAAAAAATTGTCGCTGGGACCCCAACACTGAGAATGCGGTCAAATATCTGCTTTCAGGCGCTATATTTTGGCTGAAAAATCCATTTGAGACATCAAGTGTAGTTTTGTATTTCTTCTGCACAATGTTATTCATTAATGCGGCACTGTGTGCATTTTGGACAGCGAACGTCTTAGTGCAAGTGTTTAAATGTCTGTAATCTAAAACTAGACGATATGAGTTGTCCGGTTTTGATACGGGAAACAAACGATTGTTCATTGGTGAGGTGCATGTTTCAATCACCCCTTGGTATTCAAGTTGATCTAAGATCTCCTTGACCTGTTTTTTATCTTCTTGCTTTATTGGATATTGTCTCTGTGCATTTGGTGAAACTTTTAACGGGATCACGTGATGGGTTGAATCTTCATCCCATCCGGCATGATTTTTGTACAATGCTGGAGCTAGGGCAACTGCCCACTCCCGTGCATATGCATGTTTAAGATGAATGGGAACGAGGTCGGAAAATTCTGGAAAAATTACTGTTTCTCCCCTAGGGCACTCCATAACGAATGCTGGCGGCCAATCTTGTTCAGCTAACAGGATGTCATAACCAGATGATAGGTTTTTCCAAAAGAGACCTTTAACTTTCCTGGGCTTGTCCCCCTCCATTTGGAGTGTTATTTCGTGTAATTTATGTGGGACACTCACCCTTGTATCTGGTGTTTCCAACGTGATGTAATCATTCAAGTCCGCTGTCACCAGAAATTCCATCAGGTTCTGGCGAGCTATTGTTACTTCTGCCGCGCTGTCTAGCATCTGAGCCCATTCCCCGTTCAGAAGTTGTGTCCTCAGAATTCTGGGCATGTCTGATCTTTAGACTTGCAACTTTCTTCTTCTTAAACTGAGGTTTTGATTTTGGCTTTTCTTCTTTTTTGGAAGTATAGTCTTGAGCGTGCTGCTTGTCCCTGGACTTTGTACGCTCTTCTTTGTGTTCTGACCGTCCTTCTCTCTCGGAGTTTTTCGTCGAGCCCTGAAAGGAATGAGAGGAACGTGTATCAGTATCCTGATACCTGACAGGTTTCCTAATATTATCCCTATTCCTGAGGTTGTACCTCTTGTCAGAGGGCTCCTATGGGGGAGATCTGCCTCAGGATTGAGATCTGTTTCCTTTACATTTTGTTCTTTTTTATTATCCCACTTCTTTTTAGAAGAAGCAGGTGTCTGCTTGGTAGTGTCCTTTTCAGAACTGCCCTTCAGTTGTGGTTTTAAAGCTTTCCCACCTAAACTGTCTCTGCCTAATTCTGCATATGCTGTTTCAATTATTTTAGGTAGTTCGTGTTGTTGATCTATAGGACTGAACTCCCTTAGGCGTTGGTGGATTGCCACTGAAGCTGCTTCCCCTTTAATATTAGCTAGTATTATGGCTGATACCTGATCATAGTTACCTAGTAACTTCATCCCTAAGTTTAGGGCAGGCTCTGCTCCGTACTCGTTCTGTATTTGTCTTAATAGATCAGGTACTACTGCTAATGATGGGATACCATGAGTTCTGGTATAAATGGCAGCAAAGACTGTACCCCAAGTGGTACAATCCTCTAATTGTGGTGTTATCCCCATGGGCAAGCAGATTGGTAGCATTCTGTGTTTTTCATCCTGGGTAGTATTCGGGAATACTGCCACTAGCTGTGTTATTTTCTGAGCTACCCAGAATGGTATTTGTTCACGTTTTGTGGGCATTTTACCCATCACTGCGTGTAATGTTTGTGGTGTGATTTTAGTTGCTGTACCCTGGGATTGAGTACCATTTGTTGCAACTATTGCTGGTTGGACTGTGAAAGTCCTCATGACGAATTGTGTCAAGTTTCTGTAGATTTTAATTAAATCTTTGTGTTGTATGAGTAAGTCTACCTGTGGCATTGTTTCAATGTCAGGATGTGGTGTGTAGGCCGCTATTATCGGCCATGTCGCCCCCTCTCCTCCAAGCGGGCCTAACCTTACTCTTCTTCTTATGTGGGGTAGGGCGCCTTTAAACCTGTGTTCCTGGTACGTGAGTGGAACCTCTATGTCCTCGAACGGACCATATTCCACTGGTGCATCTCCTTCTGTATAGTAGTGAAATGTCTGTGTTCTCGCATCTGCTGCTGGGAATGTAACCCATGAATAAAATACCTCTGTTTTGTTTGATTCATGTGCCTCAATCACGAAAGCTACTATGCCACCCCTGGCTGGTAAACCATTTTCTAATAGTTTCAGGGTGATCGTACATCTGAATTTAGGTGCAATTTGAATTGCGTTTAAATCTTCTTCTCCGTCTGAGATGTGTAGGTTTACTACTGGGTCATCTCCTGTCTCAGTCATTTTTGTAAAGAATTTTGTTCAAGGGAACTAAGATAAGGTGTTATGTGCACAATTATTTTAGGAACACTGTGTCCCTCAAGCTTGATTAACCAACAGCTGATAAATAGGATTTTTCACCTACTCAGCTGTGGCGGAGTTTTGTGCCCATCTACTCCAGACGTCTCTGGCGTTTTGTGAGTAGGGGTTCTCTGAGAATAGCACGACTGAACTACTCAGATTCTACTGTTAAATAAGTACCCAACCAACGTTGGTGGCGCCATGTCGTGTAGTTCCTATATATAACCTATACAGAATCTGCGCGTTCGGATAACATGAACTGTGGGCTTGGTTGCAGACTGACTCTGAGCACCCCCACTGAAAATGTTAGCCTTTTTGCATTAGCTAGCTCACAGTGCCACTAGTGTCTCCTCTTATCGGGGAGAGAATAGTTTCTGGCAACCTCAGAACATGACAACCATGATCCCTCAGAATCATGGAAACAATATACTACTTTTCGCTCAGTCACTCATGCTCATCTATTAGGTCTCAGAGAGTTATACAGAAGAAACAGTCGGGTATGTTACAATAAGAATTTATTGCACAGTTGTTCTTCTAGTGTAAAATATATGTGCTGCAACAACCGTTAGACAGTAGCAGAGATATATGATTAGCAGTACAGTGAAAATAAAAGGATAGTACAGTTCTACCATCTTGCAAT
This sequence comes from Calotriton arnoldi, assembly GCA_963921515.1. Lineage (NCBI taxonomy): Eukaryota > Metazoa > Chordata > Amphibia > Caudata > Salamandridae > Calotriton > Calotriton arnoldi. The sequence continues at coordinate 61,211 of CAWUFW010013938.1, forward strand.
AAGCATGAATACATACATGAATATAAAATGCTTGATAAAATGCGGTAACTCCTACGATGCCTATCTAGATGTACCTAAGTGTACCTAGCATGTGAGTAGGTATGAAGCCAAGAATCCCTCTAGGATTTGGTCGAACCCCATTACCTGAAGTGAGAGAGTGTGGGACCCCGTCCTGGTCTCGATATGGACACTCCGCAAGGGATGTGTTAGACCTCTGTCAGCTGGAGTGTCTGCATGCAGGAGCCTCAGCGTCTCTGGTCAGTGTGTCGGCCTGGAAGTCTCGGTCCCCTCTACCAACCCTAGCAAGATGTGCTGTATTTATACAAAAAGTATCTAGGGTTTCTTTGTCCCTTGTTTCTTGTATTAGCCATTGTTGGATTTGAGGATGACGTATGGGATGAACCGTGTACGTAGATATTATGCAGGTGGTGTAGCCCCTGCCTGGTTTCCAAGAATCCTCATGAATATTCATTCATACTGTATGAGTCCATTGATGGAGTTATAGGATGCTATTGTTCAGTGAAAACCCTCCTTCTGCGCCCAGGACTAGAACTAGGTAAAGGTTCAATCCTAAAGGCTTGTTACAGTGTAATGTAAGGGAGATAATGTAGGTGAAGGTGTATGATATTACCCGGGCCTATATTAGGGTACCTATATGAAACATAACAGGGTGTTCACTACAGCACAGTCTTTGGTGAGCAAATTAGCACTAGCGTCACATTCCGATTCACGAATGGCTTTGCGACACACAGTGTTAACATTTCAGTCCCTTGCAAATCACAAAAAAGATGTTATGCCCAACCACATATTTTGCATGTGGAAATCTCTTAATAAGAGCATATGGTATGCAATTCTATGCAACTGTCAACTCACCTATGATGTGCATATGTTAATTGTCGTTTGCATATGTGTGCGTAATATTACACTTGTATGTTTTGTGCCTCCCCTATGAGTAACACACCTAACAATTTAAGTCATGGGAGGAATGCTTGAATTTATGTCAACCACTGGTGATCACTCGTGCCACATTCCAGTCCATGGTTTTTCACCCACTGTGCCACTCCTGACAGAGACCAGCCACTGTGAATCAGTCTTGGTCCTGTGGATGAAAAACAATGGACTGGATTATGGTCCAAAGCAGCGCCAGTGACTGAGATTAATTCAAGCATTCCTTCCATCACAATGTTGTTTATTCCAGTAGATGCACTAAGCAAAACATGTATACCCAGTACTGGCCCCCGCTCACTGTGCAATAGGACTGAAGGTGCACCTCTTTATGACGCCCAAGGAGACCGAAGCTGCTCTGGCTCTGTTCGTGTTCCTTGTTCCTGTGAGAGGAGGAACAAGGCTTATTTGCATATGGATGATCTCTTCCTACAGTGGCACAGTATGTGAAAAACGATGAATTGGAATATGGCCCGAGCAATCACCAATAGTAGTAGTAGATTAATTCAAACATTCTTTCCATCACGTTGTATTTGCTGATTTTTGGACAATGTGATAAAAAGTTGTTCAGTTTGAGAACTTTTAACACATAAAAGTTAAATAATGAGCTGGATGCTGGTGTGCACTGCTTTTACATCTTTTTATACAAGTTTTTATGATTGGTCGTTGGTTGATATTCTGTGAGTTATATGAATTTTTAAAGCTGTTTATCAAAACCTTGAAGAAAAGGACCTGATCTAAAAGATATAACTAAAATAAGAAGTTAAAGGCGACAATCTTATAGCGGTACCCGACTTAGAGATTGGGGGTTTCAGAATTATCAGTAATAAGGTGACTTATTTTCGGGGAGGGTGCTGAAAGCATTCAATAGAACTGCATGCAATACAGAGCATTCACAGTTCACAGACATACAGCGTGGGTGGGACAGAGCAGTGCCAGCAGCCATACTTCCATATTTGACCTTGGCAATCTGCTGCCTGGAGACACTGTCGGAGGCAGACATTGCAGAGTCAGGCATTCACTCGTTCTTTACCACTACCTGGTGTGCCTCTGTCCCCTGCTAGCAGATACTTCTCCCTGTGCTTCAGTCACAGATTTCCTGCCCATGAGTAAATCAGTTTTTCAGTGTTGTGGCATTGACATTTCTCTAGGTCTTTCGCTGGAACAGCTAATGTAATGTGCTTTGAGGACCCTTTCAGGGTTACTGGTTAGAGCCATAAATATGGACGTGTTGTGTGACATTGACAATTCTCTAGGTCTTTCATTGGAACAGCTAATGTAATGTGCTTTGAGGTCCCTTTCAGGGTTACTGGTTAGAGCTATAAATATCTACGAATGTCTCTGCTGCCATTAAATGCTATTTACACATGCAAGGTTGAAATATCGGCCCAACAACACAGTGTCATCTTAAGGATTTGCAAGACCCCAGGAAAGACATATTGTAGGCTCCCCGTTTGGAATAATTCTGATTCCTATTATACATTCGATGCTAATTGAAGCTAGCACAATGCCCAAAAATATTAAAGCATGTAAAGCTTTAGAAACGGAATCACTGAAAAACAGGTGGTATTGCTGACCCGGGACCCCAAAAAATCATTTCGAATCCTCTGAAGAGGGGGAGAGAAATTGAGACATAGCAACAGACAGAGGTGATATATATATACATACACATATATACATATATATATATATATATATATATATATATATATATATATATATATATATATATATATATATATATATATACAGCAAACTCCTCTCGCAGCCTCTTCACCTCTGCGCATGAATGGAGTACGGACCACAATTTGGTGCAGCTTTAGATTTTATTCAGCTCGTATATCCAACAACTCCATCAGCATGACGCGTTTCGATCCCAACAGGGATCTTGATCACATGACGCGCTACACGGTGGGTGGTTCATTTAAATACAGGTTTTTTTCTTTTTAAAGTGACATGTGCTACAATTTACATTTATCAGTCATGTAAACATAGAAAAAATACTTTTGTAGTCTATTGGATTCTAGTTTGTGGTTGCATCAAACTTTTGCTTGAATATGCAATTAAAACCATAGAACCATCCCTTTTTAAATATCTAAAAGGCATATTGAACAAACATTGTTAAAACAGACATATTTAAATAAATCACCAAATAACATGTTTAAGAAGTTGTTATAAAATCTCATAATATTAAATAAGATTAAAACCTCATTTTTACATGTTGTTTTCTGACATCCAGGTTTAAATACCAATATGTCAACTGTTAAAACAGTTTATTAATGTGCAAATGTTCTTGCAGTACTACAAAGATGTAAACATTTATTATGTAAACAGATCGACTGAAATTATCCTATTAGTGCAAATATAATTTGTGTAAAGTGCAAAGTGCATAGCTAAAAACCAACGTGTATCCCTTAAAATACAACCTAAAAAACCGTGTGTAAATGTAAAAAAGTTAAAAAGCGGTGAGAAATTCTAAAACTTAGTGTTTGATCTAAGCAGTTCTAAAAACGATTAACAGCTCAGTGATATCTTGACTATGGCCTTCTGAATCAGGCACCCTAACATTACCAATGATTATATTTTAGAGGCAAGTGTAAAGATCTTCCGTTTGATTCAGGCCCCCCGGATGTTTAGTATCAAGATTTAAAATGTATCTCGTTTCTAACTGGCGCAGGGCTTTGATTCGATCTCCTCCCCTCTTTTTGCTAGGGACACTGTCTATTAGGAAGTATTTCAAGAATACTGGATCAGAATTATGTTTCTCCTCAAAATGTCGGGCCACAGGGTACGACTGATCATGATTCTTAATGGCCCTTAAGTGCTGAAGTACCCTCTTGTGTCCCTCCAGTATAGTGCTGCCAACATATTTGAGACCACACGGGCACTCCAGCACATATATCACATAATTCATTTTGCAAAACAGAGCCTTGGTGATGGGCACTTCACAAGGACTGAAGGGGGTCTTGTATGTAGTCGTATTAATGCCATGTTGGCATGCCTTACAGGATTTACATTTATAAAATCCCGTGCGCTGACTTAACCATGTTCCTTTGGTCGAACCCTCTAAGTCATATATATATATATTATATTTGAATGGTGGCCCACTTGGGCGGAATTGTCTTGCATTAATTCTTTTTATACCATGATTTTTTTAAACTTGTATTTAAGCCTGAATGTCTGTGTCAGCAATTTTTGTATCAATGAGGGACTCAATTTATGTTTTTAAAAATACTACCATTGATATTTTTATTGCGATTGGCATGTATTTGAGCTATCAGGTAATTGTGATAATTTTGAATATTCATGAAATGGAGTATGATAGGACTTAGTGTTCTGCCGTCTTATTTTATGTATGTTTTTTAAGGAGTCGCTACCCACTTGGGTTTTGACACTGTTCAAATAATTGACATCTAAGGGAGTCATGTTTGGAATCTTTGGTATCAGGAACAATATTGTTGATATCATTGTGTATTTTAAAACACTGTTCTTTATAATTTATAATTAAGTTTGGTGTTTTTAAGCGCTCCTTTGTAATTATGGTATTAATTGTCAAATGTTGAAAAAGGCACTTGCTTTTTAACTTTGTATATGTTTCCTCCATGTCTATTGTTGGGTGCTTGTTGCCTATTGGTGTGTTTTTTCTGCACTTGTCACTTTAAATAATCCACACTCCTCTCCCAGCGTCATGTGATCAAGGCCTTCTGAAGGCCGAAACGCGTCATGTCGGACTCTATGGGCGTCTGAAAATAAAAATTCTGTCGTACTTACAACTGGGTCTGTTTTCGTCTGTTGGTGAGCTGCAGGATTGCGGTGGCGAAGTACTTTGCATATATATATATATATATATATATATATATTCACTGAAAAAACCATAGGTTTTAGGGAAAATTATAGTTAGTTGGACATTGCACTCGTACAAAACCCGTGAAATTCCCCCGTTATAGTTAGTTCAGCTAACTATAACTCGCGCCCCCGTAATGCACTGCTGATGACGTCACATATTACATCACTCATGACATGGTCAGTGACATCACTGATGACATCTCAAATGACATCACTGATGACATCATCCATGTGATAATTTCATGCATCTTCTCACACCCTAATATAACTTTTGATACACCCACTCTAAATTACAGACTGCCATTCTCAAAACCATACACACTCCAATACCAATAACTACATACCCACTCACTGATTGTTAGGTCTACACACACACATCTACTCACTCACCCGTACAGTCACTCATACTTACACTCAGTACAGGACTATCATATGCACTCATACACCTATATAAACACTCACACACCGCCACTCATCCATAGAGGTACTCACACACCTAGTCAGTCATGCAAAAAATTAATTACACACCCATTTACTCACCTATACAGTTATACACACACCAGCTCACTTACTCATACAAATACTAGCACATTCTTACGCTCTTATACAATAACTGATACAAGCACACATGCATCCATACAGCCACTCTCACAATCACACTCTCACGTATAGCCATTTAAATACTCTAACACACATATATACTGCCTTTTACATATGTAGTTACTCGCACATGTACCACTGAGATATACTTTCACTCACTAACACACCCATACACACACTCACCCACCCAAGCAGTCCATCACAGATGCACTCTTGAAATCATGCACCCAGTGAATCACCCACTCACACATCTATGTACATAGTCACACACACCCCACCCACACAAACACACAGGCACCCATACAGATACTCAGAGAACCAATCAATAACCCATATAGACACTCATGTAGCTATTCGCAAATCCATGCATCCACTTACACACCAACTGACAGATGGATACAGACATTCACACAGTTTAGTCACTAACCCATGCATTCAGTAAGATACGTTTAATCACTCACTTGTAGAGTCAGTCACGCACGTACTAAATCATCCATTCAGACACTTATACACCCACTCATTCTTCAATACGCCTTTCCCTATATATATTAAACATATTTAAACTTTACAGAAACACACAGTCACTGGATGATGTCATCAGTGATGTCATCAGTGATGTCATTTTAGATGTCATCAGTGATGTCATCAGTGATGTCACTGACCATGTCATGAGTGATGTAATATGTGACGCCATCAGCAGTGCATTACGGGGGCGCAAGTTATAGTTAGCTGAACTAACTATAACGGGGGAATTTCACGGGTTTTGTACGAGTGCAATGTCCAACTAACTATAACTTTCCCTAAAACCTATGGTTTTTTCAGTGAATTTCAAAGGTTTTTTAAATGCTAATTTCTAACTATAACGTGTCTGAAACCTATGGTTTTTTCAGTGAATTTCAAAGGTTTTTTAAATGCTAATTTCTAACTATAACGTGCCTGAAACCTATGGTTTTTTCAGTGAATTTCAAAGGTTTTTTAAATGCTAGTTTCTAACTATACCTACAGAGGTAGGACATGTGAAGAAAGAAGAAAAAACACACAGAAAGAAGCAAAAGAAATGCAGAAAGAAGCAACAGAAGTCCACAAAGACGAAGAAAAGTGCAGGAAGAAGCAAATGATGTGCAGAAAGAACCAACAGAGGAGCAGAAAGAGGCCTTGTTGCAAAATCATCCTGTGCCCACAACTTTTTCAGACGGGTTCTGGTGGTAACTGACTCTGACTAACCAGAGCCAGTGCTATGCTAAAAGACACTTAGAATACAGTGAAAACACCTACATACACTAGGGAACACTATGCGTTGGGGTATCCCTGTGATTAGCATGACCTCCTCTGTAAGTCCCTAGTACATAATAGGGTAGGGGATTAAAACTACCTCTTAAAACGCGCTACAGGGCGCGTTTGCACAGTGGTGAAGGGAGGGGGGGCCTGAGGTGACATGTGTGCAAACGCGCCCCGTGGCGCGTTTTAAGTTCTGGGATTAAGTCCCCTTGAATCCTGAGGGTCCCTGGGGCCCAACTAGCCCCCCAGGTACCTACAGTTAGAACCAAAGAGCTGAATTGCAGAGAGGCGTTCCGAGGCCACGCACCTTTTTTCACCTCTCTGCAATGCAACTCTGTTGTGCTTACTGAAGGTACATGGTGGGCTAGTTGGCCCCAGGGACCCTCAGTATTGAAGGGAATTAATTCCCCAACTTAAACGCGCGCCACAGGTGTGTTTGCACACATGTCACCTGAGGCCCCACCCCCTCCCTTCACCACTGTGCAAACGCGCCCTGTGGCGCGATTTAAGCTGGGGTATTAGGTCACCTTGAATCCTGAGGGTCCCTGGGGCCCAACTAGCCCACCAGGTACTTCCACTAAGCGCCACAGGCCTGCGTTGCAGAGAGGTGGTCCGAGGCCACGCCCCTTTTTACACCTCTCTGCAACGCAGCTCTGTGGTGCTTACTGGAGGTACCTGGTGCGCTAGTTGGATCCCAGGGACCCTCAGGATTCAAGGGAACTTAATCCCCCAACTTAAAACGCGCCACAGGGCGTGTTTGCACACATGTCACCTCAGGCCCCGCCCCCCTCCCTTCACCACTGTGCAAACGCGCCCCGTGGCGCGTTTTAAGTTGGGGGATTAACTCCCCTTCAATCCTGAGGGTCCCTGGGGTGCAACTAGCCCACCAGCTCCCTCCATTAAGCGCCACAGAGCTGCGTTGCAGAGAGGTGTAAAAAGGGGCGTGGCCTCAGAACACCTCTCTGCAACGCAGCCCCTGGCGCATACTGGAGGTTCCTGGTGGGCTAGTTGGCCCCCAGGGACCCCCAGTATTCAAGGGGAATCGTTCCCCAACTGCAAACGCGCCAGGGGGCGCGTTTGCAGAGTGCTGCAAGGAGGGCGTGGCCTCCCGGCGCGATGCCGGTCTTTTATTTTATTTATTTTTTTAAGAAGGAGGGCTGTGTGGCCCCCTTCTTTTTCTAATTTATTGGCCCTGGGGACCCCATCCCCCAGGGCCTGCCCCCTAATATTTTTTTTAAAAACAAAAAATTTGGAAGGGGGCCACGTGGCCCCCTCCTGAGGCCTTAATCGGCCCCGGGGACCCCATCCCCGGGGCTTGGCCTTATTTTTTTTTTTAAACTTATGGAGGGGGGCTGCGTTGCCCCCCTCCTCAGGCCACTTATGGCCCCGGGGACCCCATCCCCCGGGGCCGGCCTTTGTTTTTTTTTTTTTTTAAATTAAATTTTGGGGAGGGGGCTGCGTGGCCCCCCTCCCGGGCCACTTTTAGCCCTGGGGACCCCATCCCCTGGGGCAGGCCCTCTCCATTGGAAACCGTGGGGGGGTCCCCAATCCCCCCACGGTCCCGCCGGCTATCCGCGTCCCTCGGGAGCCGGCATTGCTTTTCCACATGGGGAGCTGCTAAGATGCAGCTCCCCGTGTGGAAAAGCAATCGTCTTTGGTTTTGGAAGGAGAGCAGGTTTCCTGCTCTCTCTTCCAAAACAAAGCAGTTTGCTATGGCAGGGCGGGAGCCGCGAGGCTCCCTCCCTGCCTATAGCAAACTACAGTGTCCCGAGGGTGAGCACCCCGGGACACTACAGAGCCGGCCCTGGGGGTGGAGGTCCCCAGGGCCATCAAGGGCTCCAGGAGGGGGGCCGCGCGGCCCCCCTCCCAACATGTGCAAAGCCCTGGGGAGGTGGTGGTCTCCGGGGCTCGGGGGTCCGAAACGGACCCCCACATTCAAATTCTTAGTGCCCCGGGGAGGTGGCGGTCCCCGGGGCGTGTGGGGGGGCTCGAGCCCCCCACACTTGTCATTTTAATTTTAAAAAAAAGAAGCCCCGGGGGGTGGCGGTCCCAGGGGCTGCGGGAGGGCTGAGTGCCCTCCCGCACCATTTTTTATTGAAAGCCCCAGGGGGTAGCGGTCCCTGGGGCTTGGGGGGGCCTTAAAGGCCCCCCCACTCATTATTATTATAAACCCCTGCATGCCCCCGGGACTTGGCCCACCCGGGGGCCAAATAACAACGAAGCGCAAGTGCCCGCGCTTCGTTTTTTTTTTTCACGGCGGGATCCGCGCATCCTACGCGCATCTCGCCGATTTTTTTTTTTTTTTTTATAAATTTTTTTGGGCCCTGAGCAGGCCTAGGGGGTCAGGGTGTTTCTACCCTACCCCCTTTTTGCGTTTTGCGCGTTAGTTTTTCGCTTTTCTTGTGCCTCGGTTCTACCGAGGCACAAGATGGCTGCCAACCCTTCCTGGTTTGGAGTGTTGACAGCCAATTAGCATACAGCTCGTGATCGGGAGGGTGCGCGGATCCTCCGCTGCCATAGATATATATGTGGTTTTACTTTTGATTTTCTCAGCAACTACTGAACGGATTTACACCATTTAACAAAAAGGGTTCTTTCTGAACCAAGAACTACCTCTTTGCCAAATTTGGTGTAATTCCGTTCAGCAGTTCGGGCTGTAGCCGTGTCTAAATTTCCTATGGGAAATTGATTTTTTAACTCTTATTTTTTGAATTTCTCCGCAACTACTGAACGGATTTACACCATTGAAAAAAAAGGTCGCTTTCTGAATCAAGCGCTACCTTTTTGCCAAATTTGGTGTAATTCCGTTCAGCAGTTCGGGCTGTAGCCGTGTCTAAAATTTCCTATGGGAATTAACATGGAGAAAACACTTTTTGGGACCCCCCTTTTTTCTCAGCCCCTGCTTGCCGAATCACCCCTAAACTTTCAGGATAGGAGCGGACCGGAGCGCCCCACGAGTTTTGAAAATTTCGCGAAGATTCGTCAACCGGCGACAAAGTTATTGGAAATAGAATGTTGTGAATTTCCTATGGAAAATAGGTCCTAACTATAACTATCTACTGGCGACCGCCAGTAGATAATATATATATATATAGAGAGAGTGAGAGAGAGAGAGAGAGAGAGATTACCTTCTAATGGGGTCCCTTTCAAGCTGGAGGCCCTTAGCACTTGCCCACTTTACACATGCCCTAAAACGTCTCTGCAACTGCAAGATACAAACAGCATGCCAGTGTTATCAGAAACTATCGCAATGCAACAGTGTAACCAAATTCATGAAAATGTTAGCCTCTATTGGGCTTCTTTACGCTAAATACCTAGTAAATACATAGGGCCTTATTTATGAGAAGTGACGCATCGCTGCATGTCGCAAGGAATGACAGATACGTCAGTATTACTGGCGTATCTGTCGGCGCAAGACTGACGCATTGCTGGAGTTGTGTCAGAAGCGTGTTGCAACTCCAGCAATGCAGGGGGGGGGTCTATGAATATAGCACTGCGTCACCCTTACACCTGCTATGAGGCAGGCGTAAGGATTTGATTCAATGGCGTCCTAGAAGTGGTGCACTGAAATCTTATAGATTTCAATGCCCCACTTTACGAGGCTTGGATGCGGGGGAACGCCCACCCTGCATACGTTATACCTGACACAGGTATAATCTAGCGCAGGGGTTTACAAAGTGACACATCTGCCCAGATGCGTCACTTTGTAAATAGGGTGCAACGTGGTGCATTTTTTACGCCGCCTGTGCGTCACAAAAAGTGACGCACCGGTGGCGCAAAAGTGTCGGAAGGGCTCATAAATGAGCCCCAATGTATAGGATGCAGAGAAGTTCGACAACTTACACGTTAATTCAGAACTCTTAAATATTCAGTATGATAGAGATTTAAATTTAAACACAAGTACGATTTATAGAAGTGTTAATTGTACAGATTGTTCAGTCTTTGTACATCTTGTGCAATGCACAAAGCATCAACCATCACCTGTCTGACCCTTTGGCATGCATGCTTGTGGCTTTCTCAGGCCGTGATGAGAGAAGTCCTGCTGTGTGTCTGTGGGCCGAGATCAGAGGACAAGGGTCCTCTCTGAAGGACTGTTGTAAGGGCGGTGGAGTCCCAAACAGGTTGGTTCCCTGGATCCCAGAGCATTGCGGTCCATAAGCAAAAGCAAGTGAAAATGCGGCATTGCAATCTTGCCGCCCCGAAAGGGATGGTGGGATGGTCAGCTGGATGAAAGGGTGCGTGGATGGATGAATGAGTGAAAGAATGGATGGATGAGTGAAAGGGAGGATGGATATTTAAATGGGTGATGGATGAGTGAAAGAATGGATGGATGAGTGAAAGGAAGTGTGAATGGATGGATGAATAAGTGAGTGAAAGGATGGATGGATGGATGAATGGATTGATGGGTGGAAGGGTGGATTGATGAGTGAAAAGATGGACGACTGAGTAAAAGGGTGGATGGATGAGTGAAAGGGATGGTGGACGGATGGGTGGAGTGAAAGGGTGGATGGATGCCTAGAGTGAAAGGGTGGATGGGTGAGTGAAAGGATGGATGAATGAGAGAAAGAATGGATAAGTGAAAGAATGGATGGGTGAGTGAAACGGAGGGTAGATGGATAGATGGATGAAAGGGTGGATGGATAGATGGATGGATGGATGAGTGAAACAATGAATGGATGAGTGAAAGGGAGGGTGGATGGGGAAAGGGTGAATGGATGGATAAGTGAAAAAATGGGTGGGTGGGTGAAAGGGAATGGATTGATGAATGAGTGAAAGCGTAGATTGATGAGTGAGTGAAAGGGTAAATGGATTAATGGATGGATGAGTTAAAAGATAGATGACCGAGTGAAAGGGTGGATGGATGGATGAGTGAAACGGAGGATGATGGAATGCAATGATGAATAGATGGAGTGAAAGGGTGGATAAACAAAAGGATTGATGGATGAATGCCAGAAAGGTTGGATGGATGAGTGAAAGGGTGAATGGAGAGATGGATGAGTGAAAGGGCGGATAGCTGGATAGATAGATAGATAGATAGATAGATAGATAGATAGATAGATAGATAGATAGATAGATAGATAGATAGATAGATAGATAGATAGATAGATAGATAGATAGATAGATAGATAGATAGATAGATAGATATGTCTGGGCAGACAGACGGAATGGTGAAAGACTGAATGATGGAAGAAAGAATGAATAGATGACAGAATGGTAGCAAACATGAATCCGGGAGGGAAGAGAAGTTTGAATGGTTTATAAACCTTTTGTGAAACTGATAGGTTCAGGTTAATCGGGTGATGAAGCTTGGGGGTATGAATATTTTACCATATCGGACAGGTAAAAGTACGTCGTAGACCTACATTACACGGGTTGTTTTATGTTTTGTTAATGCACAGAAAGTTTTCACATGATGGGAAATGTTTATGGGGTTGTTTTATGTCTTTTATATAATCGGGGAATACTATTAATGGGAATGTGAGTTGCAGATCACTTTATTCTATTTTATTTTATTTTAGGTTATGCTTTTGAATAAGTAAATGTGTCTGATAATAATGTAGTATTATGTTAGTTGTTAACAAACATGGCTGATATATTTTTATAAACTACAGATACCCCTGACGAAGGTCATTGGACCGAAATGCATTGGGTGTGATGTTATTGGAATAATTTGGAGGACCCGAGATTTGCAAATGTCCATGTATAGGCCTGGATTGGCAATCATGGTACAATCAAAACGCATAAGATTTTTGAATTTCGTTTCTTTGACGTGATGGACAAACTTGAAAAAAACTTGAAACAAAATGGATTGAATTTGGATATAACATGGTTAATGCGTATTATTTGGAATACCAGTGTTCATATGGCTGTGCAACTCGACGATGACCTGCAAACCGCGGGTCAACACTTGTTTGAGAATGTCATAAATGACAGAATGTAAAAGTGAAATGGTAGATATCTGCAGGTGGATGGAAGAATGAAAGGATGAATGGATAGATGCTTGGATGGGAGAGACAAGAGAGCTCTTCGTGATGACTTGCTTCGTTAGCTTGGTGCATTTTAATTTTTAAATTTTGAATCTAAATTTTCTGGCTACTACCTTGCAGAAAGGACCTCTATCCCCCAGCCTCAGAGCATAGACAGAGTCCTATGATTTATTTACAACTAAAAGCCTTCAGAAAGCCCCAGGCATGCATGCCAAAGGGGATGAATCATGTATAGGCTGATGTTCTGCTTCTTGCACAAGATATAACAGAAAGCTTTGTTTCGAAAACTGCACATTCTGGAAAATAAACATTTCTGTACATTGTTATACTAGTGTTTGGAACTGAGTCTTGAATGTTATAGGAGGTATACAACTTCAGGCTGAACTTTTAAAATCTTGAACTTTTGTACATGCAATACTATACGCTTACTCTGTGGATTAGGGCCAGGCCAGCCGGGAATTACTACGCACACCAAATATCTTTTTACCTGTTAAAATAGGCAACATTTGGGAGAGTGCCACACACTCTACACCTCAGACAATGTGTTCATATTCTAGATACATCTTGGGGCAGATTTATCATTGAGTTGCATCCCCCTTGTGCCCCGCAAGGGGACGCAAGGGCGACGCAACTACCAAGTCAGATTTATAAAGCCACATAAGGCCACCTTGCATGCTCCTGTGTGTCTTGATAAATTTAGAGTAACGCAATGCAGCACAAATTCTGCGTTGTGTTACTTTGTCCCAGGGAGGCGTTCCATGGATGGAGCGTGGGTGTTCCCACGCATCCACCCATGGATTTTGGTGCATTCCGCAATTTACCATGAGTGAGAGACCTGAGAATGCATCAAAATGCTGCACTTCCCCAGGTAAGGCGTAATGAGGAGAAATATCTATATTTCTTGTTTTTTCCTCTCTCTATGTGTGCTGCATGGTGCAGCACACACAGGGCCCGATTACGAGCCTGTCAGTCAACGGACCGCCAGACTTGTGGGGGGAAAGTGGTGGCGGCCTCCTGACCGCCCTATTACAACTAGGGCAGATGGACCGCCATAGCCCCGCCACAGCTGCCAGGGAACCACCGTTCCCTGGTGGTGTTGCGATGGTCAGGAGGCCGCAATATGCTTGGGGGGACCGCCAGGGTCGGATTGGCAAAGCGGGCAATCGGGCATGGGCCGATGCCTGACTGACAGCTGAGGGACGGTTTTTTCAAGGGCCTCTGCCAGCTGCCCACAGTGCTCTGCTTTCCCTCCCGGCACCACCGCCATGGCTTCCTGCCCAGGCCATTGTCATATGGGGCCGGCAGGAGCAGATGGGCTCGAGATGCACAGTGCTATGTTTAGAGGAGGGGCAGGCAGGAATGCTTGGGTTTGCAGCGGCATCCTTGGGCGGCCAGCATTGTGACTTTGGCTCTTTCACCTTGGCCCCTGTGGGGCCACCCCCACCCTAGTAGCAGTGTACTTCCTCTGTCCCTCCTCCACCAGCTGCTACATTGAGGGCTTGATGAGGGGGGAGGGAGGAGTGTGAAGATGCTAAGAGGCCAGGTGATGTTGTGGCCTTTGCACCATTTCTCCTCGCCCTCCTTCCTCCCCTTTCCTCCATGTGGCCAGCCCAGAAGCTGTGTCCTTTCCCTGATCCGGACCCCACTGGGGTTTCACGTTCAGCCCATGGGCGAGTGGGGGAATGGGGTTATGCTCAAATGTCTCGCTAAGAGGCCAGATCTTGCTTTGCTCCTGCTGGGCCATTCTCACCTCGGCCCCCATGGAGCCAGCCTGCCCACAACTAAAGCAATGTTCTCATGTGACCCGCTCCTCCCAGCCCTTCACACTTAGGTCATAGTTGGGGAGGGTTGGGGCAGGCTGAGAGGCCTCGCTGGAAGGTCAATTGTTGTGGCCATTTTCACCTCAGACTGGCCAGCCTAAATTTTATTATTTAATTTACTAGCACCTGCCCAGTTTTTCAGAGTGAAATGTTCTTTCTGGAGAGATCTGTGTTCTTTCTAGTCGCAATTTTGCCTCATCAAAAGTTAGCACATGTGGTTAGTGTGCCTGCTGCAAAGAACGTGTAGCTTGCAGATCACAGATATAGTTTATGAAGATAGCTCAGTGAGTTACTTCTTTTGTCATGGGCGTCCTTTTGTTACTTGCAGTGCATCAATTATAATCAGGACGACTGGAATTATGCATTAGGAAAGGACCAAATTATGCGGCAAGAAAATGCAAAATATGTTGCATAACAGGTATATTTTGTTATAGTACTGCTTCATGTTTTTCTCATTTTTAAACATTGTAAACCTGTCTGGGCAAATGTTTCACCTTATTAACATTATCTTAACAACAAAATACTGCAATAAAACAACTAAGAGATGAGCAGTCAGCCTTGCGAAGAGCCCTCCAATGTGCAGCAACACGTCTTGCCACATTTTTAGTAACTTTTGAACCAATCGAGTTAGAAACAATTTTTTGGGGTAAAATCTGCAGATTATGCAGTGGATGATGGATTAAATGACAAATGCGGCAAATCCATAATTATGAGGAAAATGCAGCAGCCACCGAATCGCATAAATCCAGTGACTCTAGATATCCTTCCACTGCAGCACAGTGAGCAATGAACCAGCATCAAGAAGTTGCATGCAAAGTACAAAGCATGGTTTTAGAAACTTATTGTTTTTTTATCAGTCTTTCTTTATTCTGAGATTGCTAAAAAAAAAAGGGTTCTTCAAATAGGAATAAAGTCTCATTAGTACAGGCAACCCTTAACCACTGTGTGATTACCAAATATATGGTGCCAACCAATATAGAATCTATCTGACTATTACACCTTGTAGCTCTCATTGTTTTATGTAATTTCCAATATATTGATTTACACAGTTGAATAATTCATTCTCTGTGTACAATATATAAGTGTGATGTAAATCACTCTGACTCCCTACACTGGGACAAATAGCTCTACAAAAGAAATTACATGAAAAAAAATATATATGCATGTCGCTTACATACAGGGTTTGAGCAAAGTTAATAACCGGTCTCCAAATTATAGTTTCTCTTAAGCATTTGTGAGGTGATAACAAACTGCGCACCTTTAGATCCCTCCATTGCACTGGCATCTAGGTGTCAGGCTCCAGATAGCTCCCAACCATGATGAGATGGCAATAAAAGAAGAGGTGATGGCCCTTTAAGTGAGACCTTTCAGATGGGCCATTCTGGACATCAAAATAAGAAACCTCCCTAACCTACTGCAGCTTGCTCCTCTGAACGGAAAGCAGACGTCCTGTGAGCACTGTTAAATGTGTTCCAGCATTAGCAAGTTTTACCAGAACAAATTCAGAATATTTTAGTGGGGCCAGCCCAGATCCCAGGTCCAGCTCAATAACAGCTGCCGGATCCACGATCCAGCTGAATCCCCCCTCTTTTCCTGCAATGTACCCGACTCAGTGGCATCATTTTATCAACCTCAGTACTATGAAAGGCTGAGTGTACTGGTCATAGATTAAATCGGTGACCACGAGATCAAACACAGATCCCTGCAGTGGATGCATTAGCCCACTGCGTCACCAGACCATGCTTCTGATCATGAGACTCTGCTCATGCTGTGATGATGTTATTAGAGGAAAGTCTTCTCTGAGTGTTAAAGTGTGGTTGGTAGCCGACGCAAGTCAAATCAGGAAAGAGCAGAAGCCTGTCTGCACTCACTGCCTGTCACCTGGAGATGGACATACCTGGCCCACCCATTGCCTCAGTGACCTGCTGGAGTCCACACCTGCCTACTACACATTGCGTTGACACCCCACCTGTAGGCTGCTTTTGACACACTGCCAGCTCATACTTTGTTACTGAGCTGACACCTCCCCAAGCTTTTCTTCCTTGGAACCCTTACATAGTACTACCTGCCCAGCTCCTGAGTTGGCATCTTCACCAGCCAAGCAGGACTGGAAACAGGGAAGAAAGCTATCAACATTTTCTCAAATATGGCCATTGCTGAACTGCCATGTCCTGTCTGCCAGTTTCAATTGTCTCTAAACCACCCATGTCAGCATCTGCTGTTGTTTTTCCTGGATGGTGGCATGCTAGTTTTCACTAGCAAGGCCCCTCTTCTTCCTGCTCTCAAAGACTAGAAAAAAAGTAAGGCTGTTTGAAAGAGTTTGGAAGTAATATATTTTAATGGCTGATTTTAACTCTTACTTACAAACATTGACCATGTATTATGGAGATAACTCCAGATAATCTCTCCTACTTCCAATTTTAAATCACCATTGCCTCTGAGCGCCTATGCCAGCCATTAGGCAGATTTACTGACTCAGACTACAGCGAGGGTAGACATATTTTTTATTGTACCACTAGTAAATTATACATTGTAATTCATTGCTGGTATTGTTAAAAAAAGGGGCAGAAACAAGGGTGAGCCACCACTGAAAATTAAAGATTTCTGATTTATGTGATAATCAGGGTCGCAGACACATGATTAAATGAGAAAGGCAATGCTCACAACCTTGTGCAAGGAGTTGACACTGAAAGTACGTTTTCAGTTTTTACAACTACAGTGTTTCCAGTCTTCACCAATGCTACTCACCCTTCAAGATTTAAAATGCTTAATGTACCACACATTTCTCACAAAATTAGCCCACTGATACTAACTAAGAAATGCTTTGGGAAAGATTGCACTCCATGAATGTGGGCCACTTTTTTGGGGTTGCCTGGGCCGATTTTTGGTCCCAATCCGACCCTGGGGACTACAGTGGTCCCGCCAAGCATATCACGAGTTTCCTCTCCGCCGGCGGTGTCATGGAGGTGCCTCCTCCATGAATACTGTGGTGGAGAGGAAACAAAGGGGGCCTGTAGGGCTCCCTGTGCCACCACGGCATGGGGATGCACACACGGGGGCACAACATGTGCCCCCCTGTGTGCATGTACCAAAGTTCCTGCATGACATGGACTTTTCAGTCCATGCTGTGCAGGAACTGTTTTGGTGTTCCCATTGCGGTGTGCATTTTCTGAGGAAACTCCTAATCCGGCGGGCAGTCTGACAACGGCTTTGGTGGTGCGGCGGTGGGGCGGACCCGGTGCCCATAGAAAGAGGAAAACGCCTCTGAGGATTGTTTTTGTGCAGGAAGGTGTCCCTTACTGCACAAAATCCTTTTTGCAACACAGGCACCCTTGCACCACGGCGCAAGGGTGCCTGCGTTGGCTCTAGGCAGCTCATTCTGTGCCAGCACATGGAAAGGACCGAAATGTGCCATATTATGTTAAATACAGCGTTTTCCTGCCCTTTCCCTTACACGCAGCGCAGCAAGTGGCTTGTTACGCTGCATGAATTACTGATAAATCTACCCCCTAGTTTCTCAGTGCTGGGTTGACTCCTTTATCAAAGCAAAATGAAGCGATTTGAGGAGGCTGTGCATATTTTTATCTCTTATAATTCACGGGAGACTCTGAAGTGATCTCGTGGCTGCCTGTTCACCACACAAAAATAAAGCAATAAATCAAAATGTACTTGGATCAAAATGCCTCACGAGATACAGAAATCACCACGCACTTAGTTTGCAGAACTGATTTCATTTTCAAGGCAATTGTTTGCAATTAAGGCATTTAATGCCAAGACTCCATGTTATCTCGGGCCTATCTGCTATAGATTGCTTGACATTCCATTAAAGTTTAATGTGCACGCGGCTGCTTCTTCATCGGCTTGTCAACATCCACTTCGCTGACACAGCACAGTCCCTGTGTCATTCATGTTTCGTAAAATTCATTCTCGGAAGAAATCTGGCAATTTAGCTCGTGTGGGGTTCGTTTCCTGTGTTTTCTGCATGCAGTCGGGCTGTCTAGGTTTGCTTTGACTTCCCAATAATTGCAACCCCCCTCCAAAACCTTGAAAAACGGAGCTACTGAATGCATAATTCCAAATGCCCTGGTAAAATGTTACAGTAATATCACCCAGAAAAATTAACTACACTAGGGGTTCTGTCTATACTGGGAGTGGCGCAGGTCGGAAAAGGGGACAATGCGGTAATACCTGGGGCCTCATTTATGAGGTTTTACCGCAGGGCAGCGCCGCAGGCCTTCCTGCTGCGCAGGAATACTCCTTATCTATCAGATATGGCGCATTCCTGTCCTTTTCCCCTGCGCCGGCGCACAATGGGCCATGATGCAAGGGATCCTGCGTTGTGGGGATGATTATTTCTGTGCAGGACGGGAAACCTTCCTGCACAAAAACAATCAGAAAGCGGCCCTTAAGGCTTTTCATGAACCTTCTCCAAAAAATTCTAAGGTTGCGATCCAGGATATGACAATAATATTTGGCTCTTGCAGATAGGCACACCACTCAATTCTTATTCTAGAATCGATTTCAACCGTAAAAAAATATTTTTTTGAATAAAAAAAAAATTGAGTTTTGTGGACGAACTGTAAACAAAAATACAATACATTTATAAAATGACAGAGGTGTGGTGGAGAAGAAACAGAAAGAGAAAGCAAAATAAATGTCATCTTGTAAAAAAGAGAAAACACAGCCTAAAGAGACTTAAGTAAATAATTCCTGCAAGCGATCTGAATTGCACTTGAAATCTTGCCTGTAGAAGATGCTATCGAAGGATGTAAGATATGAATAGACATTACCTATAGCTAGAACTAAATTGGAATAAACAATTACGGTTGATATCAGTTGTATGGAATATTTGACTGTGATAATATAACTCCAGATAGACAAATGTACACAGTACATTTCATCAAACAAGTCAGGGTCCGGAAATTCAGGCCTGCAGAGAACCTGCTTCCTTAAATCCCAGAATGAGGTAGTGGTTAACTGATACACCTGCTAGAAGACCCTAGAAGAACAGGAAAAGGAGCTAGGGGTAACCCGGCCTGGATTCGCCCTTTTGATGGATTTGTGTCAGTACACAAGGCTGTTAGCGTCCTATACCAAGCAACCTCTGGGACTTTGCGTAATGGGAGACCAACTGTAGTTTAAAAAGAAGGTGAGAAGAGTTTGTGAAATGGTTGATTTAAGTAAGCCAGTAATTACGGGTATGTGGTGAGCGAAAGGCTTGCCCGTCGTACTGACAGAATGCGCTGTAATGAAATCCCAGCAGATCAGTATACTCGTCAGGAAGCCCAGGACGCAAGAAGAGTGGTCTCCTGATGACAGACAAAACCTAAGCAGGAACAAACAAGAAGACAACAGTATGGGAAGATCAAAAAAGGTAACTAAAGTGAACCCTATCCACGGGGGACCTCTAAAGGAAGAAATAGCAAAGGTGTGTGGAAGATAAATGAAAACCATGACAGTGCCAAGGAAGAGAAAACAAAAATTAAATGTGTGTGTGTGTTAATGTACTCCTGGACAGTACTCCTCACTTCAGCATCAAGCATCTCTGTGCATGTCACTTTTGTCCCTGTCGACCCTGCAATAATGCAAAATAGCAGTTTCTTTTTTGAGGCATTTGTTATCCCCGCACACTGCTTACCATATATCAATGTACAAGGCTAAACTGTTAAGAATTTACTTACTATTGTGTTTTGGGAACCCTTGATTAAATGAAGTCGCACACCTGTTAAGCTGTAAAACATTTTGCTTGTATACACCTCCTCTTACGGGGAAGCAGGTGACCTTTGACCATGGAGATTTGTATATACACTGCCTGTGTTTTCGGTCTGGTGACTGATGTTCTCCAGCGGTCAGTACACTTCCTCGACACGTCTAAATAAATAAATATTCTGGTACTACCTGAGTAAAGTGTTGTTCTTTTCTATGGTTGTAAGGATGGTACATGGGTGCAAACAAAGAGGAGCAGGAAATCACTGCAGCTATGCAACACATTGCCAGACTTCTGCTCCTCTTTAATGTGGTCCTAAATACTGTCTCTCTCCCTAGTGACAAGGAAGTGATCAGGTAGCCCATAAAGAGGTATGTGTGAGAGAACAGTGCTATGGAGTCTAGTGTTTGCGTAAGCCAAGTTTCCAGAGCCCTGTTCTTCGGGAAACGGACGGAACAAAACGGGCAGAGCCATGCGAGCTGTTTTGATGCAATTGCATCCACGCTTGCCTGAACCACGCATCTGCCTTAACCATAAGGCAGATAGCACAGTCAAGTGTCTGGATGGGCGGGGAGAGGAAGAGAAAGCGTCAGAACAGGAAGCTCCGGACGTGGACAGGTAAGTGGGGCTAGGGCTCGGTTTGGGGGGGAGTTTTTAAGGGTTGGGGGTCGGATTTTAGGTTCAGGGCAGGGTGTCGGGCAATCTAATTAAAATGGGGCAGGG
The DNA here is from genome assembly GCA_963921515.1 of Calotriton arnoldi. NCBI lineage: Eukaryota > Metazoa > Chordata > Amphibia > Caudata > Salamandridae > Calotriton > Calotriton arnoldi. The sequence continues at coordinate 82,117 of CAWUFW010013938.1, forward strand.
GGGCAATCTAATTAAAAGGGGGCAGGCTTTTAGGGCTCAGGGGGAGGGGGTTGGGGTCGTTTTAAGGGCTGGGGCTGGGCTTGGGGGGAATTTTTATGGGTGAGGATTGGATTTAGGGCTCAGGGTGGGGGGGGTCATGGTAGTTTTTTTTAAAGGGGACACGGTTTTAAGCCTCAGGGTGGAGGAAGGGGTAGGGGTAGTTTTAAAGGCAGGATGAGGTAGGTTTTAGGCCTCAGGGTGGGGGGCGAGGTAGGGGGCTAGAATTTGAGGTCTTAGGGTGGGGAGGAGGGGGTCGGGGTGGTGACGACCTTAACCACTCATATCCCCTTACCAATCATGCCTTTAAAATGAAATTGCGTGCTAAAGGCATGCATGATAAAGGAATGCATGGTTAAGACACATTCGTGGTTCGGGCTGCATTGTAGAGGCAGACGTGGTTTAGCCATGTGTGTCATACAACCCTGTTCTTCAGACTTTACACCCTTTCCCTACACTACGGGAGACTCAATGTACCTATGAAAACTGATAAAACCACACAGACATCAAGTATTGTTTGTTATAGATGAAGTGATGTTGTCATGAGGTAAATCAGGTAAGTGTTCTCATTGCACTGAAAATAAATATAGGTAATATTAAAAAGCCCAGACATCAAAACAGATTTCTGTAACTCTTGGAATCCCATCCCAACATTAAAGCTGCTTTTGAATGAAAATGATGATGAAGCTGAAATGCGGTGGACCTTGCAGACTAATATCAGGAAGATTTTTATAGAAGCAATTAAAACAAAGATTAGATGCATATACAAATTTTGAATCTAAACATGACAGACTATTTAGTGTCTAACCAGCTATTTGTCCCCCAAAAAATGCTAAATCATCAGCATAAACAAACAGTTTAAATTCTGTCAATCTTTTAATAATATATGAGGAGTTGAAGAGAAAACGGAGACACAACCTATGGCTTCTTGTTAGAAATGGGGGTCTCTAGTTGGCAAGGGCTTGCACCTCTGTCCAAATAGGGACCTGTGGTGTCCTCAGCACTCATGGCAGGGTTCCATGTCATCCACTGTCACCAAGTTCTAGAACTTGGTGACGGTTGCCTGGTACCGTTTGAACGTGATGTGTCAGTTATCCTTGTCTTTCTGCTGGATGGGGTCTCAGTGATTTGTCCTGCACAATAAAGACTCTCTCCCCTAAACCTACTGCCTCAAGATATCTTCTTTGGAGAGACCAACCTCTACATTTTGGCGACGACTTACCTACGTGTCTCCTGAGACCCCAACAGCCAACATTTGCTTCAAAAAGAATCGGCTACCAGCTGGTATAAAAGGATTTGCCTACCTGCCTCCAACCTCTCTTCACCTTGCAGAGCTGTGGCGGTTCCTGTCCGATCCCGCCTTCCGCTAGACCCTGACGGCGTAAAAGAAGGTTTCGCCGATGCGCTGAAGGTTGGGAAGATGGTGTGAGTTCCCCACTTCGAGGAAGGTTCGTTGAGTGCCTCCTCTTCACCGCTGGTTCCGTGGGTCCTCTGCCGCCAGGTATGTCTGCAGCGCAAATCATTTTAACGCATTAAAGCGTTTCACTCTTCTCGCCGCGTCTTGCCTGACTTCGACGTCACTGCCTGACCCCTTGGGCCTACCCCTTCAGCCTCAACGTCATCACGCACAAGGCGCCGCGTACGCCTAACTGGTGGGAGTCATTGTGACGTCAAGGGAATAAAGACGGCATACTTGCGCAAGAGCGTCTAAATCTGTGGTTGCTTGGCAACGGCTCGATTCTGCCTAACGCTGACACGCACAGCTCTTCATTTACACTTACAGCGTGTCAGTGCTCACATGTGGGATATCTCACAACGCTGACACGCACAGCTAAAAGGAACGCTCTTTAGGCGCCAACACAGCTTTGGTGCTCACACTGTCAAGATTCCTTTGTGCTCACGCTGTGAAGATTCTCTGTGCACTTTGCATGCACACCACGCTGACACACACAGCTCAAGTTTCTTTGCTGCTCACGCTGTGAAGTTTCTCTGTGCACTGTATTTGCACACAACGCTGACACACACAGCTTCTGAATACATTTTCGTGTGTCAAGTTGTTAAGTAACGCTACTATACTTAAATTTGCACTCAGAGTACTACATCTCCGACCAGGTTGTCTGCAGTTCTGTCTACACAAACACAGATTTTGGTGGTGTAACAGTGTGTCCACGATCTTCATCTTCTTTATACAACGCTGACACACACAGCTTTTTGGTGGTGTAACAGTGTGTCCGCATTCACATCTAAAATTCCACAACGCTGACACACACCGTTCACCATTCTTCTTAGCCTGGTGCCTCCCTTACCTAAACGCATTACCTGGGATCATGCAAAATGTGGCTGCTCCTCCGTTTTTCTCTCCTCTCCTGGCCCACCTCCCATTCCTTGGAAAAAGTGGAAAAAGGTTTTTCTCGCTATGCTCGAGTATGTGGCACCTCATTAAGCGCAGAAAGGAAAACTTCTCTTCTCATGCACTGTCTAGGTGCTGAGGGCCAAGAGGTATTCGAACACCTTCCTGACCTTCCCGACGGGAATCTTCTTCACTCAATGAATTTGAAATATGTTTACAAAAATTAGATTTGCATTACCTGCCTAAGATTAGCACTGTGCTCGAGCGCTACCATTTTGGTAGAAGAATGCAGAGACCGGTGGAATCTGTGGAGGAGTATGTCTCTATCTTACGCAAGTTAGCATCCACGTGCAACTTTGGTCAAACTTTAGACGAACGTCTTAGAGACCAGTTTATGTTGGGATGTGTCCTAGAAAAGACTAGAGACGCTCTATGGCAGAAGGACAATCCCTCTCTTCAAGAGGTAATTACCACTGCTAAGACCCATGAACATTCCAAAGCTTGCGTTGAGGTCATGAGAAAGGAGAATCCCATTGAAGAAAAAAACCAACCTGAGGTTAAGGCGGTCGTTGACCGATGGACAAAGTCGAAAAGTGTGTCCAAAGCTGTTCCACTCCGCAAACCCATCATTCAAAAGGGTTCCAAGGGAAATGTTATAGGTGTGGTGACTCAGGTCATATGGCTGATTTTAGAGGTTGTCCAGGGTGGAAGGTTATTTGCAAAAAATGTGGGAAAAAGGGGCATGTTTCGAAATGTTGTAGATCAGACCTTAACCAAAAATCTGTGAAAGAGATTGACCTCTATGATGATGAGGAAGAGGAGGTTGTAATTTGTCAGGTTTTGGATGATAGATCAGACGGTCCCTATGAAGAAGTTTTAATCAATGGATCTTCTGTCGAAATGTTATTTGACTCTGGGGCAAAGATTACTTTAATACCAAAAGTGTTTTATGACAATAATTTACGAAGTCATGTGTCCCTCTTGAAACCTGATGTCAAACCGAAGGGTTATGGAGGGGTTCCCATTGAATTGAGTGGCTATTTTTGTGGCACGATCAATTTTAAGGGAAGAGAGGTATCGGGCAAGATATATGTTTCTGTAAGGGGGACTCACTCATTAGTTGGTTTCACCAAAAGAGTTGCACGTGTTTCTCGACCCCAACGAAGACCCACAGGTTCGCCTGAAAGAATTACCACTCGTCAGGGTGGTTAATGAACCTGTTCATGATCTCTTAAAAGATTTTAGTGGAGTCTTTGATAAAGAGCTTGGGTGTTTAAAAAACTATTTGCATTGTATAAAGTTGAAGCACGATTCCATTCCCAAAGTTGCAAAAGTCAGGAATGTACCCCTATTGGTAAGGAATAGCATGAAGTCAGAGTTGGAGAAACTTAAAGAAAGAGGGATCATCCAAGAGGTCGAAGCCACAGAATGGGTTTCTCCGGTTGTGATGGCACGTAAGGCCAACGGAGAGGCCCGGCTCTGTGTTGACTTAAGAGAGCTAAACAGAGCCGTGATTGTGGACCACTACCCACTACCAAATATTGCTGAGATGTTGTGTTCTCTGGATGGTGCGAAGCATTTCTCCTCCTTAGACTTGACCTCGGCTTACCACCAGGTCAAGCTGCATCCATCATCCCAAGATCTGACTGCATTTGTGACACCCTTCGGTACCTTTAGATTCCTGAGGATGCCCTTCGGTTTAATTTCTGCTGCATCTGTCTTCCAGAGAGTGATGGAGGGTATCCTTGGGGGCCTAAAGGGTGTGAAGGTCTATCAAGACGATGTGCTGATTTTCGCTTCCAATGAACAAGAACATGACACAAGAGTTAGGGAAGTGTTACGAAAACTTCAAGATGCTGGGCTAACCCTTCGTGCTGATAAGTGTAAATTTAATGTAAAAGAGATTGAGTACCTTGGGCATTTCATTTCAGCAGAAGGTATCAAACCGAAGGCTGGGCTGGTAAACTCTATACTTAATTTGCGCTCGCCTTCGACTAAAGAAGAACTCATTAAATTCCTGGGTATGGCTGAGTTTTACCATAAATTCGTCCCAAATTTTGCTGGTAGAACCTTGGGACTAAGATCGTTGCTAAAAAAGGGGTGCGAGTTTGAGTGGTCAGAGGTTTGCGAAAAGGAATTCACAGACATTAAACAAATGCTCTACAATGCACCCTCTCTGAAGAGCTATGACCCTTCCAAGCCTTCATATCTCATGACGGATGCCAGCTCCACTGGGGTAGGGGCGGTTTTGTTACAGAAAATTGATGGAATTGAGAAAACGATCTTGTTTATCTCCAGACCTCTAAGAGGCGCCGAGTGTAATTACTCTGTCATAGAGAAGGAAGCACTGGGGGTGTTCTGGGCAGTACGCAAACTGCGGAAATTTTTGTGGGGTAAGAAATTTGTGATTTTGTCTGACCACAAACCACTCAAGGAAGTCTTTTCGAAAAAAGGGATCGATTTTGTTAGTCACAGGATACGCAAGTGGGTGGTAGCCCTTCAAGAATTTGAGTTTGATCTGACATATCTCCCTGGGGCCAACAATGTGTTGGCAGACTGCCTCTCTAGGCTGGGCACCGAGCACGATGAAATGTGTGCTGATGCTGAGTGGTTTGGTGGTGAAGAATTTGAAGAGGAAGTAAATGTGTGCGTAATAAGTGAAGGTATCATTAGGGAAGATGAGTGGAAGAATGAACTTGTGGGAGATAAGACTTTACAAAACGTAATTGCCATGGTCAAAGGAGCGTGGTGTGAGAAGAAGGATTGTGAAGATTCTCTCAAGGGTTTCTGGAATGTCAAGGACGATTTGTCGGTAGTTGATGGGTTACTGTTGCGCGGCAGTAAGCTAGTTCCACCCCTAACCTTGAGGGAAAAAATAATCAAGAGTGCTCACGCCTCTCACATGGGCATCGCCAAAACTAAAGAGAGGGTTAGGGGAGTGTACTGGTGGCCCGGTATGGATGTCTGTGTTGAAAGACTTGTTCGTGGTTGTGTGGAATGTGCGAATTGTGACAAGTCATTGAAATGCAGGACCCAACCCATGGTGATTAGGGATCAAGCCTCTTCTCCGTGGTCGGATATTTGTATAGATATCTTGGGACCAGTGAGATTAAACTCACAGGATCGTTATGTAATAGTCTGTCTGGACATGTTTTCACGATGGCCAGAGATCAAGATTGTCAATTCCGTTGAATCTTCTGTTGTGGTGAATTTTTTAGATGAAGTTTTTGAGCGGGAGGGCTTCCCTCTCACCATCTTGTCAGATAACGGTGTCCAATTTACGTCTCACTTGATGGAGGAATTTCTAACCTCAAGAGGAATCTTTCACAAGAAATCCTCCTTATATCATCCACAAAGCAATGGGGTTGCAGAAAGGTTCGTAAAGGTTCTTAAAGAAACGTTGCAACAAGCAAGATCTTGTGGTGACAGCTGGGAATCTGCCTTAAAAAAGAAGGTAAGGGAGTATCGTTTCACCCCTCATTCTTCGACAGGAATTTCTCCCTTTCGTCTCTTTAAAGGGAGAGTAGCCAATATTGAGACTAGTCCACAGTGGATCTCATCCAAGAGGGTGTTGGTTGACGAGAATGTGGACAGCACAGATGGTTGGGAAGAGAGGGAGAGAAAGAAGATGAATGAGAGGAAGGTTCATTATGATGAAAGGAAGGCTGTGAAGAGCACCGTGGTCAAAGTTGGTGACTGGATCAAGGTTAGGCTAGCTAGGAAAGGTTCAAGCACATCTAAGTTCAGTCAACCCATACGTGTGATTAAGCTCTTTAAGAATGCCATACAGACAAGTGATCACAGAATTTGGAATTTGAACAGGGTGGCGAAGTGTTCGTCGTCTTCCTATGCCCATCCCACAGGTTGTTCCCCTCCGCTCTTACCTAGTCAAGAAGCTCAAGTGTCAGGAGAATCTCGAAGCGGTAATAGACCGGTACGTTCAAAGCGTGCTCCACTTCATTTACGTGACTTTGTTGCTTGAGATATGAAATTGTATTGCATTTTTCTACGCTTCCCTATGCAATGTTATGTTTCCTCCTCCCTGTTCCCTTAGCATTTCCTCACCCAGAAGCATTCTCCGTCCATGTTATTGTTCTGTTTGCATATGGAGGGGAGGTGATGTGGTGTCCTCAGCACTCATGGCAGGGTTCCATGTCATCCACTGTCACCAAGTTCTAGAACTTGGTGACGGTTGCCTGGTACCGTTTGAACGTGATGTGTCAGTTATCCTTGTCTTTCTGCTGGATGGGGTCTCAGTGATTTGTACTGCACAATAAAGACTCTCTCCCCTAAACCTACTGCCTCAAGATATCTTCTTTGGAGAGACCAACCTCTACAGGACCCTTCTTCCTAGTCAGGGTAAGGGAGTTACACTCCTAAAATAACCCCTGCTCACCCCCTTGGTAGCTTGGCACGAGCAGTCAGGCTTATCTTAGAGGCAGTGTGTAAAGCATTTGCACATAACCAACAGTAATACAGTGTAAGCACTACAAAAGGACACCACACCAGTTTAGAAAAATATCCAATATTTTTATATACTTAAGACAAGACCAAAAACGATAAAAATCCACAATACAGTACTTCAAAATCTTCAGTTATCAAATTATGCTTTAAAAACAGTTCCTTGATGTCGATAGCTCCGTCCGGGGCTATCACGGCGTCGTGAGCAAACAAATCCAAACAGTTCTGGCTGACCGCGGCGTCGCGGGTCAGCTACGGTGTCGGGAAGACCCGCAAACAGTACCTTTTAGAAAAGCAGGGCATTGGCGACTTCTTGTTGGGCTTCAGAAAGCACGGCGTCCACAGGCGTCGGTTCCGGAGGTCGGTGCAGGGGTCGTCGGGGGCCCTCGAAGTCACACGCGTTGCAGATCGATCTCCTCTCTGTTGAAGTCAGGAGCGCTGGCGTGGGCAGGCGCCGGGTGCTGCGGTGCGAAGTGCAGCGGTGTGGTGCCCTCAGGTTGCGGTGCGAGCAGCGGCTCGGTGGCGGCGGCGGATGGCGTCGTCGGTGAGACCAGGGTCGCGGTGCGAGATGAAGCGGTGCTCGTCACGGTGCTGGCAGGTTACGGTGCAAGCAGCGGCGTCGTCGGTGCTGAAGCGCTGTCGTCGGCTGATGAACTGGAGTCGATTGCGCCGGCGTCGGTAGGCCAAGGCTGCGGTGCGGGATGAGGGCAGTGTGTCGTGTAACTTTAAGAGCGGTGCCCTTGAACCACGGTGCAAGCAGCGGGGTAGATTTCGGCGTGGAGCGGCGTCGTCGGGGATACCAAGGCGTCATCGTGAAGCGAGGCGGTGCGGAGTGCGGTGCCCACAGGTCGCGGTGCGAGCAGCGGCTCGGTGGCGGCGTCAGCAGGCGGCGTCGGTGAGACCAGGGTCACGGTGCTGCATTGCAGCGGTGCCCTCTGCGGTGCCAAGGCGTCGTCGTGAAGCAAAGCGGTGCGGAGTGCGGTGCCCACAGGTCGCGGTGCGAGCAGCGGCTCGGTGGTGGCATCAGCAGGCGTCGTCGGTGAGACCAGGGTCACGGTGCGGCGTTGCAGCGGTGCCCTCTGCGGTGCCTTCGGGACATGGAGTCGACAGCGGCGTCGTAGACGTCGTCGAGTTGCTTTTCTTCTGTTGCAGCACAAAACACACAGTCCCCAGTGCTGAGGGCAGAAGAGCTTGAAGTCTTTGTTGTGCCTGAGACTTCTTGAACAGAGGGCAAGCTCTACCTCAAGCCCTTGGAGAAACTCACAAAGTAGATTGCAGAAAGTTCAGTCCAGTCCTTTCACTGCCCAAGACAGAAGTAGCAACTGCAGGCCAACACAGCAAAGCACCCAGCAAAGTGGTAGTTCCTCCTCACAGCTTCTCCAGCTCTTCTTATTGGCAGTCTTCTTGATCCAAAAGAGTTCTAAAGTTCAGGGGTCTGGGCCCCAATATTTATATCCCAAAATCCTTTGATCCTTTAGGCAGAGAGTGTCTGTGCCTAGCCAGACCCAGTTCTGCCTTCTCTGGTGTGACTTCCTGGCAGGAGGTGGAGACGGCATTGTCAGAGGCAGACCAGGCCCTTTGAGGTGCAAGGAAATCTGCTCCCCCTTCCCCAGTTGCAGCCCAGGTCTATTCAGCCCTTTCCTGACTCACCTAGACTATCTGGAGCCACTCCTGCTCCCCAGCCTTCTGTCATCCAAAACCCAGACAGGCAATCCACATTCCAACAGAGGCACACAGGATGACTGAGCAAGAAAATACCTACTTTCTAAAAGTGGTATTTTCAAACACAGAATGTAAAAATCACCTTCACTAAAAGATGCATCTTTAGATTCTGAGTTCAGGCATACTAAACTTAATTTTCTTACCTAGTTCCCAGGGCCAGTTATGTTTATAAGATGTTATAAACAAACTTCCCATTTTGTCCTCTGGGGAACAGGTAGCCTTGCAATAGTGAAAAACGAATTTGGCAGTAATTCACTATTAGGACATGCCACACACACCAGGGCATGTCCTACCTTTCACATACACTGCACCCTGCCCACAGGGGTACCTTGGGCCTACCTTAGGGGTGCCTGACATGTAAGAAAAGGGAAGGTTGGGGCCTGACAAGTGGGTGCACTTGCCAAGTCGACATGGCAGTACCAGACTGCGCGCAGACTCTGCAATGGCAGGTCTGAGTTACCTTTTCAGGGCTACTCACGTGGGTGGCACAATCAGTGCTGCAGGCCCACTAGTAGCATTTGATTTACAGGCCCTGGCACACTCAGTGCACTTTACTAGGGACTAACAAGTAAATCAAATATCCAATCATGGAAACACCAATCCATAACACATTTTACCACAGGAGCACTTGTACTTTACTACTGATCAGCAGTGAGAAAAGTGCGCAGAAACACTAAGCCAGCACAAACAAAACCGGGAGGTTAGAAAGCAAAAACTCGGGGAAAACACGCCAAAAGATGCCAAGTCTAACACTTCTTCATAGGGTTTCAAAGACAATTAAAATATTCCAATGAAGGTTCTGTTCCTGATGATTGTCTGCCGCATTTGGGACTTGTTATTTTTATTATTTATTATTATTATTACTGTTAGAACTGGGGGTCTCTAGTTGGCTGAGGTAGGTACCTTAGTCCAAATAGGGACCCTTGCTTCTAAGTCAGGGAAAGGAAGGACACCTTCTCAGATAGCCCCTGCTCACCCCCTCGGTAGCTTGGCGCGAGCAGCCAGGCTTATCTACAAGGCAAATGTGTAAAGTATTTGCAACCACGCTCTCAGTGACACAGTGATAACACCACAAATGGACTCCACACGAGTTTCATAAAAAACAATTATATGTTTATAAAAAAAGATATACGATGAGACCACACGATAAAAAATCCAACATAGGCGTATTTGTAATATTTCCCTTTGCCGGTTATTAGGCCAGCAAGCACTGGTAGGTTCTTGCAGTATTAATGAGCGATTCTCGATGATCCAATGCAGTCCTAATGCAATGCTATGCAGTTCGTAATGCAAGAATCAGGCACTTCGTAATGTAAAAATAATGTAATTCGTAATGCAACAATCAGGCAGTTCGTAATGCAAAAATAATGCAATTCGTAATGCAACAATCAGGCAGTTCGTAATGCAAAAATAATGCAATTCGTAATGCAACAATCAGGCAGTTCGTAATGCAAAAATAATGTACTTCGGCACCGATCGCGGTGCTCTGAACGGTCTCTATGCCACTCTTACTGACTCGCGGTCAGCTACTGCCAAAATATGCCCCCAACACTGTTATGATGGAAAACAAAGTGCAGCTTCACACTCCTGCCCCGGTACTGCCACTCCTCGGCAAGTAGGGGCCGCGATACGGACTTGAGCGGGGGCTCGCACTGCAAAGATGGGAAAGGCCGAGAGCGTTTCTCTCATAGCCCGCACCCCGCCCCAGGTGGCGACACACGCACGCTCGCTGAGCATTACCTGGGGGGTGCGATCTCACTCTCCTCTCTTCGCGGCTTGAGCCTCCGGTGCGACTTCGTTGATCTTGGGCAGTGGAACTCGGACCCCCGACGGTGATGGTTCGCGGTCTCTCCTTGGCAAAGGCAGGCTCGGGCCGGCGGCGGTGAATTCTCACAGCTCCTCTGGGGATGCCGGTCCGGACCGATGGCAATGACGATTGCAGCAGTTCTGGTCACGCTGTCGATCAAAGCAGCGAACAAGACTGCTCCGGGACACACAGTCACGGGGCAATTTCTCACGAAGGTCTCAGGCTGCAACAGGGCACATGCACACAGCGTCGCTGAGACTCACTTGAGCTCCGGGTGCACACGATCACAGGGCAATCCTCACGAAGGTCTCAGGCTGCACGAAGCACACAGCGTCGCTGAGACTCACTTGGACTCCGGGTGCACACGATCACAGGGCAATCCTCACGAAGGTCTCAGGCTGCACGAAGCACACACACACAGCGTCGCTGAGACTCACTTGGATTCCGGGTGCACACGATCACAGGGCAATCCTCACGAAGGTCTCAGGCTGCACGAAGCACACGCACACAGCGTCGCTGAGACTCACTTGGACTCCGGGTGCACACGATCACAGGGCAATCCTCACGAAGGTCTCAGGCTGCACGAAGCACATGCACACAGCGTCGCTGAGACTCACTTGGACTCCGGGTGCACATGATCACAGGGCAGTTCTTACGAAGGTCTCAGGCTGCAAAAAGCACACGCACACAGCGTCGCTGAGACACACTTGGAAACTTTTATGTTCCTGAGTTTCCACAAGAGGCAGCCAGCTCTCCTCGGGCCCTTGGAGACACGTTACTTCGGGATACAGCACACAGCAAAGTCCTTTCAAGCAGGGGGACCCAGCACACAGCAAAGTCCCTTAGCCTCTCCTTAGTTAAATCAGCAAACTGCAGGCCAGCCCCAGAACACACAGCAAGGGTCAGTCCTTCTCTTCAGTCTCTTCAGCTGTTCTTCCTTGGCAGAGGTTCCTCTTGACCGCGAAGTAGTTTCATTCCTTTTCAGTCTTGATCAGTCCAAAGTCCAGGGGTTTCAGCTCTCATAGTTATACCCCTAAATGTCTTTGAAGTCTTTGTGTTCAGGGGGCACTGACCCCTGTCCAAACCAGTTCTGGGTGTCTTCCTGCCAGTGACACCTTCTTCCTTTGATAGTGGGGGTCTGGATCTTCAATCACTCAGCAGGAGACGGAGCCTTTGTTTTATGGCAGAAGCCCAGGCCTCTTCACCTCCAGGGGCTACTCCTCCCCCCTACACTCCAGATGCAGGTCAACCGTGGCTGTCTCACCTACTCCTTCCCGGGGTCGAGACATTTCCCAGATCCTATTACATTCAAATCCAGACAGTCAATCCACAACCAGGCAGAGACACACAGAATTGTTAGAACAAAAAAACCAGCCACTTCTAAAAGCATGGTTTCTAAACACACAATTCAAAAACCACCTTCACAAAAAGATGTGTTATTAAATTGTGAGCTCAGGCACACTAAACTTCACCTCTCCATCTTAAACCTATGGGAAGATAGGCTGGAAACATATTACACAGTCTCCCCCATTCTGTCCTATGGGCAAGATGGCCTTGCAACAGTGAAAAACGAATTTTGGCAGTTTTTCACTGTCAGGACATGGTACACACCTTGGTACATGTCCTACCTTTCACATACACTGCACCCTGCCCAGGGGGGCACCTTGGGCATACCATAGGGATGTCTGATGTGCATACAAAGGGAAGGGTAAGGCCTGGTAAGTGGGTACACTTGTCAGGACAACATGGCAGTTTAGCAAACTGCGCACAGGCACTGCAGTGGCAGGCCTGAGTTCTCTCTTTGGGGGCTACTTATGTGGGTGGCACAATTAGTGCTGCAGGCCCACGAGTAGCATTTGTATTACTAGCCCTGGCACACAACGTACACTTTACTAGGGACTTTACTAGTAAGACAAACATGCCAATTATGGACAACCAATTACCATTACACTTTACACAGGGATCACTTGCACTTTGACACTGATCAGCAGTGGCAAAGTGCCCAAAGCATCTAAGTTGGCAACACCATGTCAGAAAAAAAGGTCTAGGGGGAAGGCAAAAAGTTTAGGGAACTTTAGCCAAAAAGGGCCAAGTCCAACAATTACTATTATGCAACATTATTAAAAATGAATGAGGCGAATTTAACACTGTTACCGAAAACACCCACATAAAAGTGTTTCTTCAGGTCTATGTCTATGTTGGGGTATTTGTAAAGCGCACTGCTACTCCAAGGACTCATCTGTTTGGTGAAAATTGAGGTTTTAATCTCAGCAAGGTGTAGTGTTAATAAGTTTAATATTGCCCAACCAATTAAGATTTGCCAGTAATGGCACATTTATTTTTAGCAGAAATCTGATTATTTGAATTGAGGTCACAAAAAATAAAAACTTCACTGTTCCTGCTCACACTTGAAGCCCAAATTTGTGATTTCTGCAAATGGGCTTAGCACGATTTGGATTCGGAGAAAACCTGAAGCAAAACATGTCCTTAGATGAAGGTCCTCAAATGAAAATTAAAGTCAACCAGGGAATGATGAGTATTTCTTTTAACTGACATCCATTTGATAGTAACAATGTCTTTGGAATAGTGTAAGGGTCCTTTAGAGGAGATAAAACTCTTTGAGGAAGTGTCAAGGTTGTATGCGGATGATGCTCCTCATGATCAGTGTGATGCGCAAAAGCGTCCACCTCTCGACAACCTCAATTCTGTCTACCATAAAGGCACAGAATATTGAGGCGATCAAGCGAGGGAAAGGTTGTGGTTTGAGAACAGCAGGGAAGGAGACCTGTAAAGAAAAGTAATATTAAATTATTCACTATAACTTCTTCCCCTAAATGCACTAGACTCCAGTAGGTATTTTCAAGGTAACACTCAAGGATTCAATACCTAAAATGTATGAGGGATCCTCCCTTCTGATGTTGCTTAGGTTTAGGACATGTAGTCTTTCCCCAAGTGTGTAGATGGAACTATACTGTGCCCAGTGACATAAAAGATGTCGCGATGGATTATCGCATTCAAACACACCTATTTTTATTATCATGGCTTCAGACATTCAGGAACGCAACTTACAATTATAGTCTAACTTGTTTCTCAGATGCAATCTCCAATAGTAAAGTCTCATCGGTCATGAGTTCTCTAGTAGCCTCTGGGTTATTTCAAGTATTGCGCTTGCAAATCAAAGAATTGTTTTCTTTCCCCAATTTATTTGCAGTGCTGATTTAAATATAACCAATGGTTTTTCCCAACAGTTCTACTGTTCTTACATGGATTACAGAACCAACTGTGTAAGCGTTTTCAGCCTCACAAGACTGGTATTCTGTGACTTTCACAAAAGTCTTAAAACAACAAGCGGCATGTCCTTGCAGGGCTGCTGTGCGCCAATAAATGTCTGCCCAGTAAACTTTATTAATGTTCAATATGGATTTTTACAAGAAATAGAAATTAACAAACATGCTCGCATTTCGGACTGTTCTTGATGCACTCAGAATCGCTGCAAATGTTCTCCGCAGGTTTTTATAACCAAGAACGGGAGAGGAGGAGACTCCCCATACCTGTGAACAGAGGCGCAACTAGAGCCAAATTTCGGGGGGGGCTAAGAAAAAAATTTCGGGGGGGCTAATTCTAACAGCAATAGGCACAGTGGAGATGCAGGGGCTCTAAGAAGGGGTGAAAAAAGCAACAAAGCCTCATTAACAAGAAAATGGTCTTTTAAAGACCTGTGAAGTACTCTGGTGCGGCTGTGTGTGTGCCGGGAAGCTATCTCAGCCTGGGCTGCCACACACGACGGGGGCGGGGGCTGAAGCCCTTTGAGCCCAATGGGCTTTGCGCGCCTGCCTGCGAACCCCAGCTAGGTTTTCTCAAGCGAGGACTGCGGGAGGATGAAGCGAGCGTCAGGCCGAGCTCCTTCTCTTCAGAACTTCCTTCTCATCGGCAATCGGGCGGGGCTCTGTTTTATACACGTGCCCTGCCCAAGATGGCCGCACGAATTACCGCACGCTGTCAATTATAATGGGACATGTGGACCTATTCGCCCCCTATAATTGGGAAAATACAACAAAGTTGATTCGAGACCTGTGAATGAACAAAAGAGGTCTCGAGGAGGGAGTATTCATCATTTAACATAGCCACTCGCACTCTCACATCACACGGCATTGCAATAAGGTGAACTGGTGCAATGACAACACCCAATACGATGCATCCCTGTGCTTTCACCTGCGCTGGTGCATAATTGGCTGCCATGCGCCAGTGCAGGCACCCTTGCGTCATTTTGCAAGGGTGCCTGTGTTGCGGGGATAATTGTTTTTGTGCAGGAGGGGACACCTTCCTGCACAAAAACAATCATTAATGGCATTTTCGTCTTTCTATGTGTGCTGTAGAATGCAGCATGCATAGAAAGAGGAAAAAACGAGGAGAAATAAAAGTATTTCTCCTCGTTGCGCCATTCCTGTGGCTCCCCTGGGACGCATTCCCAGTTTTACAAAATGTTCTTAATCGGAGAATGCGTCAAGTTCCATGGATGTCGCGTGGGAATACCCACAGCAACAGCAGTGGAACGCCCCTTTCACGCAGAGTAATGAGTGAAAAGACCATGAAAAGCCACACAGGGTGACTTTACGTGGCCTTGGAAATATGGGCAAGCCCATTGCGCCACCAGTGTGTCAAAAAAAGTGACGCACCGGCGGCGCAATGGGCTTGTAAATAAGCCCCATGGTTCTTTGCACAGATAGTCTCAAGCATTAGAAAGCGCTTGTGAGATAATACCTCAAGCATTAGAAGGTGCTGGTCAGTTCGTGTCAGTTCCAGAAAGGAGGCTTCGTTCTGCAAAATCAATCAAAGACAATTTCGGGTGATGAATATCCGGAGGTATGAAACAAGAGGTAACTAGTGGTTATAGCCTGAGGAAGGGTTGCTATTGCTGACCCCTTCATCTTATCAGAAAAATATTGAGGGTGGGCAGCAGCTTGTTGATAGCTGGCTGGAGCATTAGCAAGTTTACTCTTTCTGATGCTGATATTTCTTCCAGACAAATGTTTTCAGTAAGATTGCATTCTCGTGGAATGTAATGATAGAATTGTCACTTTTGTGTGTGAAAAAAGACACAGGGCCCCTACAGGATTCATTAAAGCTTTGGCTAGGATATGCCTACAAAGGAATTTCTATCTAGCTATTTGAAGATACTTTTTTGATCAGACCAAAGTAACTTTAATGGGTTGCGCTTTGCTCCTGAAAATAACACTAAAAATAATTATATATACTTCACATTAAAATAATAACTTATAGCACAAAAACAAATAAACGTAACTAAATTATTGAAAAAAATGAAACAGTTCTGCTGGTGAAAGCACTGCCTAGAAGAAGGTCATAATGAGGACAAGTGGAAATGGACTTTGATCGTAGTAGGTAAACAGGATGTAAGAGGAGGAAATACAAAGCAAACATTATTATGAAGGGAAGCTCGCACAATGGTAAGTCTGAATACAATAAGAAATATTGTGAGCCAGATGTTAAAATTGCATAATGTAAGATGACTTTTTTTCTGGCAAATGATATGAGAAAGTGATGATGAGATACTAGAGGTAGGTGAGCTCATAAGAACCATAAATACAGAGAGTGTGGATGTGTGCAACTCATCAGATATATGCATAAATACACAATCTAACTTACTTCCATCATTAGGCTGTCTTAAAAACTACAGCTCCTGAGATATCCATGCTCCGCAAATATATTTCCCGGATGAACTTGTCTACATAGAAACAGGCCGGGCTCACAGCACATGTCCAATAGCAATGACATGTCGAGTGCCACAGCTGGCAATTTTAACAAGCATTGGCAAATCCAGTAGGTCTCTCCTATGCAAGAGCTATTGGCTTTGCCAATGTGTTTTAGCCATGTTGTTCACCATCGTGGCTGCTGTTCAGTATGGCTAAAAGAGGTGTAGAGGAGAGTGACATAGAGTGGAATAGCGAAGAGTGGAGTAGAGTGTCTTAGAGTGGAGTGGCATAGAATGTTGTGTATTTGAGTGGCATTGATTGGAGTCACGTACAGTGGTGTAGAGTGGAATGGCATAGAGTAGAGTAGACTGGTGTAGAGTGCATTGACATAGAGTGTTACAGAGTACAGTGGTGTAGAGTGCAGTGGTGTAGTAGAGTGTATGGCATAGAATTAAGCGGCGTACAATGAAGCGTTATAGAATGCGGTGACGTAGATTAGAGTGTTGCATAGTAGAGACCATTGGCATAGAGTGCAGTGGTGCAAAGTGGAATGGTGCAGAGTAGAGTAGAGTGGTTTAGAGTTCAGTGGCGTAGAGTGCAGTGGTGCAGAGTAGAGTAGAGTGACATAGAGAGTGCAGTGGCGTAGAGAGGTACATAGTAGAGTGGCGTAGAGTGGTTCAGAGTAGAGATTAGTGCCATAGAGTGCAGTGACATAGAATGGAGTGCTGCAGAGTGCAGTGGCGCATAGTGGGATGATGCAGAGCAGAGTGGCATACAGTGCAGTGGTCTAGAGTGCATTGGCATAGAATGTAGTAGTGCAGAGTAGAGTGGCGTAGAGTTCAGTGGCATAGATTGCAGTGGCATAGAGTAGATTGGTGTAGAGTAGAGTGACGTAGAATGTAGTGGTGTTGAGTACAGTGGTTCAGAGTAGAGTGCAGCGGCATAGAGTGCATATGCGTAGAGTGCATTGTCATAGAGTGCAGTGGCGTGGAGTAGAGTATAGTGGTGTAGAGTGGTGTGACGTAGAGTGCAGTGGCATAGAATGGAGTGCTACAGAGTGCAGTGATGCAAAGAAGAGTGGCATAGAGTGCATTGGCCCAGAGTGCATTAGTGCAGAGAAGAGTGGTGTAGAATTCAGTCATGGAGAGTGCAGTGTTGCAGAGTGCAGTGGTGTAAAATGGTGTAGAGAACATTGGTGTATACTACAGTGGTGCAGAGTAGAGTGCATTGGCATAGAGTGCAGTGGTTTAGAGTAGGGTGGCGTAGAGTTCAGTAGCATAGAGTGGAGTGGCACAGAGTGGAGTAGAGTGAGCAAGAGGGTAGTGGAGTAGAGTAGATTGTTGCACAGGAGAGTGAAGTGGTGCAGGTTAGAGTGCAGTTGCAGTAGAGAGCGTGGAGTGTTTCAGAGTGCAGTGATGCAAAGTAGAGTGGCGTAAAGTGCATTGGCATAGAGTGCAGTAGTGCAGGGTAGAGTGGCTAAGAATTCAGTCGTGGAGAGTGCAGTGTTGCACAGTAGAGTGTTGTGGAGTGCTGTGGTGTAAAGTGGCATAGAGTGCATTGGCATAGGCTACAGTGGTGCAGAGTAGAGTGCAGTGGCATAGACCAACCTTCGACCAAGAGAGAGAAAAACAAAAAAAGGGGGAAAGAAGGATGAAGCGAAAGACAGGAAAACTATGTTAAAAGGAGAAAGCAGGGACAAAAAAGAACCTAAATGAATGAGGTGCAGTGAGTATCTGGTGGTGGATGAAAGCGGCATGAGGTGGAATCAAGACTACACAACCTTGATATTTTTCTTTTCTGACATTCGATAGCACTAGCCACTGGCTTTAGAACAAAGCTATATTGTACTTAAACAATCGCCCCTGCAGCGCAAGCACCCTTGCAACATGGCGGCAGGATGCCTGCGCTGGCGCTAAGCAGCTTGTTTAGCGCCAGCGCTAGGGAAAACACAGGGGTGCCCATATTCTTGTGAATATGGCACATCCCTGCGTTTTAAAAAATGTCAGAGCGCAGCGTTGCCAAATTTGGCTTAACACCATGCGCCAACATTTTTTGTAAATATGCCCCAAAGTGAGCACAAGGAGCGCGCATTAAGAGACAGTTTTGGCAACATATTTGAACTGATTGGTGTCTTAATTGGTTGAAGAGGCAGAGCAGCGTTATTGTCCCACCTTAGAAAGTGATAAATGGTTGCTTGTCACATGGACCTTCAAGGCAAATGCTGCTTTTCACTGAAAATGTAGCTGTGTTTATTAACGCACGTTAAGTAAACAACTAAACATAACACAGTAATATGCACAAAGTAAAAATACAACATAAGTAAAACATAACATGGAACATCACGACAAACCAGTCAAAACAGAACACAAACCAAAAATACAGTAGAACTAACCAAAATCACTTCGCAATAATGCAGCACAAAAAGACAGCCGCACAGGAAAAACACAGAACATCACCACCACAATAAAATGCCACACAACAAATATGCACAAATATTGTGGAGCAAGCACTGCCTTAACTTACCACCAATGAAATGAAAAAGCCACAGTCAAAAATGTTTTGTGATCTGGCCTTGTGACTTGAATGAGTGCTCCGAGTGCGCATTTTATGTGATAAGGCCTCACCGCCACAACTCAGCTTACCCTACCCGTTCCTTTAGCTACAAATTAAGGGGGATATTTACAAGGAACTGGCGGAGAGAGGTGTTAGCCTTCCTGGCTTAACACCTCTCTCCGCCACTTCTGAAACGCAAGGCTGCACCATATTTACAACAATATGTTGCAGCCTTGCGTTTCACCCTGTGATGGCGCTACACTTAGCAGTGTAGCGCCAACGCAAGCACCCTTGCACCATAGTGCAATTGTGTCTGCGTGCAGGGGAGGATTGTTTATGTGTAGAAAGGTGTCCCTTCCTGCACATAAACAATCCTGAAATTCTATTTTGTCACTTTCATGTGTGCTGCTTAATGCAGCACACATGAAAGTGACAAAATGGCATTTTTTTTATAAAGATTGTTTATGTACAGGAAGGGGAATCTTCCTGTACATAAACAAACCATGGCATTTTGCTTTTTCCATGTGTGAGAAATAATGCATTTCTCCTCGTTTCGCCAACTTAAGACCAGGTTTTCCCTGGTCTTAATTTTGGCGCTGCCTCCTATGTACGCCACCCTTGTACATAGGGGGCAGCGTCAAAATGAATGGGTGTTGGGGTGGAATATCCACTGCAACACCCATTGCCCACCCCTTTCACGCTAACCATAGCGTGAAAGGGGGTTTTATGTACAAGGCAGCGTTAAGCCATGTTAAGTGGCTTAACACTGCCTTGTAAATAAGGTGCAGCCTCTATCGCCACCACAGCGTCCGTAAAAGTGACATTGTGGGGGCGATAGGGGCTTGTACATATGCTCCTAAGGGTCCCTGATAAGAATTCCCTTTCAGCTTTGAAGGACTCGATGATAAGGAGCCAGCTGGAAATAACGTCCAAATAGTGCGTATAAAGGGACGTTTCTCCTGCTTGTAGAGTCCGCGTGCCTTGCAGTCTCTGGAGCCGTCCTGCTTGGAGCCAGGAAGTAGATTTATGAGCTCTTTTCCTCTGCAGTGTTCTGCTGCCACTTGGCCCATTTTCTGCATGTGTTACCTTTCTTGAAACAGCCCCGTGATGGAGCTGAGCCAGACCACTGCGCATTAACGTTATTCTATTAAGCGGAGGCTCTTTTTATTCCCATAAAATGACACTGATTATTGGCACGTGCCAAAAAAGCACCCGGGTCGGACTACTTTCTGGACAAGAAGGGTCTCTAATTGTGAACAATATATATTTTACAAATGCATTTGCAAAGAGAACTATAGAAGAACTACAATGGGCGTTTCTGTTGGCTGGAAATGAAAATATCCTATTTATGGCAATTCTAAGTGAATGCATTATTGTCCTTTACCTAATATTATGGCTCAAAGATATGCATTCAGGAATACACTACAACCTTAACCAGAAATTCTGTCGTTTTTGCCACTTGAGCCCAATGAGACAAGGCATCATTACTTGAAATGCTTCACTGATTAGAGGTAATGGGTGCCAACAGGTACTTAGGGACATATTTTTGAGGTTGGTGGCGCAGGGTAGAGCAGCAAGTCACCTTGCTGCGCTGCCCTGCGTCATAGGGAAAGGGCAGGAATGCGCAGTATCAGTATTTATCCAACACTGCGCATTCCTGTCCTATTCCCTTGCGCCTGTGCCGTTTTGGCGTCCTAGCGCCAATGCCGGAACCCTTAAACCATGGTGCCAGGGTGCCTGTGTACAAGTCAGGATTTGTTTTGAGCAGCAAGGTGCCCCTTCCTGATAGATTTTTCCTCTTTCTATGTGTGCTGCAGAATGCAGCACTCATAGAAAGAGGAAAAAATGAGGTGAAATAAAGATATTTCTACACGTTACGCCTCTCCTGGGGAGGCATATCTTTTTGGCGCATTCCCAGGTTTACAAGGTCTTGTAAATCTGGGAATGGGTCAAAAAGCATGGGAGCGGCATGGGAACACCGAAGCATTGCCCATGGAATACCTACCCAGGGCAGAGTAACGCAGCGTAGCGATTTGTGCTGCATTGCGTTGCTCCATATTTTTTAAGCCGCTCGAAGCCATGCAAAGTGGCTTTGCGTAGCTTCAAAAATATGACTTAAGGTTTGCGTTATTCTTGTACCACATTGTGTGCTGCAAGAGCAACGCAAGCTGAGTCCTAAATATGGCCCTTAGTGTGGTTCAACCACAATAACGTAGTGATGTAAACATCAACATACACATACAAATATTTATACATGGTACTGTTGTGACGGAAATGTCCCCTGCATGGTAATGGACGTGCACACCTTCCCTGAGTGCCCCACTATACAGATGTCTGAATCTCTAATGCTGATTGTTGTTGTTATAGGCAAACACGATCATGTGTGTGCACCATGACATAGCCTATCTCACGGTTTGGGGTCTTGTTGGACAAGGAGGGGCGCCCAAAGCGCTATCCTCAAAGTGGTGGAGGGGTACTGCCTTTACCAGAAGTTAAGTAGCACGAGTGCAGAGGTAGCATACCATGTTGTGGTCAGTAGGAGTGACAGGTCCATTTTAACCTGTGTCACTGGTGTGAGGCCTGCAGGCTCACTCACTTTTAAAATTCCGCAGTTGTGTCCTTAACTCACCCTTGGCCTACAACACATTGGTGTCAAGTGCTGTGCAACGCATAAGTGCTGTATCTGTGCCTGGTGTTTGTGTCCCTGGGAAGGGTGCAATACAGGAATAGTGCAGTTCTGAGCAGTGTGTGCATGGTGTGTATATGTGCTGGATATACATGTGCCTATGAGTAATAGTGTACCTTAAGGAAGTAGTGCTGTGCAGTGCGTGCAAGATAAATGCATGTGCTGGGTGTATGTGTGCCTGTGAGTGGTACAATACATGAAGGGTACAGTGCGTGCATGATAAATGCATATGCTTGATATATGTGTGCCTGTGAGTGTTACAGTACATAAAGGATACAGTGCTGGGCAGTGCATGCATGTTAATTGCTAGTGCTGTATGCATGTGTGCCTGTAAATGGTACAATACCTGGGTTCCATTTTGGGAGACCCAGGCCTGCATGGTGAAACATGGAGAGGAGGTAGAGAGATCCCCCAGACCAATTTGTTGCTGCATTCCTGCAAGTTGTGTGGGACACACATTGGGGAGGGGAGGGCAAGGCCTTCCCTGTACTCTTCAAAGGGTGCTCTTTTATTCAGTGAGAGGTCACTGAGAAGGGGCCTGGGCACATCTCAGGAAGGAGCTAGGGCTGATAAATGAGGTTCTTCACTTCCAGAATCCACCCTTGGATTCTACTGGACTCTTGCATCTTCTTCGCCAGTGGCATCTTTTCTGCAGTTCTTCATTGTGGTCTACGGCGGTTTCCGACATCACTTCGCACCTAAGCACCCGGCTTCCGTAGTGTAGGCATCCTGGTTCCTGGGGTATCTGTGGGTGGGGTGACTCTCCAACCTTCTGTCTTCCATTGGGTTTCTTCAGGGTCCACTCGGAAGGGTCTTTCTTCTTCAAAACTGTAACCACGATTTTCCTGTTCACTTCTATTGAGTACATGGCTGTGTTTCCACTCTGCACACAGCCTTGGAGGGGTTCCTGGGTACTTACATTGGGTGGTTCCTTATGTCCCGAGCTCTTTTAAGTCTTCTGGTCCAAGTCCCGACTTCGGTCGCAGTTCGAATTCCACTTTCTTAGTATATGGTTTGGTCTCCCCCTGGAGACCACTGTGTATTGTGCTTACTTACCTCTTGAAATTCTTGTGTCTTTGTGTTGATATCTCGGGTAGGAGATATCCCAATTTGTTAGAGAGTGTTGTGTAATAAATAGACATATTTTTATAACTACACTGTGTGGTTCTTTTTCATTTAACCTACATTATAGGATTAGATCTGGTAAATCAAGCTGCTTAACACTCTTTCTGGACTAAGCCTGAAGGCTGCTCTCCACAGCTATGACTTAGAGAGCTTTCTAAGGTTGTCTAAGACCACTAAAACCACCATAAGGGTTGTCTAAATTAGTGCAAGGTGCTTCACTTGAATAAGTGTGCACCATATACTAAGCCAGCCTCCTAAAATCATGATATAATATTTGAATCACCCTCAGAAGTCATCCTTTATCCTCCAACTCTTGAGTTTTTCCTACAAGATTCCTGTCAACTTGGTCAAAAGCTGTTGGTAATCCATAAAACATGCAAAAAGAGGCATTTTCGTAAATTTGATATTCTGATTAATCACTGTGCACAGAGCATATTTATCATCAATTGTCCCACAAGTTGGGCAAAATCCGGATGGAAAATAAGAGACTCTGTTTTTTCCAGTGGGCAATGATTGGAGCACATTCAATAAAATTTATGTGTAAAACTTGGCTTTCACATTTAATAATGGAAGCATTCGATATTCTCTGGTTTTGCTGGGTGGCCGCCTTGTGTAGTGGGGATGTAAGGTGGACCCTCAACAATGGAGCAGCGTAATTTACACTCTACCCGCAAATGTCACAAAGGTACAGACTATATATGTGCACTTGACATTATACACACTGTGTGCCTTAACCTTATTAATGTGTGTGAAACCTTTAAACGTATTACTGAAATGTATTCACTGTAGACACTAGGGGCCCGATTCACAGAACTAACTTACGACAAAATCCTAAACTTACTACCATTTTGGTATTCACAGAATGAACTTACTCATTTTGGTATTCACAGAATAAACTTACTCATTTTGGTATTCACAGAAGACACTTACACA
The DNA here is from genome assembly GCA_963921515.1 of Calotriton arnoldi. Classification (NCBI taxonomy): domain Eukaryota; kingdom Metazoa; phylum Chordata; class Amphibia; order Caudata; family Salamandridae; genus Calotriton; species Calotriton arnoldi. The sequence continues at coordinate 105,501 of CAWUFW010013938.1, forward strand.
TTTTGTGTAACTTACTTATTTTGTGTAACTTACACATTTTGTGTAACTTACACATTTTGGTATTCACAGAAGGCACTTACTCATTGATGAGTAAGTGCCTTCTGTGAATACCAAAATGAGTAAGTTAATTCTGTGAATACCAAAATTGTTGTAACTTCATTCTGTGAATACCCAAATGTGTAAGTTCATTCTGTGAATACCAAAATTGTTGTAAGTTCATTCTGTGAATACCCAAATGTGTAAGTTCATTCTGTGAATACCCAAATGTGTAAGTTCATTCTGTGAATACCAAAATTGTTGTAAGTTTAGGATTTTGACGTGTTAGTTTTGTGAATCAGGCCCTTAAAGTTTATATATGTGTGCACTAATGTTCAGTTTAAACCTGAAGAAATGTCATTCTCATTTACATTTCTACTGACGTTTCAGCTATATAGCATTTATGTTGAAAGTGCATTTTATATGTAGACATGTATTAATCTACTCACGTTTTACATTTATTCCTAAAGTCACACGTGCATGTATAATCATGTATTCGAAATGCACATTAGAATGCTTAACTAAAGTTAGCCTGACTACAGACCTTAGTTGTAATGTATTTTTCTTTGTCAGCAGGTTTTCCCCCTTTCAGGTTTATTATCATGATATTTGTTAGCTAGAGAAAGTCTTATTGTCTATATTAGAAGACTGATAGGCCTGAGAGGAAACTTGGCAATGAAAGTGGAGAAACAATGGTCGAAAGAAGAGTTCTGTTCATCATGTACCAGGATGGCAAGATGTTCAAAGTTGAGAGCCGAAGCTGTAGTGCGATACAGTGTGAACCTGAACTGATGTTGCAGATGCATTCAAGCAGTGACCTGATTGGTCCCTGGTGGGGTGAGCGAGGGATGAGAATGTTCTGAATCTCTTGGTAATTTTTAAATTGGTAAATAAATGTATTGTTGATGAAAATTCCTTTTCAATGCTTCATGTCAGATACCAAAGGTCCATATGACCAATTGGGGAAAATCTTTGACGACTTAACTAAGAGATTTTGTTTCAAGGCCCTGTGCTCTGTCATCAACTATCTGGTACCTGGTTTGAAAGAGTACAATTGGTATTCAAAAAGTTAACTGAGCCACCCAAAAGTTCATATTTGATTTTAACAGGGAAATAGGTAAGCAATTTGGACAGGGGCACCATTTGTTCGGCAGCCTACATGGGGTGAAATCCAAATATGGACATTAAATAAATACCATCATTCCACATCAAAAGGTAACTGCCCATTTGTGGCCATATCCAAACTATTACCATTGGGATAAAAATTCTTGCAATATTAACATCTAACAAGATTCTTCCACTCGGGGGTTGGAGTCCCCATATTTGTCCTGCCCTGAGAATGGTCACCATCCAAACTACAAATAAAAATGAGTGTCAACTCATTTACAGATGTCACACAGAATTAATAATTGTTTACTATTATGTCTTCTCCTTGAATTATAAAGTATATTTTGATAAGATATTTTTTTTAAGTTATCTCTTGCAGAGCTGTCACGTGTGTGTTGATGATTTAACTCCCTTCGTTTTTTTATTCAAAGACATCCTTTCCATTATTAAAGTTTTTGTGAACCAAGGACTATTGCTACAACACGTATTGCCAATGGAGGTTCTACTAATCTTCTTATATGGATATAAATCATGAATATTACCAATGAACTTAACCCATGAAACAATGGTTGTGTTGCAGTGAGCAGTGCTCTTAAAGGAAAGCGCACAGACCTAACCCTGTTTCACACACTTTTGTCTCCACTGTGATCCCGTGGTGGCTCCTCCGCTAAGGCTGAGGAGCGTCGCCCCACTGCTCTTTAAGCAGTGCACAAAATAAAAATATAATGGTAATAACAGGACTTTATTATCATTTTATTTTTCTATGTGGCACTCTGAGCCAGGTGGGGTGGGGCTGGGCCCCACGACGCCAAGCAGAGTGAGGAGTGGTTTGAACTCCTCTAAGTGCACATGACAGTTTGGCCGGGCCAAACCGTCATGTGCACTGGGCATGTTCTCCTTTGGGCATTGTTGCACAGCCCTGTGGAGAACATGCCCAGCCTTCCCAGGCACTGCCTGAGCATCCAAACAGGACACTCGGACCAATCAGCATGCTGCTTCTGCAGCGTTGTGATTGGCTGGGAGAGCCCGGAAGCCTGAGTGCTTCCTGTACTGTAGCAGACCTGAAGAGGACCGAGGAGAGGCGGCAGCGGCGCGGCGGTGAAGGAAAAGGTAAGTTTATTTTTTTATTATTACTTTTTTTTAATCTATTTCCACCGCCCCGCCCGTCCCATCACCCCCGTTCCGAGGCAGTCGCCACTGTGATCCAATATGTAGAAATACCACATATTAATTCTTATTGAATGTACCTGTGCATCCACCATGCCCATAATATCACTTCCTGTTGTGTGAGCTCTGCCACAGGGCTAGAAGCTAAAATAGAAGTTATGTGAGAGGATTAGATTCCGATGTGGAAGAGTGTCAGCACCAGGCATGGAGAAGGTGGTAGAAGCACCTTCTACTAACACCGAGACCTGGCACAGGGAGTAGATAGAACATTTCCAGTTTCAGAAAGGTGTGTCTCATCTGGCTGTGCAGTACTTGTAATTACAGGGACTTTTAGAGCACTGGTTTGTTTACCGGTTTACAGCTGGGCCCGTATAAAAGAAACAAGCATTTCCAAAGCCAATTTGTCTCGCCTTTGAAAGGCATTAGTCAACATTTTGGTTTTGCCATTGCTCGTTGCCAATGCTGAACAGCATCATGAAAAGAAGAACAAATATGCTTCTTGCTGGTGTTGAACAGCATTAGCAACAAAGAGAAAGCAGAAATCCAGCCCCAGTGTAATGGTTTAAGTATGTGCATTCATCACCACACATGTGCATGCATTTGTCATGATGAAGTGGCCAAGTTAACTTTTGCTACCAGCGTGATGACGGATGAACAAGCACGTTTCACCACACATGCATAAGCATAGATCATGACACAAGGGCCATTATGGCTTTTGTTTTAAATTCGGTTTGAATATTGCAGATGCCTAACTTGAATTGGTAAACTAAAGAAAAAAAAGGTGCACCATACCGCGTTTGGAGAATGAATCAGCCTAGTAGCAAACCACAGCTTTTGGGACCTTAGAAAAATGTAAATAAAAAACGGGAAGTGTTGAGGGAGCCACGGAAGACAGTGAAGTTGGAGTAGCAGGTCATTGCCACTGAAGAGTAACATCCAGAACAAATGGGCGGGAATCAAATGAGGAGCCCCAGGGGTATGAAGCAACAGATGATGTGAAGGGAGATGCAGCACTTAGTGAAGAGAGAGGGAGAAAGCAACAAATCATGCCCTCGCAGGGAGTTCTGAATTTAGAAGAAAAAAGTAGTTTCCTGAAAGTGAGCAGTACAGGGGTGTGGATGTCTATAAAATATCTACTTGTCCATGGGACAGCTTGCTTCATAAATCTACTTGTCCTGTAAACAAATCCACTTGTCTCTTTGGTGCCACGTAGTGCCACAACAAATTATGGCAGCAATTTCATTATATACCAGCTCGGATAATAGCCTCTCTGATTATGCCAGGGCTCATTCTATAGTAGGGTTTGAATCATAACAATTCACTTATTTTGCCACCTTTCCACTGACCTACATACTGAGGCTGTAGTGGTAAGCAATAATTTTTATTGTTGGAATGCCCTTTTGAGTCTGTGCAAACCTATTAATTTGCATGTTTTAGGGTTTTTCGCTAGCTCCTCTCTAATCTTTTTCTATACTAATTAAGGTTGATAATTCACTCCTGACAAGGGCAGAAATAAAACTTCTTCCAGGATTGAGAAAAAAGTGGTTGGAAGAAAACTGAATTTGTAAACACTCAGCAGATTTTTAAATTAGCAAATCTACACATGCATATTTGCTCGTGCTAAAATGGAGTTCACCAATATTTTTTAGGAGTACCATTTCATAGCTCACTTCTGTAAATTCATATAAATTAATGAAAGCCATAAGTCTACACTAATGCTAGTACATTTACAATTGGGTGTACTTTTGTGATGATCTTTAAGAATTGGGCCTTTAATTAGCTCTGGCGTTAACTAAGCCCTTTTGTCTTTATTAAAATTCTATCTCTCTCTAGCTATATATCGGCTGACTTCACTGTGAGTGACAGCATTGTGTTCTTTCACCAGGAGCATATCGACACACAAAGTAGTTTTCTTCAGTGCAAGGGGCTACTGTGGCAATGTGTGCTTTTTGAGACCAAAAAATATTTTTTGACAATGTTTATTATAATGGTGAGGGCCCAGAACAAAGTTTTATTAAAACCATGTCAAAACAATAAACACATTAACAAAACTAAAACGCTGATCAACAATGGCAGAACTCTTGGCTCTGCCAATGCTTGTTTACTTTCATGTTCCCCATAATCTTGTTTAAACTGGTTACACTGATTTTACACTATGAATAGTTTTGGATATACTAGAATGCATTTACACATTTCACTAAATGATGCTTCAAAGAAATGGTACCTAAAATTTCACAGTGGTTTAGCAAAACGTTTTTTTCCTGGTTGCATTTTTCTGTGAACATTTTATTTTGAAAGTAAAGAATCATCAATCTTGCACTCAAGCTTCTGCAAATATTTGCATCTAATCGGAGAGCATTCTGGGAGCATTATACGTAGCCTCATATTGTTAAACTTTGCAAACATGTGTACACACTTTTATACTGGAACCACTGTCAGTAGCACAGCCAAGCCAAAGCTTACAGCACTTGCTTAGAGCGCTCACCCTAATAATAAAGGCTTTGCATTAATGACCCATAAATACTAGTTTGAACAGCATTAACCTATGGACACAAATATTACCTTAACTCCACACAATGCTCTTCACTGATTCATAATGTAGTACTGTGAACTGGCAGCCAAAGGGTTTGTGCTGCTGGGGTTTGGGCCTACTTGTCCCAAGGACAAAATAAACTTGAAAACTGGTTGTCCTTGACCCCAAACAATATGTCCTTGGCGTTGGGCTATAGGAATTCCACATCCCTGGCAGTAGAAGGATACAAGTCATCCAGTCAAAAGTATGGTAAAGAAACTTTCTCCCGGGGATGGACAAACACAAAAAGAGGAAGAAAATCAATAAAATAAGAAGCAAGAAAATGATATTGACAAGAAATGCAATCAATAGTGAGCAGTGGCCTGACCTACTGTAAGTATTGTTATTGTACATAATAGCTCTTTCAACAACAAGCTGCAAAAGCTGTTTGTAGGCAAGACCTCAATGTGGTAATTGACAGGAACATCTTGCATAATTTCAAGGCTCTATTCAAGTAACGCTTAAGGGACTTAGGGCCTGATTTACAGTTTGGCGGGTGGAATACTGTCGTCAGGGTAGCAGAGGACATTACTGAAGCAAACGGAGGCTCCGTTGACAACATACTTAAGATCTGTCCGTCTCTGAGGCTGGCAGACTGAGGGGTATATTTACAAGCCCCTATAGCTACCTCAACGTCACTTTCAGTGACGTTGTGATGGCGATAGGGGCATCGCCTTCTTTACAAGAAAGCGTTAAGCCACTTAACGTGGCCTTGTAAATAAGGCACCCTTTCACGCTGTATTCAACGTGAAAGGGGAGGGCAATGGGTGTTGCGGTGGGTGTTCCACCGCAGCACCCATTGATTTTGACGCTGCCTCCTATTTACAAGGGCAGCGTAAATAGAAGGCAGCGCCAAAATTAAGACCAGGGAAAACGTGGTCTAAAACAGGCGAAATGAGGAGATATTGCTTTATTCCTGCACATAAACAATCTTTTGAAAAAAATGCCGTTTTGCAACTTCTATGTGTGCTGCATTAAGCAGCACATATAGAAGTTACAAAACTGCATTTAAAGATTGTTTATGTGCAGGAAAGGGGACCATCCTGCACATAAACAATCTTCTCCTCAACTCAGGCACCCTTGCACTATGGTGTAAGGGGGCCTGCGTTGGCGCTAGGCAGCTAAAGTTAGCACCAGCGCAGGGGGAAATGCAGGGTTGCACCATATTCTAGTAAATATGGTGCAGCCCTGCCTTTCTAAAGTGAGGAAGCGTGTCGTTGGCTTTCTTGGCTTAAGGACACGCTTCACCATTTTATTGTAAATATGCCCCTGAGAATTTGGCAGGAAGTTTACTCCGTCGCATTTGCTACGAAATACCCTGCCTGCCAAAATCTAGATCAGGGTCTTAAGGCCTGTCTGTGAGTTTGGCAGACGGGTATTCCATCACAAACCTGACAGATATCCTGTCCGCCTTCTTACAAGTGCCTTATCATATAATGCACTTGTAAGAAGGTGGACGGGATATCCATCATGTGATGGAGTAATTCATCAGCCAAATTCTAAATCAGGCTTAGACTTTCTTCTCAATTAATAAGTGTTCTATGTTACTTTTAAAACCTATTGCTTAAAACGAAGAAATATTTAGATTGCGATGGAAGATGCAGCCTGGTACTTTGCATTTACTCTCAGCTGGAGCCCTGCATACAGTAATATCTAATAAAGAATTTAAGAGGGTTCACTCAAACAGGGATGTCGGAATGATCAACAGGGACTGGAGCTCAGTGCAGACGCGGTGAGAGCCCTAAATAATGATCTCGTCTCTGTGCGAATGAGTGTTGATCCGCACATAATTATTCTTTTAATGAATATAGAGCATCAAGGCAGTTCCTGGAGCCTCTTAGGCCTCCGCTTACAGTCACGCCAGGCCTTTCATTAACCTGACAACAAGTGCAATGCGATCATTATCAAAGCCCCCTCAATCCAGGCCCAAGATGGGATCTGTCAGATGTAAGGAATCGGTTTAATAATATTAAGAAGCAAAGACATCAAATTAAAGGTTCACCCAAATGCCATGCACAATTCTGTGGCATTTCCTTTCCCTGAGAGTAATGAGCACAGCACACGGCACAGCGAGGATGTGGAGCCGGGGATGAGAGGGGAAACTGGGACAGGGTGATAGAGAGCGGCGCTCTGTGGCCATCATTTGTAATCTGTCCCAGACACTGTCCCGCGGTTGTCTGGTGGCCTCAATAAAGCTGTTTAGTTATTTATAGGGGCCTGATTTAGTGTTTGGCGGAGAGGTTACTCTGTTACAAACATGATGGGTGTCCCGTCAGCTTTGTTATAAGTGCCATAGTATACTTGTAATAAGAAGAATTACGTAATTCCTGTGAGTAATAGGTTTACCAGTCATTGCTGTGTGAGTGATAGCGATGCTTCTCACATGACATTATAGAGGCCCCTCAGATTCACCTGTTACTGGGTTGCCTTCGGACCCCTCTCCGGCTCCCCACTGCCCCGAAGCATTACTTGAAGTTGGTTCTGCCAAATCAAAGCAGTCGCCGGGGAATCACCAAGCAGTATGTGGCCAGGAAACCTCTGTTCTAGATCCTGGCTTCTCACTTGAATAAACAGTTTGATCCTGTGCACACCCTCATTCTTTGTCGAACACACCAGCGCAGCCTCACTAACTGGCCCACCCCCTGGAACTCTGCGTCACCCGTGGCCGGAACCGGTTGCTCTGAAGCACTCTCGCCCAGGATACTTCAAGGCGCTTTATTTACATTAGAGACTATAATGATATAGTGCTAAAAATAATTCTAATTTAGGGCCTGGGGTCTCCCAATCTGGAGCGACCCTCGCTTAAGAAATTTGGTTCCCCGACGTTATGCTGAAATCGTGCCTGATGGGAACTGTCTGGATGCTGGTGCCTGGAGGTAGCCTGCTCTGGCATGAAGCACTATACAAAGAGGAACCCTGTTGAATGTAAATGACATGTGTTAGACTTGGCTTTTTCAGCGGGTTTACCCCCAGACTTTTTGCTTTTTGGCCTCCTGTTTTTGACCCTGTGTGTGTTGGTTTTAGGACTCTGGGCACTTTACCACTGCTAATCAGTGCTAAAGTGCATATGCTCTCTGTGTAAATTGTGTTATGGATGGGTGTTTCCATGATTGGATATTTGATTTACATGTTAGCCCCTAGTAAAGTGCACTGCGTGTGCCAGGGCTGGTGAATCAAATGCTACTCGGGGCCTGCAGCACTGGTTGTGCCACCCCGTGAGTAGCCCTGAAAACGGTAACTCAGACCTGCCATTGCAGAAGTCTGCGCGCAGTTTGTAACTGCCATGTCGACTTGGCCAGTGCACACACTGGCCGGTCCCTAACCTTCCCTTTTCTTACATGTCAGACACCCCTCAGGTAGGCCCAAGGTACCCCTGTGGGCAGGGTGCAGTGTATGTGAAAGGTGGGACATGCCCTGGTGTGTGTGGCATGTCCTGATAGTGAATTACAGCCAATTTCGTTTTTCACTATTGCAAGGCTACCAGTTCCCCATAGGATAGAGGGGGAGGTTTGTTTATAACATCTTATAAACATAACTGGCCCAGGAATTCGGTAAGAAAATAGAATTTAGTATGCCTGAACTCAGAATCTAAAGATGCATCTTTTAGTGAAGGTGATTTTTACATTCTGTGTTTGAAAATACCACTTTTAGAAAGTAGGTGTTTTCTTGCTCAGTCATCCTGTGTGCCTCTGCTGGAATGTGGATTGCCTGTCTGGGTTTTGGATGACAGAAGGCTGGGGGAGCAGGAGGGGTGCCAGATGGTCTAGGTAGGTCAGGAAAGGGCTGAAGAGACCTGGGCTACGATAGGGGGAGGAGATTTCCTTGCACCTCAAAGGGCCTGCTCTGCCTCTGACAAATGCCGTCTCCACCTCCTGCCAGGAATTCACACCAGGGAAGGCAGAACTGGTCCTGACCGGGCACAGGCCCTCTCTGCCTAAGAGATCAAAGGATTTTTGGACATAAATGCTGGGTCCCAGACCCCTGAACTTCAGAACTCATCTGGACAAGAAGACTGCCAAGAAGAAGAGCCGGAGAAGCTGCAAAAGGAACGACTGCTTTGCTGGGTGCTTTGCTGGGCTGACCTGCAGTGGCTGCTTTTGTCTTGGGTAGTGAAAGGCCTGGACTGGACTTTCTGCAACCTAAATTTGTGAGTCTCTCCAAGGGCTTGAGGTAGAGCTTGCCCCCTGTTCACGAAGTCTCAGGAACAGCAAAGACTTCAAGTTCTTCGACCCGCAGCACTGGGGACTGTGTGTTTTGTGCTGCAACCCAAAGAGCACCAACTCAACGACGTCTACGACGCCACTGCCGACTCCGTGTCCTGAAGGCAATGCAGAGGGCACCGCCGCAACGCCGCACCGCAACCCTGGTCTCACCGACGACGCCTGTTGACACCGCCACTGAGCAGCTGCTTGCACCGCGACCTGTGGGCACCGCACTCCGCACCGCCTCGCTTCACGCCGAAGTTTTGGCACCGCAGAGAGAACCGCCGCAATGCCGCAACGCGACCCTGGTCTCTCCGACGACGCCTGTTGACGCCGCCACCGAGTCGCTGCTCGCACCGCGACCTGTGGGCACCGCACTCCGCACCGCCTTGCTTCACGAGGACGCCTTGGCCTTCCTGATGCCGCCACTTCCCGCTGAAATCGATGCCGCTGCTTGCACCGTGGTTCGAGGGCATCGCTCGTAAGTCACACGACGCACCGCCCTCATCCTGCACCGCAACCTTGGCCTACTGACGCCGGTGCCATCGACTCCAGTTCGTCAGCCGACGACAGCGCTTCAGCAACGACGACGCCGCTGCTTGCACCGTGATCTGCCAGCACCGTGACGAGCACCGCCTTCATCTCGCACCGCGACCCTGGTCTCACCGACGACACCATCTGACGCCGCCACCGAACCGCTGCTCGCACCGCGACCTGAGGGCACTGCACGCCGCACCGCTGCACTTCGCACCGCAGCACCCGACGCCTGCCGACGCCAGCGCTCCTGACTCCATCAGAGAGGAGATCGAGCTGCAACGCGTGTGACTTCGAGGGACCCATCGCCCTGCATCTCTGAAAGGTACTGTTTGCGGGTCTTCCCGATACCGTAGCTGGCCTGCAACCCCGCGGTCAGCCAGAACTGTTTTGGATTTGTGTGTTCACGACGCCGTGGTAGCCCGGACGGCGCTATCCACACAAGGAACTCTTTTTAATCAGCGTATTTTTGAATTGTGAACTTTTAAGTATAGTATTGTGGTTCTTTATCGTTTTTGGTCTTGTTTTAATTATATAAAAATATTGGATATTTTTCTAAACTGGTGTGGTGTCCTTTTGTAGTGCGTACACTGTATTACTGTTGGTTATGTGCAAATGCTTTACACACTGCCTCTAAGATAAGCCTGACTGCTCGTGCCAAGCTACCAAGGGGTGAGCAGGGGTTATTTTAGGAGTGTAACTCCCTTATCCTGACTAGGGTGGTGGTTTTTGCCTGGCTTTGGCCCATGCCCAAGCCTACCAAAAATCCAATTTCTAACATTGGTTGTCAGCGGTGACGATAGGACTTGCGTTTGCACTTTACTTACAGTGATTGGTGTGCACTACTACCATATCGCAGACCATTACGTACCACATACAGGTTCTTTTTCTTTTTGGCCTATTTTTGATCTTGCCAATTTGAACTTGCTACTTCAACATGCCTGAATCTATAGTATCATCAATTGCATCAGTAGAAATTGCCTTTGAGGAGGATCGATTGGAAGCCTACAATGTCAAGGAGTTAAAATCGATTTGCAAGAACCTGAAAGTCCAGGTCAGAGGCCTCACCAGGAAGGATGAGCTACAAAAGGCGCTGAGGGCCTGGGTAGCAGCCAGACATGCCAGTGGGCAATCTGGTGATCTCAGTGGAGAGGTGGAGGAGCCTGTTCCTAGGGTGGATGTGCTTTTGGGAGGAGGGGAGCCCTCCAGGCCAGGCAGCAGTAGCTTGTCCCCAGAGGAGCTGGAGGACAGGCGGGAAGCAAGGAGGTTTGAATTGGAGAAACTCAGAATAGAAAGTGAGAGGGAAGACAAGAGAATAGCCATGGAGGAAAAGAAGATGATCTTGGATCATGAGCTTAAAATGAGAGAGCTGGAGCTGGATTGGGAAGCCGGTAGGGCTTTGTCCAGCCCAGATGGTGGCAGCAAAAATGCAGTGTCTAGTACTGAGGGGGAGGTACACGCACACACAGATTTGGGGCCCTGCTTCATGGAGGGGGTTGACATATGCCAGGGGGTTCAGGATTGTGAGGTTACTCCCGTGGTACGCAGTGTCCCTGAGGTGGATTGGGGAACTGGCACAGGGGATCATATTCCTGGTAGTGGGAGGGACACTCTACTGACTCTAGAGGAGAGGTGCAGGGAGAGGGGTTCCCCATGATAGACGCCCTGGTAAGTGAGTATGGAGACCAGCCAGAAGAGTATGGGTTGAGAGACAGCAACAGTCAGACACTGTCTCACCAGTCTTGTGAGAATGATGTGGGGTACTTTTCTGAGGCACTGGATGGTTGGGTGAAGGGTAGTTTGGTTAACACCTGTGAGGGGCTGTATGATTCAATTGTTGGAGAGCATATTTTAAGTCCCTGTTTTCCAGAGCTAGGCCAACACCCGGTGGAGTGTGAGTTCTCTGACCCCAGGGAGCTTGCACTGGAGGCAGACCTTGTGGTGGATTCCAGAGGGTCTGGAGAAGCATCTGGGGGTGACCCGGAAGGAAGGGGCTTAGGTATTTCCCCACCAAGGGTGGTGGGAAAGGTTCATGGTAGCCCAGCTAGGTCCCGGTGTCATGGGAAGGGTGTAGGGACTCACGTCCTGTCTCTGCGGAGAAGGAGTGGGAAGGGGCTGTGGCCCAAGGAGCCCGAAACCCTGTCCCAAAGCCTGGGTGGTTCCAGGAGGGAACACCAGGTGGGGAGCCTAGGCTGTACTGATAGGCCGTCCGTTGAGGGGGATCTCCTAGAGTCAGGAGAACCTGGAGCATCCGTAAACGGAGCTCCAGTGGTTCTGGTGTCTGGCGGTGCCGCTCCTAAGTGGAGGGTGCAGAAGTCCAGAGTGAGGGGTGAGAGGGGGATGTGTTCCCCAGTGGGAGAACCAGTGGGTCAGGGGCCAGCCAGAAGGGCTGAGCCTCCTAGCAGTGACCATGGTGACACCACTTCTGTCCTGGGGGATCTTCGTGCACTGTCAGATGGACAGAGGTCAGGAGATCTGCGCCAGGCAGACTGTCACACAACACATGAGTCATGTGTTACCCTCAGGGGGGGCATGTGTGCTCCCAAGGAAGTCCTGGTGCGCCGGGCAGGTACTCAGCTGCAGGATATAGTCCCTGGGTTGGGAAGCCAGGTTCAGGTCCTGCCTGACCTGGAGGGAAGGACGACTGTAAGCAGTGTCCTGACCGGTTTGTCTTCTAGGGGTACCACTCCAGGTGGGAGGGTGCAGAACTCTGGAAGGGGGTGCAGAGGGAGGGAGTCCTCGCCTCTGACCCCGGTTCAACTTGAGGGTTTTGACCCTAGGTTGGGAGACCAGTTGCTGGAGGGAGGTCCTGAACTGGTGGGCGAGTTGGGCAGGACACCTGCCACAGGTGCCCTGACAATTTTGGAAGGACCAGTAGGTCAGGGGTTGCCAGCTCTGAGGTCAGAGCACCCCAGGACTGACCCTGGTGAGGCCACTTCTGGCCTGGGGGGTCTTCATGCTCTGTCAGGTGGACAGGAGGCTGGAGACCTGCGCCAGGCGGATTCTGGCACAACTCATGAGGGGTGTGTTTCCCTTGGGGGGGGGGGTTGGTGTACTCCCCCGGAAGTCCTGGGTTGCCAGGCACAGGTCCAGCCTAAGGGTACAGGCCCTGGGTTGGAGGACCAGGTTCAGGGTGTCCCCCCTGACCTGGGGGAAGGGGCAACTGCTAACAGTGCCACTACCAGTTTGTCTTCTGGGGGTGCCGCTCCAGGTGGGAGGGTACAGTGCCCCAGGGAGGAGGACCGGGTGTGGGAGAGCCTACCCCAGTCCCTTGTTCAGCCTCAGGGTACAGACCCTGGGCTGGTGTACCAGTTGCAGGATAGCACCCCTGAACTGGTGGGTGAATTGTGCAGAACGCCTGCCACAGGTGGCCTGACAATTCTGGAGTTGAGGGGGACTGCTCCCTTTGGGGGGATGCAGTGCCCCAGGGAGGAGGACCGGGTGTGGGAGAGCCTACCCCAGTCCCTTGTTCAGCCTCAGGGTACAGACCCTGGGCTGGTATACCAGTTGCAGGATAGCACCCCTGAACTGGTGGGTGAATTGTGCAAGGCACCTGCCACAGGTGCCCTGACAATTCTGGAAGGGGGTACCGCTCCAGGTGGGAGGGTACGGAGCCCCTGGGAGGAAGACCGGGGGTGGGAAAGCCTACCCCAGTCTCCTGTCTAGCCACCGGGTACAGACCCCAAGCTGGTGGGTCAGTGCCAGGATGTCATCCCTGGCCTGACAAGAGGGAGAGTGGACAAAGGGTGCCAGGCACCTAGGGCTACCGCCCCCCACTCTCTGATGCCACAGAGGTTAGAGAGCCCTGAGAGGCATAAGGCCTGGGTCTCCCCACTGACAACTGTAGGTAGCCACTGTGGCTTACTGTCCTGGTGGACAGAGTTGCCCCTGGGAGGGGACAGGAGTCACACCCCGGGGGTGGACTGGGCCACACCACTGTGTTGGCCATGTGGGCACTGTCGGCCTGTTGGGACACATCTGTGAGCAAAGTAAGTTTAGGCGCTGCACAGATGGGGTTCACAGGTGAAGAGAAGGGTACCCCATGGGTCAGCTTAGTGGGCCCTGAGAGTATGGATAGAGGGATCCAACTGGGTTTGGAAAGGCGTAGAACCAGAACGTGCCCCCGCTGTTGTGGGCCAGGTCTATGTTCTATCGCCCCCAAGCAGGGAAGTCCATCAAGGGATTGATTAGTCTACCCTGGCTTTAGGCTGGGAGGGGTTGTGTTAGACTTGGCTTTTTCAGCGGGTTTACCCCCAGACTTTTTGCTTTTTGGCCTCCTGTTTTTGACCCTGTGTGTGTTAGTTTTAGGACTCTGGGCACTTTACCACTGCTAATCAGTGCTAAAGTGCATATGCTCTCTGTGTAAATTGTGTTATGGATGGGTGTTTCCATGATTGGATATTTGATTTACCTGTTAGCCCCTAGTAAGTGCACTGCGTGTGCCAGGGCTGGTGAATCAAATGCTACTCGGGGCCTGCAGCACTGGTTGTGCCACCCCGTGAGTAGCCCTGAAAACGGTAACTCAGACCTGCCATTGCAGAAGTCTGCGCGCAGTTTGTAACTGCCATGTCGACTTGGCCAGTGCACACACTGGCCGGTCCCTAACCTTCCCTTTTCTTACATGTCAGACACCCCTCAGGTAGGCCCAAGGTACCCCTGTGGGCAGGGTGCAGTGTATGTGAAAGGTGGGACATGCCCTGGTGTGTGTGGCATGTCCTGATAGTGAATTACAGCCAATTTCGCTTTTCACTATTGCAAGGCTACCAGTTCCCCATAGGATAGAAGGGGAGGTTTGTTTATAACATCTTATAAACATAACTGGCCCAGGGAATTCGGTAAGAAAATAGAATTTAGTATGCCTGAACTCAGAATCTAAAGATGCATCTTTTAGTGAAGGTGATTTTTACATTCTGTGTTTGAAAATACCACTTTTAGAAAGTAGGTGTTTTCTTGCTCAGTCATCCTGTGTGTCTCTGCTGGAATGTGGATTGCCTGTCTGGGTTTTGGATGACAGAAGGCTGGGGGAGCAGGAGGGGCGCCAGATGGTCTAGGTAGGTCAGGAAAGGGCTGAAGAGACCTGGGCTACGATAGGGGTGTCGTAGGGATTCTGCACACACACAGAGCTATGCACAGGATAATAGGACCTCGGAATATAGTGGTGAGCCAAACATAAACCTTAGCACCTAAAACCCCAACCCAACTAGCCTTAGCGTCCCATTAGCAACAATGTACCAATGATTAGACAACCCAGAACACGGTATCTCTCTCTCTCTCTCTCAGGACTCGCAGTAGCAAGAACACCCTTTCGTCACTCACTCATACCTGTCCACAACCGGCGTAAGGAGAGACACAGTATAGGTTAAAATGTTTATTTCAACATACGTGCTCTAAGATACAGTACACGTGACAGCACTATCAGCATAATGCATAAGAATAATATAATCAGCATAGTTACAACTCCATAGAATACTAACGGGGAAAGCATTTCACAAAGCAGTGGATAGAGGGCTGAATGACCTTACCACCCTCCCCGTGCTAATAGCTTTTTTATTATAACAATAGAAGACCTCTGGGCTTTGACAAGCGAACCCCCATACCTCAGTCTCTAGATGCAAAGCACTACATCAGCAGACAATCACAGCTCTTCTCTCTGGAAAGGTTTTCTTCAAGTCCCTCTCAAGAGGGAAAAACGCAATAATAAAAGCCCACCAATTTCCCCATGGCAGCTGTACATATTGTTATGTCTAGGTGCGAGGGACTGGCCATATCAGCAAGAACCAGGGACGTGTTTTTCGACCTTGTAACTGTTGTTCAGACTGAGCCCAAAAGGAACAGGAGAAAAGGTGAGAAACAGAAAATGCAGACAGTTGTAAAATAACTTGGCAGGAGCAGAGGGCGACAGAACAACGGCTAAGAGGAACGTGCGCAAAAGTCATCATGGCAGCCAGGCCTATGCCAACGTATCCAGGCAGGCCAAGAGGCCACAAACCACAAGACACCCTCCCCTGGACAGTGCATCGGCCAAGACTAAGGACGAAGACAGAGTTCAAAACACCTGAGCAGAACAGAGGCGTCCACAGTGGAAGGAGTGGAACGCGGCAAGGTAGCAAAAAGACAGTCAGCGAGGCAGTCCACGGATAGTGAACGGCAAATCAATCCAAAAACGTGGAAGTGCAGAAATATGCTATACCGTCCAAGAGGACATCATTGGAATCGTCAAAAAACGTAGACGCCATCCAGTCCAACAGGTCAAAGCTGCAGGAATGCTCCTCAGAGGACGGAGCATCCAAAAGCAATGCGGGACAGCTTGCGTGATATTCAATATAGCTTTGTTGTAGGAGATTCTGAGCAGCCGCCCAGATATCCCATTGTGCCAAAATCCCCAGTGCAGCCGCACGCGTCATGCAGCCTGCAACGGAACAGTCCCGTTCATGGGCCTCTAAGGGACCCATCAACCGAACGAAATCCGGAACAGACAACGACGTATTGGAGAGGCAATAATCCATGGCCCAGGTGAAAGGGCAGCGAATGCAAGACATCACAGGTTGCACGCAAGTGAAACACTCAAAGCGAAAAGAAAGGGTATAGGACACACTCAGTGTCGCCAACGGCAGAACTCCGAAACCAGATAAAATGCGCTCACGGAGCAGCAGTAGGCGTCCGGGGTCGAGAAGGGCCCATCGGGGAGCAGCCATTGTGAAGGAAGCAGATCAACAGCAGTACACCAGCTGCCAAAGCAAGGATTAATGGAAAGCCACCAAAGACGCTGGAAAAAATAGAATGAATAAACGCCGGTATCACACCAAAAATAGTTTGGAAAGAGGACACTAGGCCGGACCCCACCACCTTAAAACAATGCACTAGACCTTCAGTGTTAGATGCGTTAAAAATACGGTGAATTAATTCACCGAAATGTTGTGGGAGGTTAGTGTTCAAAAGGGCCTGTATTTCACTGTGGGTACTTGCCACCTGGAGAACAAATGTCTCCCGGGCGGAAGTGAGCATAACCTCCTCGTTCAATAATAGCGCCTTTATTCTGCTCAGTTTATTGAAATCTGCCTCCATAGTAGGAATGGAAGGCCAAATAGAATTATCTACGATGTCATGAGGGGGAGGAAATAGCACATTTTTGCAGCAGACAACCCTGTGCGAAACAGTAACAATATAAGGGATGCCGGCCTGCATGCCACAGCAGTTGTCGTTATTTAAAAGCAAATAGCTACCATTTGTAAGCAAAGTAAAGGTAGGAGAAATAGTAGGAGCAGGAATGCCCTTCAACACACAAGCAAGATTCGGAGCGGAAACATTACAAGCTCCGTGCAATTTAATATGTTTACAAACAAGGGAATGACCCACTGTTGAATCGCATGACTCCCCCGTGAGAAAAACTTCCTTGTCATCTCTAAGGCATTTATACATGAAAGGGAGGGACCAAAGTTCATGCAGGAAGGCACTACCCAAAGGCTGGAAACGGCCCACAGGATAATGTTTCATGCATGAACTAAATTCAAATAAGGAAAAAGGCAATGCGATAACCCCATGAACTAGCCACACAGCAGAATCTATTTCCGCTACAGAGAATGGTAAGGGCTCCACTTTCTCGATATGTAACAGAGTGTAAACTGCATCTTTCATGGACATGAACTGCTGTTTGTCAGTTAAATTAAAAGGCAGAAATAAGGCAGTGGTGTTCAAAAAGTGCCAAGGAACCTTACCCAACTTAAGTGTTTGCAAAGTCCACGCAAATTGCATAACTGAACGTAATTGATTTTGACCATGGTACAACACAGAAACATCATCTTGTACAATATCAACAACAGAGGACACAATATTCTCCAACGTGTAAATGCGGGAAGACAGGGTATTAATACTATTGTCAACAACAGCAAGCACCTTTTCCAAATTTGCTTGGTCTATTTCCCGTAAACGGGAAGCAGCCTCCATTTGCGATAGCTTCCAGAGTTCATTATAAGCTTCATAAATGAACCTCTTCGGTCGTGGACCACGAGGTCCCAATATAAAGTCGGACAGATCAATATTGCCTGAAAGGAGGGACAAATGTTGTTTAACAGAGTCTAGGGAAGAATGTTGCAACCATTGTTTACATAATTTACCAACAGAATAGGTGGTGACAGTACGGGAGTTAGAAAACCTAGGATCGGGCTTGTCCTGAGTATAGCCAGAAACTGTGTCATGAAAACGCAGCTGGCACTCGTTAGATGATATGGGCCAAGACAACCAAGGTGACTGAACAAGCGTAGACATATTAAACGAATTGTTCTGAAATAAAACCTGTAAAGTCGAAAGGGACATATTGAAGTGCGAGCTGTGGTTTAGAATGGAAGACAGGGAAGGAATTGATGGTGCATTCATTTGTTTTGTAGTAGCCAGACCCCAACACGTAGTCTGATAGATCGAAGCATTCAAAAACACCATTTGGGCGGGGATTAGGCAGGCACGGTGCAAGGCCTCAGTGCCTTGCACCTGCCAAGGCTTGGAGCCCCAGATTGACTTCAAATCCACAGTTGCCGTCCAGTATTCATAACCACCCACAGCTAAGGCCTTTAAAAAGGAACTCGAATAAAGCAATTTAGTGTGGGTCAACATGAATTTCTGTGTAAAGGGGGCAGGTAATTTGAAATAATAGGACCCAGGGTTCGATCTATTAAAATCAGTGAAATAAGTAAATTTATTTCGAAGAGTCCGGGAGCTACCCGTTAAAGGGTTTGGGCAATGTTCCCATTGAGTGTAGGTCACAGGGCTACGTAGTGCACTCGGTTTATGGACAAAATGGTTGCCCCAATGCTGGTAACAGTATAAATCGGCATAATTCGCAGAATTCATATACAAATCCTCAGCATTAAATGAAGCATAATATTTCAAATCAGCAAACAATGCTTCAACTGCATGCACATCCCAATCATCAGAATGAATATTACTTTTTACTACATCACCCATGGAAACTCGAAGGACATTCGGTACATTAATAACTTCTGTTGGTCCATGAATTTGAAAATTTACCGCATCCCATACGATGCCATCAGCAACTGGAAAAGCTGAAATGTTCACCAATGTGTGGTCATGCTTCATGATGTGAGATGAGGAATGTGGAGCCAAAGTTCCAGCAACACTGTTCACAGCAGAGCGTTCAGGCAAATAGTGACCATTGATCAGTAGAAAAAACACTGTGACAAAGCCAATGGACATGAACAAAAAGATCAAGAAAAGTACCAACCAAATGTAAGTCCAAGGGGGAATTAAAAAATTGTCTCTAAACCAGGATGCAAAAATACTGAACTTGGACGTGACAATCGACGTGGTGGAATCCGAGTCAAAAGAATAACGTGTCGGACTCAGTGGCGTTGTTGGAAAATGAGCCACAGATTCTGTTTCGGGATAGGTATACTCGTTCTCGTCCATGCAGGGGGTAACTGGAGGTTCGAGTATACTTTCAGGCAAATCAATCATCTCAATTGTAACATCAGTGACCGTTCGGGCAGGAGGGCCTCGAACACAAGTCCGGTAAATTGCAGGACAAGAGACCGCTGGTGTAACACTATTTAGGATCGGCCAGTTGTTGTAGCTTGACATTTTCCACTGAGATGTA
Organism: Calotriton arnoldi; assembly: GCA_963921515.1. Classification (NCBI taxonomy): domain Eukaryota; kingdom Metazoa; phylum Chordata; class Amphibia; order Caudata; family Salamandridae; genus Calotriton; species Calotriton arnoldi. Next base: position 124,726 of record CAWUFW010013938.1, read on the forward strand.
TCTGTTCTCCTTGCGACCAGGAAGCGGTGGTAAGATGACTGTACGTGTTCCCTTCAAACCCAGGACTGGAACCGGTGCACGATAAGAGGGGCCGAATTCTTTCTTGTTCTCCACCTTCTCTCGAACCAGGTCTCCAATCTTCGGAAGCCAGCCGGAAACCGGAATCTGCAGGGCAGTATCTGTGGCTGAAGGTAAATGTGCGTTTGCAAGTTTGTCTCGGGCTGCTTGTAAGTCCTGTAACATAGTAGAATGGTTATCTACATCAAACTTGGCGGGTTGCGCCCCCATGTCTAGACCATCAAGGTCAGGCACAAACATTCTTATGCCAAAGAGCATTTCGTATGGGGTCCGCCCACCCAGAGATCTTCTAGGGAGATTATTAAGTGCACGTTGTACGGTATACAAGTGGGCCAGCCAGTTCCTGCCAGTACCTAAGACCCTAGCTGTCAAGGATTGCTTTAAATCACGGTTCATTCGCTCCACAATTGAATTACCCTCAGGTCTGTATGGAGACGAAAACTTCACCCGTACCCCCAGTGAACCCATTGCGTCCTTGTACGCCTTAGAGGCAAACGCTGGACCTTGTTCAGAATGGAAGGTACCGCATGCGAAGATTCCCACAAAGACACGCAAATCCCTGATGACATTTCGAGCGTCAGCACTCCGTTGTGGCCAGACCCAGATGAAACGTGTGCACGAGTCCACTGCCACTAAGATATATTTATAGGCAGTGTCTGAGGAAAATGGACCGCAGTGATCCAAGTAAACACACCCAAAGGGTCTGTTAGAAATGTAGAGCGGGGTCTGTGGTGGTCGTGTAACCGTAGAAGGCTTAATCTTTTGACACACGTCACAAGAAAGCACATAAGTACGGGTGTCTTTATATAAACCACGCCACCAGTACCGCTGCTGCAAGATGGAAACGGTCGCAGACACTCCAGCATGAGCCGAAGCCATGCCTTCGTGTGCTGCCGTTATCAAGGAAAGTCTGCGATCCGCGTTGGGTATCAACCGATCACCAACGTTTGGTATTGAACATAAGGAACCTGTTCGGGACCTAACTGATAAGAATATTTGGAAGGAAAACCCCTAGGGTAATTAGCACCTTCCTTTGTCGCAGCAATAGCTGCCAAAATATCGGTGTCAATTCTTGACATGGATCTGGTAACTGCTGCTACTGAACACGTGACTACTGCTGATCTGGCTGCTTCGTCTGCCAGACCGTTACCAACAGCGTGTGCGCCCACCCGCTGATGGCCTAGGGTGTGAACCACTTGTGTGAGTGGCAAACGTTGTCTCAATTCTGCCACCCGAACCCAAAGCATCTTATGCTTGATTGTGCTACCTTTAGCGTCTCTATAGTCATTTTGTGACCAAAAGAATAGATTGTCATTGTATGATTGAACACAGTAATAAGAATCGCATACAATAAGTGTGGTCACATCCGGATTTACGAATTCAAGCGCAAGCACCAATGCGCGCAGCTCGGCCAATTGCGCAGTACTGTCCCCGAGTGTTTGAGTATGCACTACAGTGGACTTGAACTCTCTGTTCACAAAGGTACCTGCAACTATAGCACATGCGGCTGAATAAGCATGCTTGGACCCCGTGGCCGGTTGTGCTGAACCATCGGTGTAGATCACACAGTCATAATCCTCAAGCGGCAGTATAGATAGAGGAGGAGGATGAACGAATTCATACTGTAAAAACTCCTGAGTCTGTAGGGAAGCATCGAAAATGAATGTGACATCCGGAGACGTCAAAGAAGTTGCCCATTGTATCCAACGGGGATGCAAAGCTTTAGAGTTCGGTACACTTGCCTTTGTCACTGCTTCTAGAGCAGGATAGGGTGTTACCACTAGAATGCGCTTTCCCTGTGCCAGTGCGCGCTCCTTCAGAATCGCCATTTGCACTGCAGTCAGAACTTTCTCCACAGATGAAAAGCGCAGTTCTGCGGACGTGTACAGATGTGACTTGTATGCGATTGGTACTGTGTCACCCTCGTTAAAGGTTAAATACGTGAAACCCACTGCCCCCGGAATTATTCTAATCACCAGGTTTGTGTGGTTATCACGCGTCAACAGGTACCTAGACTCAAGAAGGTCTGTCTTCAAAGACTGCAGAATGGAGGAATGCTCCGGAAGCCAACAAGACTTCGAAAAGTTTGGTTGTATCAAGGCATACAATGGCTTGATACGCTGGGCGTATTCGGGAATATAAGTACGCCCGAAGTTCAGAAAACCCAGCAAAGACTGAAGTTTTTTCAGAGTAGTAGGAGGGCACAAAAGTGCACATTTTTCCAAGAAGTGGGGGGCTAAGCCCTTACCTTCATTGTTGAGCTCATAGCCCAGAAACAAAACTGTTAATTCAGCAATGTGTGATTTGGCAAAGTTAAACTTATAACCTAATACCGCAAACTCGAGAATAATGCGGTCCACTCTGGAAAGATGCGGGTATAACTCGTCGTCTGTCAGGTAAATATCATCGACGTACGAACATGCATCTGGGTCTATGCCGTCTAACAAAGAGACAACACGGGCAGCGAACACTCCTGGACTGTTTTTGTAGCCCATAGGGAGTAGCCTTAATTTGAACTGTTTACCACCGGAGGTAAAAGCGCTCCATTGGCTACACTCCGTGGCTAAGTTGTGCGTGTAAAATCCATTGGATAGGTCAAGTGTCGTTTTATATTTTTTACGAACAAGACTGTCTACAAGCGCAGAACTGTGGGTATTTTGCACCGCAAAGGTCCGACAATGAGAGTTCAAATGCCGGTAATCCAATACTAGGCGGTACGATCCATCGGGTTTAGAAACCGCAAAAAGGGGATTATTCATGGGTGATACGCATGTTTCTATTACTCCCTGATAGTCTAACTGCGTCAGAATTTCAGAAACGGGGCCTTTGGCTTCACGTTTAATAAGATATTGGGGTTGTGGCTGCGGTAGGGACCATAAAGGTATCTCATGGGGTGGGAGAATCTTCATCACAACCCACGTGGTTGCGGTATAACGCAGGAGCCAGGGACACAGCCCACTCAGCTGCAAGAGCCTCCGCTTTGTCGTTTGGGACATGTCGAGAAAAGCTCGGAAGGATTGCCTCCTCCCCTTTACGCGCAGCAAGTACGAATGGGGGTGGCCAATCCGCCTCTGCTAACAAAATGTCGTATGAAGAGGTCAGATTTTCCCAAAAACTCCCTTTAATTACACGCTGTATATCACCTTCAATTTGGATGACAATATTAAATAGTCTGTCAGGGGGTGCCACTCTGGTGTCTGCTGTTTCAACAGTAATGAATGTTTCAGTTGCTGTCGCCTCCATATGAGGACGTAGCGCCTCCCGCACTATGGTAACTTCCGCGGCGCTGTCTAGGAGGGTTACTGCCCACGTCCAATTCAGGAGTCTCGTTCTCACCGTCTGTGGCATATTTCGCTGTTACAGCAGCAACTTTCTTCTTCTGAAATTGTGGACGAGAACGTTGAAAGTCTTCTGCTTTCCCTCTGACTTGTTGTTGAGGTTGATCTCGTCCCTGGGGAGCCTCCCGACCCCTTCCTCTATCCTGGCGATCCCCTCCACTGGCTTGCGAAGTTGTCTGTGCCTGTGAAGAACGAGGAGAACGCGTATCAGGGATCTGAAACCTATCCGGAGATTTAAGTCTCGCCCTATCGCGCAAATCATATGTGCGTTCAGAAGAGACAGAAACAGGGGATGCGCCTCGCGACCCCGGCTTCTTCTGTTGCTTACCCTGTTTTTTCAACCTCCAGCTCTTTTTAGTAAAAACTGGTTTCTCATCTTTTTCAGATTGAGTTTTAGGTTGTTGTTGTTGTGTTTGTGTTTGTTGTTTTGCAAAAGGCTTATTGCCCAGGCTATTTCGGCCAATAGTTTTATAAGCCTGGGTTAAAATTTTCGGTAATTCGCGCGGCTTGTCCAATTCTGGGACTAAAGCCAAAGCATTAGCTACTTGAAAGTTCACTGCATCGCCCTTGACATTCGCAAGGATCAGCTCAGCTACTACTTCGAACACTCCCACCAGTCTCATCCCTAATTCCACAGCCGCTTCAGGGCCATGTTCATCCTGTACTTTTTTAATTACAGAGGGGAGAACCGTCATGGAAGGAGTGCCGAAACACTTCGAATAAACTGCTGCGAATACCCTACCCCAGTTGTTGCATGCTGTCAACTCGGGGATTAAGTCTTTTGGCAAACTAATTGTAAGAATTCTATGTTTATCCACTGGTGTCGTGTTTGGAAAAACTGCCTCCAACTGGTCAAATTTTTCTGCAAGCCAATAAGGTAAATCATCCTTATTTTGTGGACGTTTGCCCATCACTGAGTTCACCATGACGGGACTTATGGTCACTCCGCCTGCAGCAGCTGGATGGCCCACAACTCCAGGTGGGGCCCCTGAATGTTGCCTGTAACATATTGCACTAAAGCGCGATGCACTCGCACCAAAGCCGAATACATATTGCGCAGGTCAGCGACTGGTATTTGCATATATTGCGGATGTGGGGTGTACCCGGCCAAAACAGGCCAAGTGGCCCCATCAATAGACAAGGGGCCTAAACGAACAGTGGTAACCGGTTGGGGGAGGGCGCCATCAAACCAAACACGGTGCTGCCAAGCCGTGAGCGGTACTTCAAGATTCCTATACGGTCTATAGTGATTAGGAACTACGGTGGCTGTATATTCATGGAACAGATTATCCGTCCCATCCACCGCCGGAAACGTGATCCAAGAGTAGAACACTTCAAAGTGGAAAGCCGGATCGGCCTGCACCACAAAGATCAGTTCGACACCCGCGTCAGGCACTCCATACACTGTTAAGTGTGTCCGGAGCGCTGCACGGCTATGTGCCGCGATTTGCACAGCCATTGTAGGCTAGAAATAGTCGACAATCTAAAATGAGGCAGCACAAATAGGGTTTTAGCTTAGAAACCTTTTAACAACCTCAAGCTTGAAAGAACCTATAAAAACGTCAATATAGGAGGTATAACCGCCACACACACTTCCGGAAGCGTCCGTGAGGGGTGTTGTGGACAAGCACAAGCACTACTCAAGCGTCTCGCAGATAAACAGCCCACTCGTTGGTCGCGCCATGTCGTAGGGATTCTGCACACACACAGAGCTATGCACAGGATAATAGGACCTCGGAATATAGTGGTGAGCCAAACATAAACCTTAGCACCTAAAACCCCAACCCAACTAGCCTTAGCGTCCCATTAGCAACAATGTACCAATGATTAGACAACCCAGAACACGGTATCTCTCTCTCTCTCTCTCTCAGGACTCGCAGTAGCAAGAACACCCTTTCGTCACTCACTCATACCTGTCCACAACCGGCGTAAGGAGAGACACAGTATAGGTTAAAATGTTTATTTCAACATACGTGCTCTAAGATACAGTACACGTGACAGCACTATCAGCATAATGCATAAGAATAATATAATCAGCATAGTTACAACTCCATAGAATACTAACGGGAAAGCATTTCACAAAGCAGTGGATAGAGGGCTGAATGACCTTACCACCCTCCCCGTGCTAATAGCTTTTTTATTATAACAATAGAAGACCTCTGGGCTTTGACAAGCGAACCCCCATACCTCAGTCTCTAGATGCAAGCACTACATCAGCAGACAATCACAGCTCTTCTCTCTGGAAAGGTTTTCTTCAAGTCTCTCTCAAGAGGGAAAAACGCAATAATAAAAGCCCACCAATTTCCCCATGGCAGCTGTACATAGTGTTATGTCTAGGTGCGAGGGACTGGCCATATCAGCAAGAACCAGGGACGTGTTTTTCGACCTTGTAACTGTTGTTCAGACTGAGCCCAAAAGGAACAGGAGAAAAGGTGAGAAACAGAAAATGCAGACAGTTGTAAAATAACTTGGCAGGAGCAGAGGGCGACAGAACAACGGCTAAGAGGAACGTGCGCAAAAGTCATCGTGGCAGCCAGGCCTATGCCAACGTATCCAGGCAGGCCAAGAGGCCACAAACCACAAGACAGGGGGAGGAGATTTCCTTGCACCTCAAAGGGCCTGCTATGCCTCTGACAAATGCTGTCTCCACCTCCTGCCAGGAATTCACACCAGAGAAGGCAGAACTGGTCCTGACCGGGCACAGGCCCTCTCTGCCTAAGAGATCAAAGGATTTTTGGACATAAATGCTGGGTCCCAGACCCCTGAACTTCAGAACTCATCTGGACAAGAAGACTGCCAAGAAGAAGAGCCGGAGAAGCTGCAAAAGGAACGACTGCTTTGCTGGGTGCTTTGCTGGGCTGACCTGCAGTGGCTGCTTTTGTCTTGGGTAGTGAAAGGCCTGGACTGGACTTTCTGCAACCTAAATTTGTGAGTCTCTCCAAGGGCTTAAGGTAGAGCTTGCCCCCTGTTCACGAAGTCTCAGGAACAGCAAAGACTTCAAGTTCTTTGACCCGCAGCACTGGGGACTGTGTGTTTTGTGCTGAAACCCAAAGAGCACCAACTCAACGACGTCTACGACGCCACTGCCGACTCCGTGTCCTGAAGGCAACGCAGAGGGCACCGCCGCAACACCGCACCGCAACCCTGGTCTCACCGACGACGCCTGTTGACGCCGCCACCGAGCAGCTGCTTGCACCGCGACCTGTGGGCACCGCACTGCGCACCGCCTCGCTTCACGCCGAAGTTTTGGCACCGCAGAGAGCACCGCCGCAACGCCGCACCGCGACCCTGGTCTCACCGACGACGCCTGTTGACGCCGCCACCGAGCCGCTGCTCGCACCGCGACCTGTGGGCACCGCACTCCGCACCGCCTTGCTTTACGAGGACGCCTTGGCCTTCCTGACGCCGCCACTTCCGGCTGAAATCGACGCCGCTGCTTGCACCGTGGTTCGAGGGCACCGCTCGTAAGTCACACGACGCACCGCCCTCATCCTGCACCGCAACCTTGGCCTACTGACGCCGGCGCCATCGACTCCAGTTCGTCAGCCGACGACAGCGCTTCAGCAACGACGACGCCGCTGCTTGCACCGTGATCTGCCAGCACCGTGATGAGCACCGCCTTCATCTCGCACCGCGACCCTGGTCTCACCGACGACACCATCTGACGCCGCCACCGAGCCGCTGCTCGCACCGCGACCTGAGGGCACCGCACGCCGCACCGCTGCACTTCGCACCGCAGCACCCGACGCCTGCCGACGCCAGCGCTCCTGACTCCATCAGAGAGGAGATCGACCTGCAACGCGTGTGACTTCGAGGGCCCCATCGCCCTGCATCTCTGAAAGGTACTGTTTGCGGGTCTTCCCGACACCGTAGCTGGCCTGCAACCCCGCGGTCAGCCAGAACTGTTTTGGATTTGTGTGTTCACGACGCCGTGGTAGCCCGGACGGCGCTATCCACACAAGGAACTCTTTTTAATCAGCGTATTTTTGAATTGTGAACTTTTAAGTATAGTATTGTGGTTCTTTATCGTTTTTGGTCTTGTTTTAATTATATAAAAATATTGGATATTTTTCTAAACTGGTGTGGTGTCCTTTTGTAGTGCGTACATTGTATTACTGTTGGTTATGTGCAAATGCTTTACACACTGCCTCTAAGATAAGCCTGACTGCTCGTGCCAAGCTACCAAGGGGGTGAGCAGGGGTTATTTTAGGAGTGTAACTCCCTTATCCTGACTAGGGTGGTGGTTTTTGCCTGGCTTTGGCCCACGCCCAAGCCTACCAAAAATCCCATTTCTAACAACATGCATAACACAGACATTGGCAGCTCTCTTATATGATTATGAATTTTCTACAAAGCAGTCTTGATTAGAAGGAGGTGAATGTTAACTTATGTCACAACATCGCATTTCCTGTTTGACACACGTCTTTTCTGCGGACAGCTGTTTGATATATTTCAATATTTACTAGATCAGAGAATTTTCCTAATCTGTTCTTCTCAGAAGATTTTCTTTCTTACCTTGTTCAGCAAAAGGCACGCGTGAGTATATAGTGTAATGGGTACTTGTATGACACGAACTGGGAAGGGAAGCGCTACAGTGAAAGAACCCTGGGATTGGCGCAGTCATTTACAACTGGCAGGAGACAGGTAGTTCTAGGCAAACTTCCTAACAATGTGTGTATTTCCAAATTCAACCGCCATGTTCTTGAAAAGTATTCAAACCTTCTCACGAGTCTCAATCGCCTCTAAAACCATCATGATCCATGAGGAGAGTGAGGGAAATTAGCGATTTTTATTTTTTTGCAAAATATGTATAATTTTGCGAAGGTACCAGTAGGACCTAAAATAAGTTTTGCCAGTGTCTTGAATAATTTTTTTGCCTGATCCACACACTTACCTCGCTACCGGTGATGGGCCGGAGCCCGGCCGGCATGGCTCAGACCTGGGTGGTCTACAGTGGCGGCTCCTCCACAAAAAGGAAAAATAAAATGACAATAACGTATCGTTTATTTTCCTATTGCATGCATTCAGTGGCCTTGTTCAATATGGGGCAGGGCAGGGCTGGCCAGAACAGGGGAGGAGTGGTTTGGACTCCCTAAGTGCACATGAACTGTTTGGCCGTCCCTCTTGGGCCGACCAAACAGTTCACGCGCACTTTACATGTTCCCCACCAGGCTGCATTGCACGGCCTGGTGAGGAACATGCACAGGCTCCCTGTTCCTGTCTGAGCGCTGAACCACGGTGCTCAGACCAATTACAACGCTGCATTGCAGCTTTGTGATTGGCTCAGGGGAGCATGTGTGCCAGGTGCTTCCTGCTGCCGGCCGGACTGGAGAAAGGAAGAAGGAAGAGGACGCAGGGGAGGCGGCAGCCGGCTGTTCCAAGGTACGTTTTTTTTCTCCATAATTAGCCCCCACGCCTAACCACCCCTGTCCGGTAGCAGCCACTACTGGTGGTCTATGCAGCTCTCTGACAGGAGGTCTGCCTTTGGACCCTGAAAGCTCTCTCTGCTTTGGCCAGTCATCCCTTCAGCTCCTTCTCTGTATGTGATTTCAAGTGGTCTTCTGTTGTAACTCTTTGTAGATTGTAAAGCGAACGAGAGTCCAGCACTAGTGTGCTGGTGCTTCTTCTTCCTCCAGTTCTCCTAGCATGGCCCAGCCACGTCACCAGAGCCAGCTCCCCTATCCATTTCTGAAGCTGCTCTCATGCTGTTATCCAGCATGAGAGCAGTGCTGGGATTGGTTGGAGGGGGCTGGCTCATCGCTCATATTGGTACTAGGGGCCCGTGCTGTCTATCCACCTGGCTGTATAACAGCTCTGGCTGATGAAGTTTGAACTGCGCATGTCAGGCTGGCCGTCGCAAGACAGCTGGCCAAAATGACAGGCACAGTTTAAACTGCTGTTGCCAGGCACCCTTCCTCCCAGTCTGCACTGCAGCAATGGCCCCGCCCTGCAATCAGGGCCGGACTGGCCGTAGCGGGCACCGGGCGTTTTCCCGGTGGGCCGCTAGGATGGGGGCCGATTTTGGGCCCCTGGGGGGCCATTTTTGTTACCTGGGGCCGGCAATATCTGCCCCCTGTAACAAAATCGTCCGAAACCGGCCTTAGCAAACAGTTCGGCCGCACACCCCCCTGTCCCCCGAGCAGTTTGCCAGGGCCGGTTTCGGTTCCCAGTCCGGCCCTGCCTGCAATGCCGTAATACTGAGCTCAGGCGGCTGGCTGAGCGGAAAATAAAATGGTAATAAAGTCACTTTATTGCCATTTTCTCTTTTCCTGTTCCCACTGCAGGTGGGGGTGATGCTCCTCGGCTCAAATGGAGAAGGTGCTGCTGTTCCCTGGCAAGATTTGGGTGGAGGAAAAAAGTATAGAAATGTTCAACAGATTCACGTCCAACACTTAGCAGCCTCTCTCTCTCACTGTTAGACCCCATTACATGCAAGCTGGCTTACTTATCCTCGGCATAAAACATATACCCTCGTGGCATACTCCCCCTTCATAAACCACCCCCCTCGCTTCACTCTTTCTCATACTCTCTCTTATTTCCTACTGCTTCATAGACTACGCCCTGTTGGCCCATTGGACCTCCTTTGCTGCCTTGATTGTCAAGACTTCTCTTCTTGTATTTAACCCATCTTATGATATGATTATTTTAGCCATTAGGATTATTTACAATTTCTCATTACCACGCACAGTGTTATAATAGCAACCTGTAATTTTTTGGCGTTATGGTGTTTATATGTTATGTTTCCCGATATATGTCTTATGGCAACTTTTGGTCAGTCTCTCACCTATACGTCTAGGTGTTTATCATCAATATAAGTCACTGTACTTGTAACGTTTGTACCACAATGGGCCACAGAGATGTGTAATGTGCTCATATATCCAATGCTTTCTTTATTATCTAAAAATCAAATAAAACATTTGGAGCAAAAAAAATACTTAATATTCCTGTCTAGTGGAAACTAAAGCTTGTGCCCAAATCTGAATTACTGGCCCAATAATGAGAGCCTAAGTTATCCCTTAAAGGTACTGCTAAGACACTGACGTTCATGCACGCTGACCTTAAACCTCACCTCGATCAATAAGGTCCTTCTGTAGCAGGACTAAGAAAATTAACTGAGCAATGCTAGGAAGTTTAATCTTCAACTGTACATGGATACAACAAGGTACTTCCTATGGTGGGGGTCTACCAAACCCAACACGTTGTCGTGTAACAAAATATCCACTGCACCTTTCCTTACAAAGGTACATCCGAATACCTAGCTGTGGGAAGTGTGGAATATCAATCTTGTGAATGCTTCTGAAGCTGAGGTACTTTTCTTTAGTTAATTATAAAGTACAGCCCATGCCGGAGAGGGAATTGTGGAGTGCTGTACACGGCAACAACAAAACAGTGGATCCCATGCATGGTTACATTGTGAACACAAGTACATTTGCAGAGGTTCACGATCCTGATTGTACAAAATGTTAGGAAAGAGGAGGGATTGGGTGGGTGGAGACAAGTATGGCTGAACTTGCTGGACATACATTCAGGAGTTACCGTACAGGGGAGGTTGCACAATCGGGGCCTTATTTATGAAGGCCTTACGCCGCGTCACTCTTTGTGATGCTGCGGCAGCATAAAAAATGCTCCACACTGCCCCATAATTATAAAGTGTCGCATCTAGGCAGATGCATCACTTTGTAAACCCCTGCGCCACATTATACCTGCGTCAGGTATAATGTATGCAGGGTGGGCGTTCCCCCGTAAAAAAGGCTCATAGAAGGGGTGCAGTGAAATCTCTGCGCCACTTCTACGAGTTCACTGAGTCAAATCCTTATGCCTGCTTCACAGCAGGCCTGTTGGACTGACGCAGGCCCTTTTACATGGGGCTCCCCATGTGTAATGACACGTTGCTGGAGTTGCGTCTGTTTTTCGACACACTCAAGCAATGCATCATTACTGTGCCACCAGATGTGTCTGGTCAATCCTTGCTACATGGAGCACTGTACTGTAAATATGGCACATCCGTGTTAGGCTATTTCAACCAGCGATGCAACACTTTTCATAAATGTGGCCCTCGGTATGTTGTCAAGTGCCCTCCTCAGGTAGGGCAAACACAACCTTTAAAGGTCCCAGGATGCCATAGGCCCTAAACATATGCTTGCAATGGGAGTCCTGCTTGTCTCTGCTGGGACTGCAAAGTTACCGGCAAACATTGACCCTTTCCCCACACAACAGACAAGGTAAATTGATACAACAACTGAATTATTTGTCTTGTAAAGAATGAGATGTCTATTCTCCTTTCTCTTTTTAATTGATGCACTTCTCTTAGTCCTAATTGCAAATCGTCACCTTTCTAAGAGCCGCTGGGAAGGGGGTCAAACGTGACTGCCAAAAATGAGAACCCCTACATGAAATGTGGGCTTCTAAATGTAAGAAACCTGCAGGATCACTGTTGAAAAACTGCTGATTTACATTTCTTTGTAACAGAATGTGGCTGAGGGAGGTTTCAGCAACTGAAATTACAATTTCCAGACCAACAGACCACACAAATTCTTGCTGTGACACTTTTAATAGGAGAGGTGTAGTACCCATGATTTATCACAGCATCATTACTGTGGGGTGTCAATTGTCTTTACCTCGTGCAAATACTTTTCTTTGCTTAATCGTCCACCTGACAATTGGGAAAGTTTCATAGAAAGCCCATTAGAACCATTGGGCGTTGTTTCGCTAAGTACTGATGCTCTGATTTTGGGTGGGAATTTTAATCTGCATACAGATAATCCAGATAATTTGCATTTCGAAACGTTGGTCATTTGGAAGATTTCGTTTTCACCTAAAAGGTACTTTTGAACAGACTCTACAGGAGACATCCTAGGCCATGTCTTTCCTTTAGAAAAAGAGTACAAATATTATCATTGAACCAATAGTTTGGACAGATCACTATTTAGTGACATTTGCCAGTCTTAGAATAAACAGAAGAGTTCAACACCGTGCATGGCTTCCTTATAGCGACACTCAACAGGTCTTGCGTTCAATAGTGAAGTGGTAAAAGACTAAAATGTGCTTTTTTAATGTCTTGCCACAGCCTAAAAAAAAAATCTTGACATTATCCCTACTGTTGAAAAAGAGGCTGTATTAACCAAAAGTGTATTGTTTCGTTAAGTGAAGACACTAAGGGCCAGATGTACGACCATTTTTAGCAGTCACATACGGAGTATCGGGCCATTAGCAACAGCTAAAACGGCTCTTAGCATCTACTAACCCTATTTTGCGAGTCTGTAACCTATTACCGACTCGCAAAATAGGATTTGCAAGTCACTATTAGGAAGGGGCGTGCCAAGGGCGTACCTTCCTACTTCAAGTAGGTTGTAAGCCACTCGGAAACGGGCAGGGGTCCTCAGTGGACCCCTTCCCCTTTGTGACTGGCAGTGAAAACGGTTTGTAAGAGCAGTCAGTAGTCCCATGGACCACTGCCTACTCTTAAGAAAAGAAACAGAAATGTTTTCTTTTTGAAACACATCCCATTTTCCTTTATGGAAAATGGGTTGCATTTTAAAAAAAAGTTACTTTATTTAAAAGCAAATACAGACATGGTGGTCTGCTGTCCCCAGCAGGCCACCATCCCTGTGTTACTGCCCATTCCCAATAGGTCGCAAATTGCGACCTGCCTCATGAATATTGATGAGGCAGGCCATTTGCGACTCCTATGGGAATGGCTAATGTGTCTGAGACACATTGGTACATCGCAAATGGCGAGACGCTAAAAATCGCAATTTGCTAGTTGCAAAATGTGTTGGTCGTACATCTGGCCCCAAAATTCAAAACCTGTTGATGTACTCAGCTGAACAAAAGTGGTGAACCCGGGGCGCATGTAAACGACAACTGAGAAGGCATAAACCGATTCTGAAAATATCTGAAGTATCCACCTAAGCCCATGAGCATTTCTTCAGTAGTTAGAGATTTTGTGAACCTGGTAAATCTTAAATCCAAGGAAAAAACCCTCCAAATTATGTCAGAGATTGGGATTGTTTTTGTTTACAAAATTGCCCTGATTTACCAAACTATGCTGGCAAATCACACTACACATCACTCTCGTTTAATAACTACTTTAGCAATGTTTTAGTCTGAAATGTCTTTTTTCTGCATATTTCCTTTCTGGAAGTCGCTCTAAAGCTAGCCCAAATTAAGCCAGGTTCACTCAAAGACCCTTGTCCCACATCCACATTCATTTAACTTCAGCAGTAGTTCCAATAATTGCTAAATTAATCAGTTCTACCTTTGATCCAGGAGGGGTCCCCGTTCTTGATAACTGGAAAAGTGGATTATCAAAAACCTGCTCAAAAAGAGCAGTAAGGAACAGGCCATTTTATTTAACTACATATCTCTCACCATGCTTTCTTCACTGACCTAGATTACAGAAATTATTTTGACCAGGTACTTTCATATGTATCGAAAGAAAAATACATATTAGCTTGGTGGCGGACTGGTTTCAAGACAGGCATTTGATACGATGAACCATAACCTTGAGGGGCATATTTACAAGAGAATGGCGGAGTGTGGCGCTAAGCCAAAATTGCTAACGTCGCGCTCCGCAGTTCTGAAAACGCAGGGATGCGTCGTATTTACAAGAATGGGGAGCACCCCTGCGTTTCCCCTAGTGCTGGTGCAAAATGTTGCTGCCTAGCGCCAACGCAGGCACCCTTTCACCATAGTGCAAGGATGCCTGCGTTGCGAGGGATGATTGTTCATGTGCAGTAAGGTGTCCCTTCCTGCACATAAACAATCAGTAATGGCGATTTGTAACTTTTAGATGTGCTGCTTTTGCAGCACACATAGAAGTTGCAATTCGTCATTTGTTAATGATTGTTTATGTGCAGGAAGGGACACCTTCCTGCACATCAACAATCGCTAGTGGCGATTTGCTGTTACTGTGTGCTGCAGAATGCAGCACACATAGAAACAGCAAAAACGAGGAGAAATTTATTATTTCTCCTCGTTTTGCCAGGTTAAAACCAGGTTTTCCCTGGTCTATTTTATGTGCTGCCTCCTATTTATGCCACCCTTGTAAATAGGGGGCAGCATCGAAAAGCAATGGGTGTTGCAGCAAAACGCCCACTGCAACACCCATTGGCTGCCCCTTTCACGCTAAGTGCTACGTGAAAGGGGGCCTTATTTACAAGGCGGCGTTTAGCCAAATTAAGTGGCTTAACGCCGCCTTGTAAATAAGGCGAAGGGATTATCGCCACAGGAACGTCGCAAAAAGTGACGTTACTGTGGTGATAAGCCCTTGTAAATATTCCCCTGAGTTCTGGGACCTTATAAGCGCCTTTGACTAAAAAGTGCCATTGACATAGGATTCTGGTGACCGTCTTGTAGTTATATGCATGAAAAATACATCTCCCAAATGGTTTATTTCATTCTTGACTGGCTGATTCAGATGTTGTTTCCTCCTCTGTTTTCATTCACTATTTTTGCTGACTGTTTCTCAACAGAGATCTACCGTGTGTAAATCAGTTTTGCCACCACCACAAAAAAGGACAGTTCAGGCTGATCTGTCAGGCCACATCCGCTCTGTATGCTAATTATCTCCTAACCTCCTTCCTGCTCTTGCTGCAGGGTTTTGTGGGTTCCCAACCAGTGAGCCCTTTCGGGTCTCTCTCAGTATTTGCTTAGCCAGGAGTCCTTTTATCCTTCCTCAACTCCAAAGTCAGTTGGCAAATCTCTTTCACTCAATCTAAGTTATATTGACAGAGGGAAATTTGATTTTTTTTTCGTTGAGGTCCAGGAATGCTGTGCCCACAGCACTCTTGGGAAAGGAGTGTTGAGAGTAGAACCTGGCCAAAGATGAATGGACATTTGTATTTATTATGTTTTATTTGCAACATTCACCAGATGAGCTGTGCCAGTTCAAGAGCTCTGCATTGGGTTTTTTCCTTTATGTTTTTGATATTAAACAAAATAGCCATTCTCTCTGCATTAACATACACAGTGAGGAAAGTAGACTCAATGAACATACATTTGCAATACATGACAAGCCCAAAATCGATCTGTTTTTATCAAAAGTGAGTTCATGCTTGTGTTAATTTACAGTCATGTGAATCTTTCAAAATTGCTTCTCTCTCTCTAGCAGAGTACATCGTTCAAGAGTTATCCAGAGCCCCTGGGCTTCCTAATCTAGTGCAAGAAGCGAGGGATGACAACCCACACCGCACCACCGACATTTCTCCAGCACCCTTCTGCAGCACTTACGACCTCAAATAAAGCACTCTAACAGCAAACACCACCAGAGAAAGCACAGGGGTCTAGATTCTGGGGCATCAGTCAATTCCTGAAGCAAAGTATTCCAGTCTGCCAAATCTTCAGTGAGAATGTCATCCTTTCGCGTAATTTTCATCACTGCCATGGACCATTGTATGAAGTCTCTACTCCAAGCACAAGGATGAGGAACTGCGCACGTTGCGAATGGACGGCTACTTGTCACCTGGCAGGCACCTCTTCCAATGCCTCACGTGTTTCATTTTACCTGATTTTCTACCAAACCAGCAGTTCCGCTAGACATTGTTTTTGAGTTACCTTTCATTGATTTTACTTACTTACTTATTTATATATTTGTTTATGATTAACTTAATGTTTCACCTTCTCTAGGTGGCAATTGTGCTTCGCCTGTCCTCTTATGGCCACAGTAATTTTTGGAGACAAGTTTGGAGGACTGGCAAACTGGTTTGTGAAATCTCACAATAACTGGCCACGCAAGAAAGATCAGCATATCTTGGCCAATCAGATTGGATCTCACAGGCTCAGTGTTTGGCCATGCCTAAGATGGTCGCTCTTTAAGTTGGCTCTGATCCTTTGCAGCCTGGTCAAGAGGCCCTGTCTGCAGTGGAGACAGTGCTTCATGATCATCATCTGCTTACTACAACACCAGCATGTGCGAATTATTCTCCACGCTGCCAAAAACAGAGGAGGCCCGTCCCTGTTCGAAGGCAAGCCCGTACATGTGTCTGCAGGCTACTGTCATGAAACGAATATTCGTGGTTCTCCGCTTATGAGTGCAGAAGTGGGATATCAAATATGTCCAACTTTTTGAAAATATTCATTGTCAAATAAATGAGAATCTCTTATACAATTATATGTGTAAGTGTCTTTATTCTAAGGGCGAACGCATTCTGGTCTACTTGGAACTCAAATATGGACATGCTGTGATGCTTGTAACATTGGTTGGAAGACTGCTGAATACTATGAACCCCATGATTTGGAAGACTTTTTGGACACACCAGTCTCCTCATCTATGGATTCAACACTGAGCCAACCAGATTGGTCCACAGACCACATGACTAACTTGCCTGACACTCGACATTGAGACCCATGAACTGGATCATCCATTGGGAATAGAGGACACCCTGGAAACCCTGAATAAGAGGACTTACACCCGAATGTCAAAACTCAGATTAGAGACTGCGAAAAGTCTGGCTCACCAAAGAAGAATGTCACCCAAACAGTGGAAAGAGTGAAGAGACAAATTCTGACCTCATCCCTGCATCCATGGCATCTTCTAGCCGCTGATATAAATTACGGAGGCCTTGGTTCTCGAATTTCACACTCAAATGGTGAGGAGATAGCAGAGGGCTTCTTTCCTCATCCTCTTTCTTTCACTGTATAACCAGTTCCTGACATCTTTTGTCTCACTTCTTACTCTCTGCTTTTACTTCTAACCTACTTTCTTACCTGGGACCTTTTTTAATTTACAATGGCTTGTGGGAAACGGATCAATGAAGATGTGAGGGGTGATGATGTATCCTTCTTACACCATATCCTCCCAAAAGTCCTGAGCTGACCGAGTAGGGGAGTGGGAGTAGAGCCCACAGACAACAGGTCCACATAGCCCTTAGCTCCACTTAGGGACCTCTGATTATTGCGTCTGTTACATTCCTACATACTGTCTCTTTTTCCCTCCTACTGTCCTTTCTTAACTGAGTTCTATCGTTATCTTATTGCATTGATTCCTTCTGAATACACATCCTCACTCCTGTATCAATCAATCAGGATTTATAAAGCGTGGCTAATCACCCGATAGGGTATCCATCACTATGATAGAGAACTATTGCACAAAGGACCAAGGCAGAGCTGCCAAATTGCGAATGCACATCTACACACTTCGTCCGTCGGAAAGTAATTTGCAGTTTCTTAGTATACTGTGGTGCTCTCCAAGCATTAAGCCTCCCTCCGCCTTTAGGAGACCAAACCAACTCTCTAGGGAGAAAAAAAAAATTCCCTTTGAGGTTCACAAATATATTGCACAAATGCCGAGGCACATCCAAAATCAGTTCAAATCTGTAAAATAGGCATTAACCATCATGGTAAGAAAGAGGAAGTCCATAAATTGATCTTTGTTTCCTTCGGTATATTCTTTATTTCATGTAAAAAATCCCATTACATAAGAAACAGGCAGCCGACACGTGTTTCGTCCGAAAGGACTTTTTCAAGGCTAACAGAAATAGTAGAGCGAGTCATAACTCCAAAGTTAGTGTGTTCGAAAAGGATCCTAACCGCATTGGTGGTTTAAAACCAGTGTGGAAGATATCTCAAGGATGAACAGAGAAGGGCCACAGGCGTCGGCTTCCGTATGGATGCAGGAGTAGGATGAGGAAACTGCGCAAGTCCGTCTCCAAATGTAGAGTACCTCTACAATTGGAGACAGACTTGCGCAGGTTTTAAACCGCCAATGCGGTTAGGATCCTTTTCAAAAACACTAACTTTGGAGTTACGACTCGCTCTACTATTTCTGTTAGCCTTGAAAAAGTCCTTTCGGACGAAACACGTGTCGGCTGCCTGTTTCTTATGTAATGGGATTTTTGACATGAAATAAAGGATATACAGAAGGAAACAAAGATCGATTTATGGACTTCCTCTTTCTTACCATGATGGTTAATGCCTATTTTACAGATTTGGACTGATTTTGGATGTGCCTCGGCATTTGTCAATATAACTATGATAGAGAACCACTGCCTCTCCAGAAACCTCCTCTATGACTTGCATGTCATCATATTCTATCTTCTTAATCTGTGTATAGTTCATTGCACCTTATAAGAGAATGGCCTGCCTGCACAAAAACTATCCTGCCCATAATGCAGGCACCCGTGCACTAGAGTGCAAGGGTGCCTGCGTTGGTGCTTGGTAGCCTCAAGTGCACCAGTGCCGGTCGAGACCTAAAGAGCATCATATCTTACTAGATACAGTGTTGGTTAACTCTCTTGCATTCATGCAACGCAGCAGAGCAACTTTGCTTGAATTTTTAGTAAATATGCCCCATTGTGTAGTCCATGACAGTTTTGAAATAGTTGCCTCATTGTTGCGCCTTCTATACAATGCTACTATTTTTAAATATGTTTTATTAATTATCTTTAATGTAGTTGTTTATAAGCTATACAGCGAGACATTTTTATAGACATAAATATTTTTAACATGTTTTAACATTTCCTTATATTTAAATCACTGTAATAGTGACTTATGTGCCAATGAATGTTGATGCAGGGAAGTGCAACCAATTGCATAAGGAAGTGGGAGAGCTAAAGAGAACAAACATTGGCATAGCCAATAGGTCTCGCCTTTGGGACCATATAAGTGGTTAGCCATGCAATAGTTGATGTTGTTGCACCAAGGATATTGTGCTGGATAACTAAACACTTATAAGGTCCCAAAGGCGAGACCTATTGGCTATGCCAATGCTTGTTGTGATCTGAGACACCACGCAAACGGCTTGCCCACCAACCCCCGGGACACGTTTGATCTTCACCCAGGCAGGAGGCGCTGCAGAATGCAGTGTAGCCGCCTTCAACCATTCCCTTCATGACGACTGATTTTAGTCTATTTTATGCAATAATGCTTTGCCATGTTAAGGTTTTTTAATGAATACTTTTTTTTACTTTTTGGACCATTATGCTCGAGTGGGTGGAAATTTCCGATACGTGGCCTGTAGAAATTGAGATTGAAACAAACGGTACAATAGGATAGGAACTTTCAGTCATCTTACCTAGCACTTCACCCCTCATGCTTTTGAAATAAAAAAAAAGTGCACAAAACTCCCTGCTGAGATTTGAGGGGATTAATCGAGTTTTGAGCAGCTGTTGTTTAAGTACGAAACAGTGACATAAGCCGGGTATATAGTTTGTCTCCTGGCGGGGTTCCCATCGCTGCCACGGCGAACTACAACTCCCAGAATCCCTGCTCATCATGTGACGAGCAAGCTGGGTCCATGTAACCGGCACAACGGGGCTGCTCCTTGCCCATAAGGAACTAGAAAAAAAATGAACAAGAAAACATGAACCCGAGGAGGGCCACATGAGGCAGGAGGAATAGAGAGAAGAGACTGAAATGGAGAAGAAGATAAGACAATTGGGCAGAGAATGGGATGAGAGGAAGAGCGTGACTGAGTGACATTGTGTGCACACACCTAGGTGCCTTGAAGCCAGCAGCAGCGCAGTGCTTGGTGACTAGCGCTCTCGTTGATGGCTGCAGTGTGTTTGTAAGTTGGCAGTGCACACTGTAGCCGAGTATCTGCTACTGCACAGTGTATTTGGTTACTGCTCTAGGCACTGTCTAGTGTGTGTTTTGCAGCTTCCACTGGACACTGTGGTAGTGATGCTTTGTGCAGCGCCAAGAGTGCAGCTGTCATTACTGCAAGGCACTGTCCATACCATGGGGCCTGTGTGAGGGTGCTACAAAGGCTGCCTGCCATACAGGATAAGACTGTCACTGATAGCGCGAAGAGAGGGTTAGGTGGGGTGATGGGGTGAAGAGAAGGTGAGGGAACCTGTGCTATCAAACATTTTGTACATAAAGTGTTGTGAAAACAAATGAGCAAGCAGCTCAGAAAATGAAAGAGCCCCCTTTGCCCGGGCACTCGCGGAGACGGAAGTTCAGACAGGACACGCCGCATTGCTTCCTACCTGTCAGCCGCAGCTTTACCTGCCTGTTACTCCTGACTCCCTGGTTAGATATGTCCCGGCTCACACTGCCCAGTCAGGAGGCACGCAGCTCTCTGTGGCATAAATTCCCTTCGCTTTGGGCCAGGCGTGCTCAGTAATGGAAGCAGAGCTGTGGCCGCAATGGCCCGGATGTGCATCGCACCTCAATAGGGGGAAGGAGAGCGTCTCTGCGAGGGGAAGACACAGAGGCCGCACAAGCCCTGTGTGTGTGTTTGTGCGGAGGAAGGAGGAGTTTATTTTGAGACAAAGTCCATTAAACCATATAGATAAACTACAACGCCAGATACTAGACATTAATATAACACTTAGAAATCAACTTTAAATTTGATGATGTACACAAATTAGGATAAAATTAGCGGCCCGTCGCAGTGGAAGTTGCCGCTGTTGGTGCCCATGGTGTCGTCCTGCTGGGGGCGCTTGGGGTCTTCTGAACATGGAGACCGGGGAACTATTGTGCTGCACTACCAAAAAAAAAAAGCAACGAAAACAAGTAACCTGATACTGGAATGAAGCCTGCCGTCCAGCTGGCACACTGCGCGCCGCTGATGACTGCGCTCGCTCCCGAGACACATAGGCTATGGGAGGGAACATTTAAAGAGAAGGCGGGACATACCCGAGCCTTTGGCCATTTGCGTGCTTTCTTTTGTGGAAGCCTTACGCAAATGGCCAATCAAATGCGTTGCCGGAAAAAAAAACAACACGAGGAAAAGATGTGTGAGATGGAAGTCCTTACAATAAGCCTCGCAGAGTAGCTCATACGCGCTGGCTCAGGCGAGACCTAAAAATGAAATATCGAAATACCAACTCTCTCAGAAGATCTCACTGTAAACAGCTTCCCGCTTCTCCCAAAAATGTACTTCCATGCATTCAATTAGAAGATTAAAAAAATTATATACATTTACAAAATGTTACTTTTTTAAACTTAAGGATGGACATTTAAAAATATATAATGCCATGCACTCTTTTTAATATCTATGTGGCCCCTTTGGCACAATTGATACAATCTTTGGGTTTCTCAGCAATCTCTTATGCTTACGACACCCAAATTATTGTATCTGTGACTAGTAACCCCATGGACACAGCTACACGGTTTCATGGCTGCCTTCTCCATGTCGGTCAATGGATGGCTGTGAACTGCTTAAAACTCAATTCTAGTAAAACCGAGGTTCTTCTTTTCGGTGGCAACGCGTCTTTTTGGTCACCCCCCTACTGGCCAACTAGGCTCTCTTCCTGTGCCTACAAACAAAGTGAAGAATCTGGGAGTCACCTTTGACTCTAAGCTCACGTTCGAAGGCCATGTGAATACTGTCACTTCTGCATCCTTCTATACCCTAAAGCTTCTCAGGAAAGTATTTCCTTTTATTCCCCATGAGCTACGCAAACTTCTCATCTCTGCTCTGGTCTTATTTCGTGCTGACTACTGCAATGGTCTTTTTGCCAATCTGAGAAAAAATACCTCACCAAAATTCAAATTGTGCAAAATACTGCGGCTCGTATACTGCTGGATATTCCCAAGCACAAATCAGCTACGCCTGCACTTAGACAATTACACTGGCTTCCAGTAAAGAGAGTTATATATCAATGGGGTAACCCGTAAGACCACTGGACTCGGGTAAACTGTAGTACATAAATAAATGTCACAGTGGAGGTAAGTCAGAACAACATAAAACAAAAACAAGAAACATTCTTTGTAAACTGGATCAGAATTATACACCACCATGAAGTTAGGCCAATAATGGCTGTGGTTTTATTACATTTAAATTTTGGAACAAATCCAAATATAAAACACAATATATTTAGACAAATTCAGTGATTACTGAAGATTAGGATGGTGCATCAAGGAGAAAATTGGAGAGACAAGTGCGTGGGGGGGATTAGTGAGGGTATTGAGGGAAGGAAAGGTAGCGTGCATGTGTACATCAACAAACAATATTTACAACCTATCCAGCCAGATAATTGGCATGTACATCAATGATGAAGCATAACATAATTGGAAGAATGCAGATGTTGAATCTCTGTCATCCATGTTTGTCACAACAACAAAAAAAGAGAAAGCTGTCAACGTTTCGACCCCAATGAACTGCAGGTAAGTTGGTGCCTTGGGGTTGGGGTCTTCATCAGGACTAGGCTAAAAGAGGGGATGCACCAATGTACAACAGCAAGAACTCTTCAGGCGTTTTAGCTGCCAAAACCGGTTCAGCAACCAGCAGCCTTAGGTTACTCAGCAACCAGCAGCCTTAGGTTACTCAGCAACCGAGGCCCTCGTTTTTCTTACAACTTTCATTGGACAATCCTGAATTGCCCTTGAGGCCCTGCATTCCATATCGTCAGCCTGAAGCGTTCTTGCTTTTGTACATTGGTTTCGACTCCTATGAACTGCAGGTAAGTTGGTGCCTTGGGGGTGGGGTCTTCATCAGGACTAGGCTAAAAGAGGGGATGCACCAATGTACAACAGCAAGAACGCTTCAGGCTAGTCCTGATGAAGACCCCACCCCCAAGGCACCAACTTACCTGCAGTTCATAGGGGTCGAAACGTTGACAGCTTTCTCTTTTTTTTTTGTACACATGCATGCTACCTTTCCTTCCCTCAATACCCTCACTAATCCCCCCCACGCACTTGTCACTCCAATTTTCTCCTTGATGCACCGTCCTAATCTTCAGTAATCACTGAATTTGTCTAAATATATTGTGTTTTATGTTTGGATTTGTTCCAAAATTTAAATGTAATAAAACCACAGCCATTATTGGCCTAACTTCATGGTGGTGTATAATTCTGATCCAGTTTACAAAGAATGTTTCCAGTAAAGAGAAGCATCGAGTTTAAGGCGCTATGCATCGCCTTCAAAGTAATACATGGTGCAGGTCCAAGTTTTTTTAAACAAAATCTTCAATGGCACGTTCCATCGCGTCCGCTCAGATCCTCTCTTGCCCACAATCTTGGGATCCCCAGGTTCAGGAAATCCGTCTGCGGCAGTAGAAGTTTTCTGGTCGGCACCACCAGACTTTGGAACTCTCCTCCCCTTGCTTTAAAGAGGGCAACCCAACTGCTGGCCTTCAGAAAAACGCTAAAAACCTGGCTTTTCAATCTCTGATCTTGCAGGTCAGGTCTCCGTGTTCAGATGTTCTGTGAGCTAGCGCCTAGACACCCTCGGGTATTTGCATGCTCTTAATAAATCTACTTTTCATTTCATTTCATCCATGACTAATAGCCCATACTTTCCATAACACTATTCTAAACCGCTGATTTTTTTATCAGCAGAAACCCCTTAATACTCATTTATTTCAGTCTGCAGCACACAAAGGTTTTAATTCTGCAACTCCTATTCAAGCAACATGTCCCTCAGGAGTTCTTCTCTTTTGTCATGCATACAGCACTTTCTTTTGTCATGAATACAGCACTTGAGTAGCTCATTAGGATTCTTTGTAACTTTGTATAGTTAAGTATAACACTGAAATTTCTGAGATCACTGACAAACTGCTGTTGCTGTAGAAAGTACAAGTTTCTTTCAGCAATCCAGACTGTGTTCTCACAGCGATGGGGAAGATATTTCTGAATGTATTGAAATTGTGTGCTCATGTTAGCTTTCTGGAATAATAACCATAATTTCCATGAGAAAATCAAGTTAGAAAACTGGTATATCTCAAAGGCACTTACTAAAATCCCTGTAGAGTATGAACATTTCTACAAGGTCAAATCACCTTATGACTCACAACACTTTCTTAAGTTAAGATGGTACTTTTACTAAAATGATTTCTTTTACGACTGAAATCTTTCCATATGTCCTTTTTTGGTACCTTTAAAACAAGGCAGTCAGTTCAATCAACTGTCAACGCACCTGTAATTTTCAGGTATCACCCGCATTCGGGTGAGAGAATCAGCAAACCCCAAAATCCAGCTTTTTTCAACTACAGAAAATGTAAAATCAGAGGCCAAATTGAGCATGTTACCCACGTTGACTGAGCAGACTTGGTGGGCGTAAGCTGCCACAACTGTATGTTAGATATCACGGAGACACTGCAGTCTCCTGCTTACAAAGAAGGGATGGGGTGTGGGCGGGACAAGTCATGTTCACAGTACAAGCACTGGTGAGTCAGGAACCTGCGCTGCAGGTGCTCTACTATGGGCTATTGAACAGAGAACCACAGGGCAGGTAGAGACCAGCATGGCTGACTGGCAGGCTGGCAAGCCAAGGCCGGACTGGCCGTAGAGGGCACCGGGCATTTCCGCGGTTGGCTGCCAGGGTGGTGGCCGGTTTTGGACCCCTGGGGGGCCGTTTTTGTTACCGGGCCGGTTTTGCAGCATAGCTGCAATATCGGCCCCCTGTAGCAAAGCAGCGGTGAGATGGGAGTGGTGCTTCTAACTAGCACCCCCAACCCCGGGGCCGGCCGATCTGTTTGCCCGGGCCGGTTTCGGTTCCCAGTCTGGCCATGTGGCAAGCTGAAGTGGGCTTCCTCAGCTACGGAAGGAGGAGCTATTAAAAGGAGACCTATTTTCATATATGTATCTTATTTCTTTTTTTAGCAGCTTTATTTATTCTGTTTTACTAATATTATACAATAATAGTGGTGCTATATCATCAAATGAATTTGGGAATTCAACCTTTTTCATCAACTATATATTTTTCTTTAATATTATATCCCACCTTCTTTGTGTTGATTGTGTAAAAGTAATTTCATCCGGTCAAACAAATGTCCTGTGATGGATACAGTGAGCTGTCACATGGAGATTGTCGCCTTGGCCCGTTCTGAGTTAATACCTAGACTGGATCCCCAATGCAAAGCATCGTTTTTACTCAACACTTTTGAGGCTTAATCGTGTTCATTTTTTGGTTGCTTACCCTTTAACGGGCAGCTGGTTTACATCCCTTCCCTGCTGTCCGTGCAGTGGCGTAGGAAGGGGGGTGCGGTGGGTGCAGGCCGCCCCGGGTGTCATCATTGAGGGGGGTGACAAAATGGCAAAAATATGTGTTTTAAACACATATTTTTGCCATTTTGTCAAGTTGGGGGTGACAAGAAAGTTTCCGCAGCGGGTACCACCTGACCTTGCTACGCCACTGTGTCCGTATAATGGCACTAGCCAGCAATCCTGTCTGCATTTCATGTTTCCGTGTAGTTTTTATTCTGCTCCTAGGAGGAGGACATTTTTATGACCCATCTTATTTCCAATGACTGCCGATCTGCTAAAGAGAGTCTAAAACCTTTGCAGCATCTACTCTCTGTTTTTGTATGTCATGTAGTTATTAGTTTTATATGCTTTCTATTAGGATTAGGAAAGATATGCGATTTTGACATGTTTCTTTGATTGTTTTATTTACTGTAATCTTGCCCTGTTTTTTTTATTTGAACTTGTGTTGATTGTGCTTCTGATGATGTGGTACACAGACAGGATAGATGGAGTAGTTTCGGCATATAATTAGCTCCATCAATATGTCCTTCTTCTTATTTCATAGAAGTCTTCAATGGTTGTCAAACTCTTTCAAATTTGTGTGATCCATCACATACTAAGGCTCTGAGCCTCTCCATAGCGTAAATGTGGCAAATGTTTATCCACCATTCGGTGAGTGGTTGTGCTGTTTGGTCTTTCCAAAATGAAGGCTATATTTAATTTAGCTGCCATTAGTAGATGGGTTATTAATTTGCCCAACATTGTGATCATCGGGTCCTGGTGTTCCTTGCCTGGTGCCCCAAATAGAATAATGATTGGTTTTAGTGACAATTCCATCCATATTATCTTTTTTAATCTAACCAGTATTTCCCTCTAGTAAGTCTGAATTTGATCACATGTTCACCACCCATTTAATATAGTTCCAAAATCATCACCGCCACGCCGCCAGCACTGACCTGAGCCACCAAACATATCTTTCGCCTCACTTGAGTGAGGTAACTCATGGTCACAATTTGCAAGCATTTTCCTTCGGTTCAAAGCAAATAGATGATTTTGCACCCATATGCTAGACGAATCTTCTGATGAGATTTCACTATCAAATTCCCTCTCCCATTCTACACGATGCTTATGTTTACAATTGGGTCTAATATTATGAAATGATTTGTAAAGCAGTACTGTTCCTTTTGTGTTATTATAAAATATTTGCTCTATTAGTTTCATAACTGTTCTAATGACTGCTCGTAATTCTCTTGTATTTAACTGGTGTGGCAGTTGAGTTCTTCTGTTGTAGTCTCTTGTTGCGAGGTGAAATTTATCTATGAATTACTCTTTGCTTAGCGGCTCGCCATTCTCACACAATTCATTTATTCTAGGTGGGTTGTTTTGATTCTAGCTATTGAACCCTCTGTCATGTGTGTCTGGTTCAAAGTCTGTATCATGGACTAACGGAGTCATGGTAGATGCAAATGTTGTGACATTACTATTTCTCTTTCTTAGCTGCCTATTATCTTATTGGTTATTCATGGCATTTGGAAATCTATTTCCCAGTGGTCTATTTCTGTGTGCAGCCGCCATGAATACTGGAGTGACACCGGAGAGTGGTCACATTATATAGTGACCCATGCTTTCAGCAGCAAGGAGGTATGCCAATCTAGGGCTGGGTGAAGCTGTGAGAGTAGCAAACATTGGTCAATGTTGGGCAAATCTAGGCCTCCTTTAATTTGTCTATTGAAAGAGAATTCTTTGTGTGCTTCAGATAATTTATTATTCAATACAAATGCCAATATTTTATTTAGTTTCAGGATTTTTGTTGTTTTAGGGAATTTTAGTTTTAGTGTTTGGGCGACAAATACCAGGAGGAGAATCAAATTCATTTCTATGGTGTTCAATTTCCCTGGCATGCCATATCTAGTTTGTCCCACCCATATAGGTGCTAATAGAGAATCTCCAAGATAGATGAGATAATATGGAAACATAATTCTGTTTTTGTATTTGAAGCGAAATCCTTAGATATTATATTGGGTCTGCTGTCCAGGCGAATCTATTTTCAAGAAGTGTATTTTTACAATTTTAGGGAGTCTGCTATACACTTTGTGACTTTGAATAGTTGATTGTTTTAGGGCAGTGAGAGGCAATGAGGGCAGTGAGAAGGGTCAAGGTGGAAACATTTGCAGAGAATTTGAACCACACAAGGTTGTGACCTGCAGGTCCCTGCCTCGTGACTGCTTTGGCATAAGCTCCTTACGAAAGAATTGTGACCAGGAAGAGAGATGAACGCATAATAGTCTGACTGCTAACCTGTAATCTTTATTACTCTGAGTCCACGGTCCAGTCATCCATCCCTCTCTATTCAGTATACCATAGTCCTAAGGCGAAAGTTGCTTAAACAGAAGAAATGAGTAGAAGTAAGCACATCTCACCTCTACATAGAACTTCTGGAATCACAAAAGACAGAAGGATTTCCTTTTTAAAGCCAGCAGGTAGTCTGAAATGTGCAGACGCCACTCACTAAAGTAAAGTATGTGGCAAGGAAGAACAGGACTAGAAAAACAAAATACCTGCAAGCAAGCAGTACATTTCTGAACCTGTTCAGTCCTTAATTTGGGTAGGTGGTTGGCACCGACACTCATTTTTTGGGGACAGATTTTCATCATGAGACTTTGATCCAGACCAATAGAGAAAAAGGCAGGAAAGGGATAATGGAGAAAAGGGAAGGAGAGAAAGTCAGGAAAATAATGTCAATAAAAGAAATAAGGAGCGAAAAATCACGTGCAACAATGAGATACAGAGGCAAGATGCGAAGGGGCGTTAAAAGAGGCATGAGGCGGAACAGGCCAAGACAGCCTTGATATTAAAAAAAATAGGTATTCCACATCATCAGCGATGGGCCCTAAGAAAACATTAGGCCCCTGCACTTATTTTTTTAATTTTTGTTTTACAAATTTAGTACTGAACCTGCCTTAAAGTACTTTTTCACAGGCCCTGCGAAAGAGAATTTCTGAGCAGAGGGCTACCTTGCTTACAAAGGAGCAGGAAAATCCACAAACCTGTTGGAAATAAGATGTGTACATACTAACACTTCCAATATAGGCTTGAGATAACCGTTACATAAAATAAAACCAATTAGGAGCATATTTATCAAAGAGTTGTGTCGCCTTGCGCCACCTAATGGGGCACAAGTGTGACACAACTACTAAGTTAGATTAATCAAGCCATGCAAGGCCACCCTGTGCGGCCTGTTAAATCTAGAGTAATGCAACACAGTGCAAATCGCTGCATTGTGTTACTCTGCCCCAGAAAGGCATTCCACGGGTGGAGCGTGGATGTGCCCATGCATCCACCCATGGATTTTGGCGCATTCCCAGATTTTCCATTACTTGTAGACCTGGGAATGCGTCAAAATGCTACGCCTCCCCAGGTGAGGCGTAACAAGAAAAATATCTTTATTTCGCCTCACTTTTTCCTCTCTCAATGTTTGCTGCAGAGGCAGCACACTAGAAAGAGGAAAATACCTCAGAGGATTGTTTTTGTGCAGGAAGGTGACTGCTCCTGCACAAAAACAATCCTGCTTACAATGCAGGCACCCTTGTACCATGGTGCAAGGGTGCCTGCATTGGCGCTTGGCAGCACATTGTGCGCCAGCACAAAGAAAAGAAAGGAATGAGCCATATAATGTTAAATATGTGACATTCCTGCCCTTTCCCTATCACGCAGCATAGCGCAGCAAGGTGGCTTACTGTGCTGCGCTGCGTGATTTCTTGATAAATCTGCCTCTAAATCTTCAAAAAAAGTTACACATTTCTAGAAACATAGATTATAATAGCATTATAAAAATAAGTCCTTTGGCAATTATGTAGACTGCTGTATAAGTGTTACGGTCATTCATGAAGGCCTTTAGACAGTAGAGGTCTGTGGTTGCACAGTCCTTTAGAACAAATATGTTGTCGTCATATTTAATACTGAAACAAAAGAAAGGTTTCAAGGTCGGCACCAAGGACACGACGCACCACAACACCAAAGAAATTATGCAGGCTGTGGAAGCCGAGGTGTCCTCAGCTGTGCTAAATTGATGCGAGGGTGGGCCGGGGTCGAGGCCGTGGAGACTAATTGGCGCGAGCTGGGCTCTTCCTCAGCTTTCAGAGTTTGTTAAAATTGAAGGATGGCGCAGGTCTGCCTCGATCCTCCTGACCCTCAACGAGTTAGACTTTGATGGGCAAAAGAATCATCCTCGGTGAGATGTAACATAAATAAAGAAAAAAACTGTAAGAGTGGAGCAAGGTTTTTGCAATTTGCTGTCCACCTAAAATGGGAACCTCCAAAAAGTTCCACCCTGCCTTTGTGATTTCCAGCGTTGTACTTTGGCTGATATTAAGCTCTGCTTTTCGCTCATGGTCTGAATGTCAGATGTCAGAATATCGAGGACAAATATATCGTCCATCAGAAATATTGTGACGCAAATATCAAGAATAAAAATATTGTAAAAACTCTTAACTCTTAACTCTTAACTCTTAACTCCAGATCCAAACACCTTGATATGTGTGTATGTGTTTGTGTGTGTGTGTGTGTGTGTGTGCGTGCGTGCTTGTGTGTGTGTGTGTATATACTCGCCAGTAGGTAGTTATAGGTAGGGCTCAGTTTCCATAGATGAAGCATTTTTTGTTTTGCTAATAACTTTGGCGCTGTTTGGGGAGATTCATCAAGCGGGGGGGCTGACAAAATGTGGGGTTCCCAAAACGTGTTTTACCCATGCAATTTCCCATAGGGATTTTGAACACAACTACAGACTGAACTGTTAAAAGGATTTGCACCAAATTATACAGAAAGGTAGCTCTTGGTGCAGAAAGAGCCGTTTTTGTAATTTGGTATAAATCGATTCAGTAGTTTTGGAGTTATTAAAGAAAAGGATTTATATATATATCTTGGGGCGCTAATCCTCCACAGATTCGCCAAATCCCAAATTGAGATCTGATTGACTGCCAGCACTTCAGCCAGGAAGTGTTGGCAGCAATCTCGGGACTCAGACTCCACCGATTCCCAAGAAAAAAGGTAAAAAAATAAGATGAAGGGGTAGGGTAGGAATACCCTCAAATTCTACGACTGGTGGTGTGGTCCCACAGGGACCCCGTCAAGGGCTAAAAATTGTTTTTTTTTTTAAATTTTGCTGCAAATTTGCGGAGGATCCCCAAATACATGGATTTTTTTTTACAAACCAAGCACGGTCTCCCCAGGTGAGCCAGGTCTCAGGGGATGTATTAATTAATATAATTGGGGAGGGTGGTGCCATGGCCCCCAGGGACCCAATCCCCAGGGCCTAGCCGATATGCAAAATGGGAAGGGGGCCGCATAGCCCCCGGGCCGATCACGGCTCCAGGAACCCCATTCTCTGTGGTCTGGCCGATATGCAAATGGGCAGGGGGCATCGTGGCCCGCCTTCCCAGGCCGTGTTCGGCCCCAGGGACCCCATTCCCCGGGGCCCAGCTGTGCAACCGAAAGGGAGGGGGCCCGTGTGGACACCCTTCCGGAGCCATTAATCGCACTGGGGACCCCCAACGCCCACGGCTGGGCTCCTGTTATATCCCAGGGTTCCTACCCCTGGGTTATAGCGTGTCTGCTCTTGCTTTGCGGGAGCAATTTTAATGCTCCCACCAAGCGAGAGCAAACACTAAATCCGCTCCCAGTGGGTGGGAGCATTAAAAATAATCCCGCCACTGGGAGAGGACATTTAATCTGTTTCCATGCTCGCTTCAACAGATGAAAAATTTGCTCCTGCATGCTTGCATGCAAGGAGCACCATTTTTGCTACTCATTGCGCGCATCAGCAAAGCCGGCTCCTGCTGGAGGCGGGGTGCTACCTGGGACCGCAGGGCCATTGGGGCTCCCCCGCATCCCCCAGTAACCAGACACTGGGTGCCCTGGGTGGGGCCACGGCACCCACCATTAATTGACCGGGGTCCGGGGAATGGGGTTCCCGGGGCTGAAATCGGCCTGGGGAAAGCAGCCACGCAGCCCTCCTTCTCCTTTCAGTATATCGCTGGACCCGAGGGGATGGGGTCCCTGTGGCCAAAATAAGACTGGGGAGGGGGCTGCATGCACCTCTCCAAATTAGAATATGACCGTGTTGGAAATGGCCCTTTTTGCAGGGTTATCCCCAAACTTTTTGCTTTTTCCTCCTATTTTTCCCTGACCTGTTTGTGTTGGTTTTAGGACTCTGGGCACTTTACCACTGCTAATCAGTGCTAAAGTGCATATGCTCTCTGTGTAAATTGTGTTATGGATGGGTGTTTCCATGATTGGATATTTGATTTACCTGTTAGCCCCTAGTAAAGTGCACTGCGTGTGCCAGGGCTGGTGAATCAAATGCTACTCGGGGGCCTGCAGCACTGGTTGTGCCACCCCCGTGAGTAGCCCTGAAAACGGTAACTCAGACCTGCCATTGCAGAAGTCTGCGCGCAGTTTGTAACTGCCATGTCGACTTGGCCAGTGCTCACACTGGCCGGTCCCTAACCTTTCTCTTTTCTTACATGTCAGACACCCCTCAGGTAGGCCCAAGGTACCCCTGTGGGCAGGGCGCAGTGTATGTGAAAGGTGGGACATGCCCTGGTGTGTGTGGCATGTCCTGATAGTGAATTACAGCCAATTTCGTTTTTCACTATTGCAAGGCTACCAGTTCCCCATAGGACAGAATGGGAGGTTTGTTCATAACATCTTATGAACATAACTGGCCCAGGGAATTCGGTAAGAAAATGAAGTTTTGTATGCCTGAACTCAGAATCTAAAGATGCCTCTTTTAGTGAAGGTGATTTTTACATTCTGTGTTTGAAAATACCACTTTTGGAAAGTGGGTATTTTCTTGCTCAGTCATCCCGTGTGCCTCTGCTGGAATGTGGATTGCCTGTCTGGGTTTTGAATGACAGAAGGCTGGGGGAGCAGGAGGTGCGCCAGATGGTCTAGGTAGGTCAGGAAAGGGCTGAAGAGACCTGGGTTACGATGGGGGAAGGGGGAGGAGATTTCCTTGCACCTCAAAGGGCCTGCTCTGCCTCTGACAAATGCCGTCTCCACCTCCTGCCAGGAATTCACACCAAAGAAGGCAGAACTGGTCCTGACCGGGCACAGGCCCTCTCTGCCTAAGAGATCAAAGGATTTTTGGACATAAATGCTGGGTCCCAGACCCCTGAACTTTAGAACTCATCTGGACAAGAAGACTGCCAAGAAGAAGAGCCGGAGAAGCTGCGAAAAGGAACGACTGCTTTGCTGGGTGCTTTGCTGGGCTGACCTGCAGTGGCTGCTTCTGTCTTGAGCAGTGAAAGGCCTGGACTGGACTTTCTGCAACCTAATTTGTGGGTCTCTCCAAGGGCTTGAGGTAGAGCTTGCCCCCTGTTCACGAAGTCTCAGGAACAGCAAAGACTTCAAGTTCTTCGACCCGCAGCACTGGGGACTGTGTGTTTTGTGCTGCAACCCGAAGAACACCAACTCGACGACGTCTACGACGCCACTGCCGACTCCGTGACCTGAAGGCACCGCAGAGGGCACCGCCACAACGCTGCACCGCAACCCTGGTCTCACCGACGACGCCTGTTGATGCCGCCACCGAGCCGCTGCTTGCACCGCGACCTGTGGGCACTGCACTCCGCACCGCCTAGCTTCACGCCGAAGCTTTGGCACCGCAGAGAGCACCGCCGCAACGCTGCACCGCAACCCTGGTATCACCGACGATGCCTGTTGATGCCGCCACCGAGCCGCTGCTTGCACCGCGACCTGTGGGCACCGCACTCCACACCGCCTCGCTTCACGCCAAAGCTTTGGCACCGCAGAGAGCACCACCGCAATGCCGCACCGTGACCCTGGTCTCACCGACGACGCCTGTTGACGCCGCAACCGAGCCGCTGCTCGCCCTGCGACCTGTGGGCACCGCACTCCACACCGCCCTGCTTCACGAGGACGCCTTGGCCTTCCTGACGCCGCCACTTCCCGCCGAAATTGACGCCGCTGCTTACACCGTGGTTCGAGGGCACCGCTCGTAAGACACACGACGCACCACCCTCATCCCACACCGCAGCCTTGGCCCACCGATGCCGGCACCATCGACTCCCGCTCGTCAGCCGACAACAGCGCTTCAGCCGCGATGACGCCGCTGCTTGCACCGCGACCTGCTAGCACCGTGACGAGCACCCCCTTCATCTCGCACCGTGACCCTGGTCTCACCGACGACGCCATCTGACGCCGCCACCGAGCCGCTGTTCGCACCGCGACCTGGGGGCACCGCACGCCGCACCGCTGTGCTTCGCACCGCAGCACCCGACGCCTGTCGGCGCCAGCGCTCTTGATCCCATCAGAAAGGGGCTCGAACTGCAATGCGAGTGACTTCAAGGGCCCCATCGCCCTGCATTTCGGAAAGGTACTGTTTGCGGGTCTTCCCGACACCGTGGCTGGCCTGCGACCCCGCGGTCAGCCAGAACTGTTTTGGATTTGTGTGTTCACGATGGCGTGGTAACCCTGACGGAGCTATCCACACAAGGAACTCTTTTTAATCAACGTATTTTTGAACTGTGAACTTTTAAGTATAGTATTGTGGATTTTTATCGTTTTTGGTCTTGTTTTAAGTATATAAAAATATTGGGTATTGTTCTAAACCGGTGTGGTGTCCTTTTGTAGTGCGAACACTGTATTACTGTTGGTTATGTGCAAATGCTTTACACACTGCCTCTAAGATAAGCCTGGCTGCTCGTGCCAAGCTACCAAGGGGGTGAGCAGGGGTTATTTTAGACGTGTAACTCCCTTATCCTGACTAGAGTGGCGGTTTTTGCCTGGCTTTGGCCCACGCCTAGCCTACCAAAAATCCAATTTCTAACATTGGTTGTCAGCGGTGAGGATAGGACTTGCGTTTGCACTTGACTTACAGTGATTGGTGTGCACTACTACCATATCGCAGACCATTACGTACCACATACTATTTTATTTTGGTCTATTTTTGCCTTTCCATTGGTTTTGAACTTGAACTTTCTAGTACAACATGCCTGAATCAATTGCATCATCTGTTGCATCCTTGGAAGTGGCCTTTGAGGAGGAGAGGTTAGAAACCTACAATGTTAAGGAGTTGAAGGCGATCTGCAAAAACCTCAAAATCCAAATCAGAGGCCTCACCAGAAAAGAGGAGCTACAAAAGGCGCTGAGGGCCTGGGTAGCGGCCAGACATGCTAGTGAGCAGTCTGGGGATCTTAGCCTGGAGGTGGAGGAGCCTATTCCAAGGGTGGATGTGCTTTTGGGAGGGGGGGCACCCTCTGAACCAGGCAGCAGCAGTGCCTTGTCCCCAGAGGAGCTGGAGGACAGGCGGGAAGCAAGGAGAGTTGCTGTAGAACTGAAGAAGCTTAAGTTAGCCATGGAAGAGAAAAGGATGATGTTAGACCATGAGTTTAAAATGAGAGAGCTGGACTGGGAAGCCAGTAGGGCTAGGCCCAGCCCAGATGGTGGCAGCAAAAGTGTTAGGTCCAGTACTGAGGGTGAGGTACACACACACACAGATTTGGGGCCCTGCTTCAAGGAGGGGATTGACATACACCAGGGGGTTCAGGATTGTGAGGGTATTCCAGTGGTGCGCAGTGTCCCTGAGGTGGATTGGGGAACTGGCACAGGGGATCATTTTCCTAGTAGTGGGAGGGACACTCTACTGACTCTAGATGAGAGGTGCAGGGAGAGGGGTTCCCCCATGATAGAAGCCATAGTAAGTGAGTATGGAGACCAGCCAGAAGAGTATGGGTTAAGAGACAGCAACAGTCAGACACTGTCTCACCAGTCTTGTGAGAATGATGTGGGGTACTTTTCTGAGGCACTGGATGGTTGGGTGAAGGGTAGTTTGGTTAACACCTGTGTGGGGCTGTGTGATTCAATTGTTGGAGAGCATATTTTAAGTCCCTGTTTTCCAGAGCTATGCCAACACCCAGTGGATTGTGAGTTCTCTGACCCCAGGGAGCTTGCACGGGAGGCAGACCTTTTGGTGGATTCCAGAGGGTCTGGAGAAGCATCTGGGGGTGACCCGGAAGGAAGCGGCTTAGGTATTTCCCAACCGAGGGTGATGGGAAAGGTTTGTGGTAGCCCAGATAGGTCCCGGTGTCGTGGGAAGGGTGTAGGGACTCACGTCCTGTCTCCGCGGAGAAGGAGTGGGAATGGGCTGCGGCCCAAGGTGCCCAAAACCCGGTCCCAGAGCCTAGGTGGTTCCAGGAGGGAACACCAGGTGGGGAGCCTAGGCTGTACTGGTAGGTCATCGGTTGAGGGGGACCTCCTAGTGGCAGGAGAACATGGAGTGTCTGTAAACAGAGCTCCAGCGGTTCTGGTGTCTGGCGGTGCCGCTCCTAAGTGGAGGGTGCAGAAGTCCAGATGGAGGGGTGAGAGGGGGATGCGTTCCCCAGTGGGAGAACCAGTGGGTCACGGGCCAGCCAGAAGGGCTGGGCCCCCTAGGAGTGACCATGGTGATACCACTTCTGTCCTGGGGGATCTTTGCGCACTGTCAGATGGACAGGGGTCGGGAGATCTGCACCAGGCAGACTGTCACACAACACATGAGTGATGTGTTACCCTCAGGGGGAGCATGCATGCTCCCAAGGAAGTCCTGGTGTGCCGGGCAGGTGCTCAGCCGCAGGGTTTAGTCCCTGGGTTGGGAGGCCAGGTTCAGGTCCTGCCTGACCTGGAGGGAAGGACGACTGTAAGCAGTGTCCTGACCGGTTTGTCTTCTAGGGGTGCCACTCTGGGTGGGAGGGTACAGAACTCTGGAAGGGGGTGCAGAGAGAGGGAGTTCTCGCCTCTGACCCCGGTTCAACCGGAGGGTTTAGATCCGAGGGTGGTGGATCAGTTGCAGGGTCAAGGCCCTGAACTGGTGGAAGAACTGTGTAGGAGGTCCGGTTCCAGCGTCCTGACAGTTTTTGGTTCTGGGGGTGCTTCTCCTGGGAGGAGAGTGCAGGATGCCAGAAGGAGGGGTGAGGGGAGGAGAGCCTCGCCCGAGACCTCTGGTCAGCCTGAGGGTACAGACCCTGTGTTGGAGGACCAGGTTCAGGGTGTCCCCCTGACCTGGGGGAAGGGGCGACTGCTAACAGTGCCCCTACCAGGTTGTCTTCTGGGGGTGCCGCTCCAGCTGGGAGGGTACAGAGCCCCAGGGAGGAGGACCGGGTGTGGGGAGCCCACCCCAGTCCCTTGTTCAGCCTCAGGGTACAGACCCTGGGCTAGTGTACCAGTTGCCGGATAGCACCCCTGAACTGGTGGGCGAGTTGAGCAGGACACCTGCCACAGGTGCCCTGACAATTCTGGAGGGGGGTACCGCTCTAGGTGGGAGGGTACAGAGCCCCAGGGAGAAGGAGAGGGTGTGGGAGAGCCCACCCCAGTCTCCTGTCCAGCCGCAGTGTAGAGGCCCTGGGCTAGTGGGCCAGTGTCAGGATGCCATACCTGACTTGGCAGAGGGGAGAGTGGAGAAAGGGTGCAAGGCACCTGGGGCTACCGCCCCCTACTCTCTGACACCGCAGCGGTTGGAGTGGCCTGAAAGGCCTAAGGCCTGGCTCTCATCACTGACATTTGTCAGTGGCCACTGCGGCTGGCTGTCCTGGTGGACAGAGTTGCCCCTGGGAGCGGTACAGGAGTCACACCCCGGAGGTGGACTGGGCCACACGATTGTGTTGGCCATGGGGGTCCTGTCTGCCTGTTGGGACACATCTGTGAGCCAAGTAAGTTTAGGTGCTGCACAGATGGGGTCCACAGGTGAGGAGAAGGGTCCCCATGGGTCAGCTTAGTGGGCCCTGAGAGTATGGATAGAGGGATCCAACTAGGTTCAGGAAGGCGTAGAACGGGAAGAAAACCCTGCTGTTGCGGGCCAGGTCCCATGTTCTATCACCCAAGCAGGGAAGTCCATCGAGGTATGGATTGGTCTCCCCTGGCTTTAAGCTGGAAGGGGGTTGTGTTGGAAATGGCCCTTTTTGCAGGGTTATCCCCAAACTTTTTGCTTTTTCCTCCTATTTTTCCCTGACCTGTTTGTGTTGGTTTTAGGACTCTGGGCACTTTACCACAGCTAATCAGTGCTAAAGTGCATATGCTCTCTGTGTAAATTGTGTTATGGATGGATGTTTCCATGGTTGGATATTTGATTTACCTGTTAGCCCCTAGTAAAGTGCACTGCGTGTGCCAGGGCTGGTGAATCAAATGCTACTCGGGGGCCTGCAGCACTGGTTGTGCCACCCCCGTGAGTAGCCCTGAAAACGGTAACTCAGACCTGCCATTGCAGAAGTCTGCGCGCAGTTTGTAACTGCCATGTCGACTTGGCCAGTGCACACACTGGCCGGTCCCTAACCTTCCCTTTTCTTACATGTCAGACACCCCTCAGGTAGACCCAAGATACCCCTGTGGGCAGGGTGCAGTGTATGTGAAAGGTGGGACATGCCCTGGTGTGTGTGGCATGTCCTGATAGTGAATTACAGCCAATTTCGTTTTTTACTATTGCAAGGCTACCAGTTCCCCATAGGACAGAATGGGAGGTTTGTTCATAACAACTTATGAACATAACTGGCCAGGGAATTCGGTAAGAAAATGAAGTTTCGTATGCCTGAACTCAGAATCTAAAGATGCCTCTTTTAGTGAAGGTGATTTTTACATTCTGTGTTTGAAAATACCACTTTTGGAAAGTGGGTATTTTTTTGCTCAGTCATCCCGTGTGCCTCTGCTGGAATGTGGATTGCCTGTCTGGGTTTTGGATGACAGAAGGCTGGGGGAGCAGGAGGGGCGCCAGATGGTCTAGGTAGGTCAGGAATGGGCTGAAGAGACCTGGGTTACGATGGGGGAAGGGGAGGAGATTTCCTTGCACCTCAAAGGGCCTGCTCTGCCTCTGACAAATGCCGTCTCCACCTCCTGCCAGGAATTCACACCAAAGAAGGCAGAACTGGTCCTGACCGGGCACAGGCCCTCTCTGCCTAAGAGATCAAAGGATTTTTGGACATAAATGCTGGGTCCCAGACCCCTGAACTTTAGAACTCATCTGGACAAGAGGACTGCCAAGAAGAAGAGCCGGAGAAGCTGCGAAAAGGAACGACTGCTTTGCTGGGTGCTTTGCTGGGCTGACCTGCAGTGGCTGCTTCTGTCGTGAGCAGTGAAAGGCCTGGACTGGACTTTCTGCAACCTAATTTGTGAGTCTCTCCAAGGGCTTGAGGTAGAGCTTGCCCCCTGTTCACGAAGTCTCAGGAACAGCAAAGACTTCAAGTTCTTCGACCCGCAGCACTGGGGACTGTGTGTTTTGTGCTGTAACTCGAAGAACACCAACTCAACGACGTCTACGACGCCACTGCCGACTCCGTGTCCTGAAGGCACCGCAGAGGGCACCGCCACAACGCCGCACCCCAACCCTGGTCTCACCGACGACACCTGTTGATGCCGCCACCGAGCCGCTGCTTGCCCGCGACCTGTGGGCACCGCACTCCACACCGCCTTGCTTCACGCCGAAGCTTTGGCATCGCAGAGAGCACCGCCACAACACTGCACCGCAACCCTGGTCTTACCGACGACGCCTGTTGACGCCGCCACCGAGCCACTGCTTACACCGCGACCTGTGGGCACCGCACTCCACACCGCCTCGCTTCACGCTGAAGCTTTGGCACCGCAGAGAGCACTGCCGCAATGCCGCACCGCGACCCTGGTCTCACCGACGATGCCTGTTGACGCCGCCACCGAGCCACTGCTCGCACCGCGACCTGTGGAC
Source organism: Calotriton arnoldi (assembly GCA_963921515.1). Lineage (NCBI taxonomy): Eukaryota > Metazoa > Chordata > Amphibia > Caudata > Salamandridae > Calotriton > Calotriton arnoldi. Next base: position 163,717 of record CAWUFW010013938.1, read on the forward strand.
ACCGCACTCTGCACCACCCTGCTTCACGAGGATGCCTTGGCCTTCCTGATGCCGCCACTTCCCGCTGAAATCGACGCCACTGCTTGCACCTTGGTTCGAGGGCACCGCTTGTAAGTCACACGACGCACCGCCCTCATCCCACACTGCAGCCTTGGCCCACCGACGCTGGCACCATCGACTCCCGCTCGTCAGCCAACAACAGCGCTTCAGCCGCGATGACGCCGCTGCTTGCACCGCGAACTGCTAGCACCGTGACGAGCACCGCCTTAATCTCGCACCGCGACCCTGGTCTCACCGACGACGCCATCTGACGCCGCCACCGAGCCGCTGCTCGCACCGTGCCCTGGGGGCACCGCACGCCGCACCGCTGTGCTTCGCACCGCAGCACCCGACGCCTGTCGGCGCCAGCGCTCCTGATCCCATCAGAAAGGGGCTCGACCTGCAACGCGAGTGACTTCAAGGGCCCCATCGCCCTGCATTTCTGAAAGGTACTGTTTGCGGGTCTTCCCGACACCGTAGCTGGCCTGCGACCCCGCGGTCAGCCAGAACTGTTTTGGATTTGTGTGTTCACGACGGCGTGGTAGCCGGGACGGAGCTATCCACACAAGGAACTCTTTTTAATCACCGTATTTTTGAACTGTGAACTTTTAAGTATAGTATTGTGGATTTTTATCGTTTTTGGTCTTGTTTTAATTATATAAAAATATTGGATATTTTTCTAAACCGGTGTGGTGTCCTTTTGTAGTGCGAACACTGTATTACTGTTGGTTATGTGCAAATGCTTTACATACTGCCTCTAAGATAAGCCTGGCTGCTCGTGCCAAGCTACCAAGGGGGTGAGCAGGGGTATTTTAGACGTGTAACTCACTTATCCTGACTAGAGTGGCGGTTCTTGCCTGGCTTTGGCCCACGCCCTAGCCTACCAAAAATCCCATTTCTAACAGACCGGGACTCGGGGATGGGGTCCCCAGGGCCAAAATCGGCCCGTGGATGGGGGTTGCATGCCCTACTCCCCATTTACTGTATTGATGCGCCGTAGGGGATGGGGTGCCCCCCTCCCAAGTTACCTGCAATGTGGGGGGTTGGCCGCAGGGCCTGGGTGCAGGCCAGGCCTTGCGGCCAACCCCATGGCGAGGCGAGTGCACAGCGTGGGGTTGGGTGCCTGTGGAGAGGTTGGCCGCAGGCCACCGTGCTCGGTGTTGGGTGCCTGCAGGGGGTTGGCTGCAGAGCCTGGCTGCCATTTACATCATTGATAATATCACTGCAAAATTCGCAATACAATTATTGAGGAGAAAACTGTGCATGGCAGGGTCACGCGTTATAGTTACCTAAGGGCACACGTTATAGTTAAGTATAACTATAACTGCTGAATTTCTATGGTTTTGTGTGTTGAAAATCTGAAGTATAACGTGCCAGTAACCTTTAGGGTTTTTTTGTGTGAATAAATATATATATATATATATATATATATATATATTCACTGAAAAAACCATGGGTTTTAGGGAAAGTTATAGTTAGTTGGACATTTCACTCGTACAAAACCATAGAAATTCCCCCGTTATAGTTAGTTCAGCTAACTATAACTCGCGCCCCCGCAATGCACTGCTGATGACGTCACATATTACATCACTCATGACATGGTCAGTGACATCACTGATGACATAACTGATGACATCTCAAATGACATCACTGATGACATCACTGATGACATCATCCAGTGACTGTGTGTTTCTATAAAGTTTAAATATGTTTAATTTATATAGGGAAAGGCGTATTGAAGAATGAGTGGGTGTATAAGTGTCTGAATGGATGATTTAGTAGGTGCGTGACTGACTCTATAAGTGAGACATTAAACGTATCTTACTGAATGCATGGGTTAGTGACTAAACTGTGTGAATGTCTGTATCCGTCTGTCTGTTGTTGTGTAAGCGGCTGCATGGGTTTGCGAATAGCTACATGAGTGTCTATATGAGTTATTGATTGGTTGTCTGAGTATCTGTATGGGTGCCTGAGTGTTTGTGTGGGTGGGGTGTGTGTGACTCTGTGCATAGATGTGTGAGTGGGTGATTCACTGGGTGCATGGTTTCAAGAGTGCATCTGTGATGGACTGTATGGGTGGGTGAGTGTGTGTATGGGTGTGTTAGTGAGTGAATGTATATCTCAGTGGTACATGTGTGAGTAACTACATATGTGAAAAGCAGTATATATGTGTGTTGGAGTACATAAATGGCTATAAGTGAGAGTGTGTGATTGTTAGAGTGGCTGTATGGATGAGTGTGTGCTTGTATCAGTGATTGTATAAGAGCGTAAAAATGTGCTAGTATTTGTATGAGTAATTGAGCTGGTGTGTATATAACTGTATAGGTGAGTAAATGGCAGTGTGATTAATTATTTGCATGACTGACTAGGTGTGTGATTACCTCTATGGATGAGTGGCGGTGTGTGAGTTTCTATATAGGTGTATGAGTGCATATGATAGTCCTGTACTGAGTGACCATAAGTATGAGTGACTGTACGGGTGAGTGAGTGGATGTGTGTGTAAACCTAAGAATCAGTGAGTGGGTATGTATTTATTGGTGTTTGAGTGTTTATGGATTTGACAATGGCAGTCTGTAATTTAGAGTGGGTGTATCAAAGGTTATATTAGGGTGTGAGAAGATGCATCAATTTATCACAAGGATGATGGCATCAGTGATGTCATCAGTGATGTCATTTGAGATGTCATCTATGATGTCATCAGTGATGTCACTGACCATGTCATGAGTGAAGTAATATGTGACGTCATCAGCAGTGGATTCCGGGGCGCGAGTTATAGTTAGCTGAACTAACTATAACGGGGAATTTCTCTGGTTTTATACGAGTGAAATGTCCAACTAACTATAACTTTCCCTAAAACCTATGGTTTTTTCAGTGAATTTCTAAGGTTTTTTAAATGCTAATTTCTAACTATAACGTGCCTGAAACCTATGGTTTTTTCAGTGAATTTCAAAGGTTTTTTAAATGCTAGTTTCTAACTATGCCTACAGAGGTAGGACATGTGAAGAAAGAAGAAAAAACGCACAGAAAGAAGCAAAAGAAATGCAGAAAGAAGCAACAGAAGTCCACAACGACGAAGACAAGAGCAGGAAGAAGCAAGACATGTGCAGAAAGAACCAACAGAGGAGCAGAAAGAGGCCTTGTTGCAAAATCATCCTGTGCCCACAACTTTTTTAGACGGGTACTGGTGGTAACTGACTCTGATTAACCAGGCCTAGAGCCAGTGCTATGCTAAAAGACAATTAGAATACAGTGAAAACACCTACATACACTAGGGAACACTATGCGTTGGGGTACCCCTGTGATTACCATGACCTCCTCTGTAAGGCCCTAATACATAATAGGGCAGGGGGATTAAAACTACCTCTAAGTCAGAGGTGCAGAAAAATGCTACTTTAACTAGTAGTCGCGTTCGCAGAGTGGTGGATAAAGGGTGCTGGGCGTCCAACCAACGCTCAGGAATTCCGCTGCGTCGGACTTACAGGAGGTAGCAGCAGGGATTCTTGGCCCCCAAACTCCCTCAGGACTAAATTGGACTTCATCCCCCATCCTGTAGTCTGCCACGAGGCACGTTTGCAGAGTGGTAGAGAAAGGGGGCCATGGCCTCCGAAGACGTCTTAGCAATCCCACTGTGTGGGACTTACTGGAGGTAACAAGAGGGGTAGTTGGACCCCAAGGACATCCTTGGGGGCCAACTTCCCAAACTATTACCTCCAGTCAGTCCCACACAGCAGCATTGGTAAGTACTCGTACCAGGCCACGCCCACTTTGCCCACCACTCTACAAACGCGCTCCCTGGCACGCTCTTGGATGGGGAATGAAGTCCCCTTCACTGCTGGGGGTCCTTTAGGGGCCAACTAGCCTACCTTTTACCTCCAGTAAGCCCCACGCATTGGGATTGGTGAGAGGTAGACAAAGGCCATGTCCCCTTTCTCCACCACTCTGCAAACACGCCCCCTGGCGCGTTGTAAGTTGGGGGATTAAGTCCCCTTGAATCCTGAGGGTCCCTGGGGTCCAACTAGCCCACTAGGTACCTCCAGTAAGCGCCACAGAGCTGCGTTGCAGAGAGGTGTAAAAAGGGGCGTGGCCTGGACCATCTCTCTGCAACGCAGCCCTGTGGCGCTTACTGGAGGTACCTGGTGGGCTAGTTGGCCCTCAGGGGCCCTCAGGATTGAAGGGGAATTAATTCCCTAACTTAAAACGCACCACAGGGCGTGTTTGCACTATGTCACCTCAGGGCCCACCCCCTCCCTTCACCACTGTGCAAACGCGCCCCGTGGCGCGTTTTAAGTTGGGGGATTAAGTCCCCTTGAATCCTGAGGGTCCCTGGGGTCCAACTAGCCCACCAGGTACCTCCAGTAAGCGCCACAGAGCTGCATTGCAGAGAGGTGTAAAAATGGGCGTGGCCTGGACCACCTCTCTGCAACGCAGCCCTGTGGCACTTACTGGAGGTACCTGGTGGGCTAGTTGGCCCACAGGAGCCCTCAGGGTTGAAGGGGAACTAATTCCCTAACTTAAAACGCGCCACAGGGCGTGTTTACACATATGTCACCTCAGGCCCCACCCCCTCCCTTCACCACTGTGCAAACGCGCCCCGTGGCGCGTTTTAAGTTGGGGGATAAAGTCCCCTTGAATCCTGAGGGTCCCTGGGGTCCAACTAGCCCACCAGGTACCTCCAGTAAGCGCCACAGAGCTGCGTTGCAGAGAGGCGTAAAAAGGGGCGTGGCCTGGACCACCTCTCTGCAACGCAGCCTTGTGGCGCTTACTGGAGGTACCTGGTGGGCAAGTTGGCCCCCAGTATTGAAGGGGAATTAATTCCCCAATTTAAAACGCGCCACAGGGCGCGTTTGCAGGGTGTTGCTGGGAGGGGGTGGGGCCTCTGGCACGATCGCGTCTTTTTTCTTTTTCTTTTTTTTTTAGAAAGGGGGCTGTGTGGCCCCCCTTCTTTTCCCTTTTTGTGGGCCCTGGGGACCCCATCCCCCAGGGCCTGACCCCTTTAAAAAAATAAAATAAAAAAATGAACGGGAAGGGGGCCGTGTGGGCCCCCCTCCCGTGGCCAATTCCGGCCCCGGGGACACCATCCCCTGGGGCATGGCCACATTTTTATTTTTTATTTTTATGAAGGGGGGCTGCGTGGCCCCCCTCCTGAGGCCGCTTCCGGCCCCGGGGACCCCATCCCCCGGGGCCAGCCTTTATTTATTTATTTATTACATTTTTTAATTTTGGGGAGGGGGGCCGCGTGGCCCCCCTCCCGGGCCACTTCTAGCCCCGGGGACCCCATCCCCCAGGGCTGGCCCTCTCCGTTGGGGACCGTGGGGGGAGCCCCAATGCCCCCACGGTCCCGCCGGCTCCCCGCGTACTGCGGGAGCCGGCATTGCTTTTCCACATGGGGAGCTGCTGACATGCAGCTCCCCTTGTGGAAAAGCAATCTGCTTGCTTCATTGAAGCGAGAGCAGGTTTCCTGCTCTCGCTTCAATGAAGCAAGCAGTTTGCAATGACAGGGCGGGAGCCGAGAGGCTCCCGCCCTGTCATTGCAAACAGCAGTGTCCCGGGGTGAGCACCCCGGGACACTGCACGAGCCGGCCCTGGGGGGGTGGCGGTCCCCAGGGCAATCACGGGCTCCAGGAGGGGGGCCACGCGGCCCCCTCCCTTCAATTTCAAAGCCCCGGGGAGGTGGTGGTCCCCGGGGCTCGGGGGTCCGTAACAGACCCCCAAATTAGCATTTTAGTGCCCCAGGGAGGTGGCAGTCCCCGGGGGTTGGGGGGGTCTCGAGCCCCCACACACAGTTATATATATTTTTTTTTTAAAAAGAAGCCCCGGGGGGTGGTGGTCCCTGGGGCTGCGGGGGGGGCTGTGTGCCACCCCGCAAATAATTAATGAAAGCCCCGGGGGGTGGCGGTCCCCACGGCTTAGGGGGGCCTTGGAGGCCCCCCCACGCATTTCTGAACTAGCCCCGGGGGGTGGCAGTCCCCGGGGCTGCAGGGGGCTGCGTGACGCCCTGCAACTCATTAATCAAGCCCCGGGGAGGTGGCGGTCCCCGGGGCAGTGTGGGGGGATTGGGGCCCCCCCACACTTTTTTTTCACTGCCCCCGGGACCTGGCCCACCCGGGGGCTTCAATCCAACGAAGCACGGGAGCCCGCGCTTCGTTTTTTTTTATTTTCTCGGCCGGATTCGCGCACCCAGGGCGAGTTCGGCCAAATGTATTTTTAAAAAAATGCTTTTTTGGGCCCTGGGGGTCCTTGTGGGACCCGCTGAACATGCCTAGTGGGTCAGGGTGTTTCTACCCTGCCCCCTTTTCTATTTTTTTTGCGTTTCTTCTTCTCTTTTCTTGTGACTCGGTTCTACCGAGTCACAAGATGGCTGCCAACACTTCCTGGTTTGGAGTGATGACAGCCAATTAGAATAAAGTGCGTGATCGGGAGGGTGCGCGGATCCACCGTGCCTCTATATATCGAAACTTTTATTTTTGGATTTTCTCAGCAACTACTGAACGGATTTACTCCATTTAAAAAAAGGTCTCTTTCTGAACCAAGGGCTACCTTTTTGCCAAATTTGGTGTAATTCCGTTCAGCAGTTTCAGCTGTAACCGTGTCTAAAGTTTCCTATGGGAAATTGATTTTCCGACCTCTATTTTTTTAATTTCTCAGGAACTACTGAACGGATTTACACCATTTAAAAAAAAGGTCTCTTTCTGAAACAAGGGCTACCTTTTTGCCAAATTTGGTGTAATTCTGTTCAGCAGTTCGAGCTATAGTCGTGTCTAAAGTTTCCTATGGGAATTAACATGGAGAAAACACGTTTTGGGACCCTCCTTTTTTCTCGGGCCCCGCTTGCGGAATCACCCCAAAACTTTCAAGACAGGAGCTGACCGGAGCGGGCTACGAGTTTTGAAACTTTCGCGACGATTCGTCAACCGGCGCCAAAGATATTGAGAAAACAAAAAACGAGTTTCCTATGGAAACTAGGTCCTAACTATAACTATCTACTGGCGACCGCCAGTAGATAATATATATATATATATATATATATATATATATGTATATGTATCGTAAAACTTTTCTGCCACACGTTGCCGCTCACAATGTAGCAGGTGCCTCCAGCTCGCAAGGACGGACTCGCGTACACACTTCACTCCTCGAAAATTACGCTGGGCACTCTGGGCATCATAGATCATTTATTATTTTATTTTCATATCAGCGTGCAACCAGAAAACTGACAGACGAGTTTCGGCCACCTGGCCTTTGTCAATGTCAGTTACCCCACTGTGACAAAACGTATTTAAGACATACAATTCTGATTGGAGGACTCTCTTGGTCATACACATGGAAAACGTACTGCAGTTACAGTTCTCTACCACAATTTTGCAGTCATGGCGGCCATCTTTAAAGTACCTATACTTGCATTCTTTACATTAATAATACTACGACAGTGGCTACCGACATTTGCTTATCAAATACATTCCCAGTTTCAAAATATAAAATTAATTTGAATAATCCCAAAAATACACCTGGGTTGGCATGTGTGTATGATACAACTATGTTCATATAGCAAAAAAGGGTTCCAATCTAGTGTGATTACTGTTTTTCACATAAAGTCCTGAATGGGCCAAAATCGTTGTTACAGGTTTTGTCTATATACGAATTCATTAAAATGAAATTCATTGCTATGAAATTGAACCATCCTTAATCCTTATATTTCATCTCACACTTAATGATGGTCCTGTGCTAATCCTATGCTTAAAGACTTTGCTGTGAAAATGGTAAAAGACTTTGTCCCTTTCTGTTAGACCTGGCATTCTTGGCGTGGTTTTCCCTGACTTTTTGCCTCTACCTCCTGTGTTTTTGATGCTGTGCTGGATTTCGTTTTTGCTGGCTTAGATGCTTTGGGCACTTTGCCACTGCTGATCAGTGTCAAAGTGCAAGTGCTCCCTGTATAAATTGATATTGTGATTGGTTCTCCCTGATTGGCATATTTGTTTACCAGTAGGTCCCTAGTAAAGTGCACTACATGTGCCAGGGCTGGTAAGTCAAATGTTACTAGTGGGCCCGCAGCACTGATAGTGCCACCCACATGAGTAGCCCCAAAGAGATGTCTCAGGCCAGCCACCGCAGTGCCTGTGTGCAGTTTGCTAACTGCCATTTTGACCTGGCCAGTGTACCCACTTGCCAGGCCTTACCCTTCCCTTTTCTTATGCATAGGACACCCCTATAGCAGGCCCAAGGTACCCCCCCCCCCTGGGCAGGGTGCAGTGTAGGTGAAAGGTAGGACATGTACTGGTGTGTGTAACATGTCCTGATAGTGAAATACTGCCAATTTCGTTTTTCACTATTGAAAGGCTATCTTACCCATAGGACAGAATGGGGAATGCTCTGTAACATATTTACAAGCATATCTTCCCATAGGAGTAAGATAGAAAATTGGAGTCTGGTATCCCTGAACTTAGAATTTAATAACACTTCTTTTAGGAGGGATGGTTTCTAAATTCTGTGTTTGAAAATAGCACTTTTAGAAAGTGGATGTTTTCTTGTCCAACCTTCCTGTGTGCCTCTGCCTGGTTGTGGATTGACTGTCTGGCTGTGGAGTGACAGGGGCTGGGGTGGCTCCAGGAGTCTGGGTGAGTCAGCCCTGGGCTGAATAGGCCGATCTGCATTTGGAGTGGTGGGAGGAGTAGCCCTGTACCTGACTAGGGCTGTGCCTGCCTTCCACAAAGGACTGGCTCCACCTCCTGCTGTGTGTCTGAAGACCCTGGCCCACACTGACAAAGGAAGAAGTTGTGCACTGGCAGAGTGCACCCAGAACTGGTTTGGACTGGGTCCAGGACCCCTTACACATAGAGATCATCCTGGAATCAAGAAGAACCTTTGCTGAGCAGAAGAGCGGAAGAGACTGTGAAGAAGGACTGCCCTTGCTGTTTGTTCTGGGGCTGACCTGCAGTTGCTGTTCTGCCAAAGGAAGGAAGAGGACTTTGCTGTGTGCTGTGTCCCCCTGCTTGAAAGGAAATCTCCAAGGGCCTGAGGAGAGCTGGCCTCCTGTTGTGGAAACTCAGGGACAACAAAGTTTCCAAAGATCCCTAAAAGCGCTGTGTGCGTGTGTCTGGGCACAGAGTGTACCTATCTTGAAGTCTGCCTTACGATAGTCTCCGCAACGCTGTGAGTGTGTCAAGTGCACAGTAAGAAGACGCGATCAACTGCGAGGCCGTCACTGCCGCTGGCCCGAGATCGCAATCATCTGAGGAAAGGGGACTGAATCCACGATCCCCTGAGAGGCCGTCACCCCCGCTGGCCCGAGTCGTCAGCAGGATCGTAATCACCGTGGAAGAGGCCGCGCTGCAGCAAGATCAGCCGCGAGACGTTGCCTGGCAACGCCCCGCCCAGCAGATCGATCACAACGGAAGAGTAAGGAGTGCTCTCCCTCAAACTGGAGTCCAGTACTTCCCGGGGGCCGTCCGAGGTCCTGGTAGCCGCGCAGTCGAGTTCAGAGGTGCCGGAGAGAAAGAGCAACCCTCCAGGTAACGCTCGGACTGAAGTCCTGAGCCGCCGCGTGTGTCGCTGGCTGGGGTGGGTTGCGGGCCCGCAGGGAACTGTTCCCATACCGGGGGCCTGCTTTCACTCCTCCTTTCGGGCTCAGAGGGGAGCCGGGGGCATACTTACGTGGTGGCTGACGACAGAGTCAGCATTACTGTTGTAGACGCGGTTTGTCAGAGCCGCAGGGGCCTCGCACGCCGGTGCCAAGGGAAAGGTGATTATTACCTCACGATCTATGCAAATAACTTACATTGGCCAAGGAAGACACACAGTCTCTGCAAGTGGCCTATTTTAATTTTGAGACTGTCTTTGATCCCACTATATTTGCCTGAAAGAATACTGCAACTACCACTTTATTTTTGGTAACACTTTTAAAAGACATTTCTTTACTAAGAAACCCTTTTTCCTATGTATGTTGGATTTTTGTCGTTTTGGTCTTGTGAAGCTTAGATAAAAAATACTTTATTTTTCTAAACCTGTGTGGTGTCCATTTGTGGTGTTATCACTGTGTTACTGTGAGTGTTGGTACAAATACTTTACACATTGCCTTGAAGATAAGCCTGTCTGCTCGTGCCAAGCTACCAAGGGGGTGAGCAGGGGTTATCTAGAGGGTGTTACCCCTTTTACCCTGACTAGAAGCAAGGGTCCCTATTTGTTCAAAGGTACCTACCTCTGCAACTAGAGACCCCCATTTCTAACACTTTCTATCTCGGCGTGGATGGTACTGTGCTAATCCTACGCTTAAAGACTTTGATAGAAAAGCAGACATTTGAGGTGAGCAAATTTAGAGTGTCGCTGGTGTTGAGAGTGCTCTATACTGGAGTTGCTTTCCAAACTAAACTTGAGAATTACCCAGAGTTCTCTGCTTCCTTTTTTGCATAATTTATGCATCACTTTATGCCTGAAAGGGCATTCTTGTGACTTATACTGGGTGCTCCCCTGTGTCTGGACAAAGCTATACCTCTCTGAAGAGCTCTAATGAGAGCGAAACACATGTCAGGGGTTGCTTTATTAATTTCAGGTTGGCTTGGATGGTATTTTACCAATCCAAAGCTGTAATACTGTGCCTGGAGTGGTAAAAGGCTTTGGCCATTTTACAGCTCGGCAAGAATAGCACTGTGCTAATCCTATGCTTAAAGACTTTGCTGTGAAAATGGTAAAAGACTTTGTCCCTTTCTATCTCGGCGTGGATGGCACTGTGCTAATCCTACGCTTAAAGACTTTGATAGAAAAGCAGACATTTGAGGTGATCAAATTTAGAGTGTCGCTGGTGTTGAGAGTGCTCTATACTGGAGTTGCTTTCCACCTAAACTTGAGAACTACCCAGAGTTCTCTGCTTCCTTTTTTGCATAATTTATGCATCACTCTATGCCTGAAAGGGTATTCTTGTGATAAATATAAATATACATATATATATATATATATATATATATATATATATATACATACATACATACATACATACATACATACATACATACATATACATATATATATATATGCAAAGCTGATCCCTGCAATCCTAGCAGGAAAAACGAGCCACTCCAGTTTCAAGGCTGTAAAGTGTTACAGGTTTATTCGCGGCAACAGAAGCGACGCGTTTCGATCTCAAACGAGATCTTGGTCACATATATATATATATATATTATCTACTGGCGGTCGCCAGTAGATAGTTATAGTTGGGACATAGTTTCCACAGGAAACTCGTTTTTTGTTTTCTCAATATCTTTGGCGCCGGTTGACGAATCTTCACGAAATTTTCAAAAATCGTAGCCCGCTCCGGTCAGCTCCTGTCTTGAAAGTTTCGGGGTGATTCGGCAAGCGCGGGCTGAGTAAAAAGAGGGGTCCCAAAACGTGTTTTCTCCATGTTAATTCCCATAGGAAACTTTAGACAAAGCTACAGCCCGAACTGCTGAACGGAATTACACCAAACTTGGCAAAAAGGTAGCCCTTGGTTCAGAAAGAGACCTTTTTTTAAATGGCGTAAATCCGTTCAGCAGTTCCTGAGAAATTCAAAAAATAGAGGTTGACAAATGCATTTCCCATAGGAAAGTTTAGACACGGTCACAGCTTGAACTGCTGAACGGAATTACACCAAATTTGGCAAAAAGATAGTGCTTGGTTCAGAAAGCGCCCTTTTTTTTAAATGGTGTAAATCCGTTCAGTAGTTGCTGAGAAAATAAAAAAATAAAAGTTTCGATATATAGAGGCACGGAGGATCCGCGCACACTCCCGACCACGAGCTTTATTCTAATTGGCTGTCAACACTCCAAACCAAGAAGTGTTGGCAGCCATCTTGTGACTCGGTAGAACCGAGTCACAAGAAATCAGAATAAAAACGCGAAAAAAGAAAGGGGGCAGGGTAGAAACACCCTGACCCCTAGGCCTGCTCAGGGGTCCCACAAGGACCCCAGGGCCTAAAAAGCATTTAAAAAAAAAATTGGCAAAATGCACGCCGGATCCGCGGATCCGGCCGCGAAAATAAACGAGCGCGGCCTCCCGCGCTCGTTGTATTAGCCCCGGGTGGGCCAAGTCCCGGGGCTTTCTTTACATATTTGCGGGGGCACATGGCCTCCCGCAGCCCGGGGACTGCCACCCCCGGGGCTTGTATTTTAAATGGGTGGGGGCCTCCAAGGCACCCCAAGCCCCGGGGACTGCCACCCCCCGGGGCTTTTCTTAAAAATTTGTGGGGGGCACATGGCCCCCCCACAGCCCCGTGGACCGCCACCCCTGGGGCTTGTTTTTTTTTTTAATAAAGAACCTGTGTGGGGGGGCTCCAGCCCCCCCACATGCCCCGGGGATTGCCACCTCCCCGGGGCACTAACTATGTAAATTCGGGGGTCCGTTACGGACCCCCGAGCCCCGGGGACCACCACCTCCCGGGGCTGTGCATGTGATGGGAGGGGCCACGCGGCCCCCATCCTGGAGCCCGTGATGGCCCTGGGGACCGCCACCCCCAGGGCCGGCTCCTGCAGTGTCCCGGGGTGCCCACCCCGGGACACTGCTGTTTGCAATGACAGGGCGGGAGCCTCACGGCTCCCGCCCTGTCATTGCAAACTGCTTGCTTCATTGAAGCGAGAGCAGGAAACCTGCTCTCGCTTCAATGAAGCAAAGCAGATTGCTTTTCCACAAGGGGAGCTGCATGTTAGCAGCTCCCCATGTGGAAAAGCAATGCCGGCTCCCGCAGGACGCGGGGAGCCGGCAGGACCGTGGGGGCATTGGGGCTCCCCCCACGTTCCCCAACAAGAGAGGCCAGGCCCCGGGGGATGGGGTCCCCGGGGCTGGAAGTGGCCCGGGAGGGGGGCCATGCGGCCCCCCTCCCCTAAAAATAAATTTTAAAAAAACCAAAATCACGCAAAGGCCGGCCCCGGGGGATGGGGTCCCCGGGGCCAATAGAGGCCTCAGGAGGGGGGCCACGCAGCCCCCTCCATAGAAAAACAAAAACAAAATCTGGCCATGCCCCAGGGGATGGGGTCCCCGGGGCCGGAATTGGCCACGGGAGGGGGGCCCACGCGGCCCCCTTCCCGTTCATTTTTTTTTATTTATTAAAGGGGTCAGGCCCTGGGGGATGGGGTCCCCAGGGCCGAAAAAAAGTAAAAAGAAGGGGGGCCACACAGCCCCCCTTCCCAAAAAAATAATTTAAAAAACACGCGATCGTGTCGGAGGCCCCGCCCCCTCCCAGCAACACTTTGCAAAGGCGCACTGTGGCACGTTTTAAGTTGGGAAATGAATTCCCCTTCAATACTGGGGGTCCCTGGGGGCCAACTAGCCCACCAGGTACCTCCAGTAAGCGCCACAGGGCTGCGTTGCAGAGAGGTGGTCCAGTTCACGCCCCTTTTTACACCTCTCTGCAACGCAGCTCTGTGGCGCTTACTGGAGGTACCTGGTGGGCTAGTTGGACCCCAGGGACCCTCAGGATTCAAGGGGACTTTATCCCCCAACTTAAAACAGGCCACGGGGCGTGTTTGCACAGTGGTGAAGGGAGGGGGCGGGGCCTGATGTGACAAGTGTGCAAACGCGCTCCGTGGTGCGTTTTAAGTTGGGGGATTAAGTCCCCTTGTATCCTGAGGGTCCCTGGGGGCCAACTAGCCCACCAGGTACCTTCAGTAAGTGCAACAGAGTTGCGTTGCAGAGAGGTGTAAAATGGGGCGTGGTCTCGGACCACCTCTCTGCAACGCAACTCTGTGGTGCTTACTGGAGGTACCTGGTGGGCTAGTTGGGCCTTAGGGACCCTCAGGATTCAAGGGGACTAAATCTCCCAACTTAAAACGCGCCACGGGGCACGTTTGCACACTTGTCACAACAGGCCCCACCCGCTCCCTTCACCACTGTGCAAACAGGCCCTCTGGCACGATGTAAGTTGGGGGATTAAGTCCCCTTGAATACTGAGGGTCCCTTGGGTCCAACTAGCCCACTAGGTACCTCCAGTAAGCACCACAGAGCTGCGTTGCCGAGAGGTGTAAAAAGGGGAGTGGCCTTGGACCACCTCTCTGCAACGCTGCTCTGTGGTGCTTACTGGAGGTACCTGGTGGGCTAGTTGGCCCCAGGGACCCTCAGGATTCAAGGGGAATTAATCCCCCAACTTAAAACCCACCAGGGGGCGCGTTTGCACAGTTGTGGAGGGAGGGGGCGGGCCTGATGTGACATGTGTGTACTTATCCAATCACTCCGCCAAAACCCAAGCACTTATAAATTCACCATGCACTCTCCTTGCAGTATTCTAATCATCCAGTTAGTACCCATGCACGCATGCAATGACCCATGCACTAACTCATGCACTGCTACAATACTCTGAGCACTACTGATGCAGTCCAGCCATCGCCCTGTCACTACCCATGCACTCCTCCTATCACCCAGCGAGCCCCATGTACTTATCCAATCACTCCGCCAAAACCCAAGCACTTATAAATTCACCATGCACTCTCCTTGCATTACTCTAATCATCCAGTCAGTACCCATGCACTCATGCAATGACCCATGCACTAACTCATGCACTGCTACAATACCCTGAGCACTACTGATGCAGTCCAGCCATCGCCCTGTCACTACCCATGCACTCCTCCAATCACCCAGCGAGCACCATGTACTTATCCAATCACTCCGCCAAAACACAAGCACTTATAAATTCACCATGCACTCTCCTTGCAGTACTCTAATCATCCAGTCACTACCCATGTACTCATGCAATGACCCAGGCACTAACACATGCACTGCTACAATCCCCTGAGCACTACTGATGCAGCCCAGCCATCTCTTTGTCACTACCCATGCACTCCTCCAATCACCCAGCCAGCACCATGTACTTATCCAATCACTCCGCCAAAACCCAAGCACTTATAGATTCACCATGCACTCTCCTTGCAGTACTCTAATCATCCAGTCAGTACCCATGCACTCATGCAATGACCCATGCACTAACACATGCACTGCTACAATCCCCTGAGCACTACTGATGCAGCCCAGCCATCTCTTTGTCACTACCCATGCACTCCTCCAATCACCCAGCCAGCACCATGTACTTATCCAATCACTCCGCCAAAACCCAAGCACTTATAGATTCACCATGCACTCTCCTTGCAGTACTCTAATCATCCAGTCAGTACCCATGCACTCATGCAATGACCCATGCACTAACTCATGCACTGCTACAATACCCTGAGCACTACTGATGCAGTCCAGCCATCACCCTGTCACTACCCATGCACTCCTCCAATCACTCAGCGAGCACCATGTACTTATCCAATCACTCCGCCAAAACCCAAGCACTTATAGATTCACCATGCACTCTCCTTGCAGCACTCTAATCATCCAGTCACTACCCATGTACTCATGCAATGACGCAGGCACTAACACATGCACTGCTACAATCCCCTGAGGACTACTGATGCAGTCCAGCCATCTCCTTGTCACTACCCATGCACTCCTCCAATCACCCAACCAGTTCCATGTCCTTATCCAATCACTCCGCCAAAACACAAGCGTTTATAAATTCACCATCCACTCTCCTTGCAGTACTCTAATCATCCAGTCAGTACCCATGTACTCATCCAATGACCCAGGCACTAACTCATGGCAAATACAGAGGAGGTCATGCTAATCACAGGGGTACCCCAACGCACAGTGTTCCCTAGTGTATGTAGGTGTCTTCACTGTATTCTAAGTGTCTTTTAGCATAGCACTGGCTCTAGGGCCGGTTAGTCAGAGTCAGTTACCACCAGTACCCGTCAGCAAAAAGTTGGGGGCACAGGAGGACTTTCTGCTCCTCTGTTGGTTCTTTCTGCACATCTCTTGCTTCTTCTTGCACTTTTCTTCGTCTTTCTGGCTTCTGTTGCCTCTTTCTGCATGTCTTGCTTCTTTGTGCGCTTTTCTTCCTCTTTCTTCACATGTCCTACCTTTGTAGGCATAGTTAGAAATTAGCATTTAAAAAACCTTTGAAATTCACTGAAAAAACCATAGGTTTCAGGGACGTTATAGTTAGAAATTAGCATTTAAAAAACCTTTGAAATTCACTGAAAAAACCATAGGTTTCAGGGACGTTATAGTTAGAAATTAGCATTTAAAAAACCTTTGAAATTCACTGAAAAAACCACAGGTTTCAGGGTGGTTATAGTTAGTTGGACATTTCACTCGTACAAAACCAGAGAAATTCCCCGTTATAGTTAGTTCAGCTAACTATAACTCGCGCCCCCGCAATGCACTGCTGATGACGTCACATATTACATCATTCATGACATGGTCAGTGACATCACTGATGACATCACTGATGACATCTCAAATGACATCACTGATGACATCATCCATGTGAAAATCTGATGCACCTCCTCACACTCTAATATAACCTTTGATACACCCACTGTAAAATACAGACTACCATTTTCGAAACCATTGACACACCAATACCAGTTACTACATGCGCACTCACTGATTCCTAGGTCTACACACACATCCACTCATTCACCCATACAATCACTCATACATACAGTCACTCATCAATACAACACTATCATATGCACTCATACACCTATACAGACACTCACACACCGCCACTCATCCATGGAGTTACTCACACACCTAGTCAGTCATGCAAATAATCAATCACACTCCCATTTACTCACCTATACAGATACTAACGCATACTTACTCTCTTATATAATCACTGATACAAGTACACACTCATCCATACAGCCACTCTCACAATCACTGACTCTCACTTATAGTCATTTATACTCCAACTCTCACATACACTGCCTTTTCCCTATGTAGTTACTTGGACATGTACCACTGAGACATCCATTCACTCACCAACACACCCATACACACACTCACCCGCCCATACAGCTGTTTCCACATGCACTCTTGAACCCATACACCCAGTGAATCAACCACTCACACATCTATGCAGAGTCACACACCTCCCACCCACCCACACACACACTCAGTCTCCCATACAAATTCTCAAGCAACCAATCAATAACCGATATACACACTCATGTAGCTACTCACCAACCCATGCATTCAGTAAGATATGTTTAATCACTCACATATACAGTCAGTCACGCACCTACTAAATCATCCATCCAGACACTTATACACCCACTCATTCTTCAATACACCTTGGCATATATATAAAACATATTTAAACTTTACAGAAACACACAGTCACTGGATGATGTCATCAGTGATGTCATTTGAGATGTCATCAGTGATGTCATCAGTGATGTCACTGACCATGTCATGAATGATGTAATATGTGATGTCATCAGCAGTGCATTGCGGGGCACGAGTTATAGTTAGCTGAACTAACTATAACGGGGAATTTCTCTGGTTTTGTACGAGTGAAATATCCAACTAACTCTAACCTCCCTGAAACCTGTGGTTTTTTCAGTGAATTTCAAAGGTTTTTCAAATGCTAATTTCTAACTATAACGTCCCTGAAACCTATGGTTTTTTCAGTGGATATATATATATATATTACCTACTGGCAGTAGGTAGTTATAGTTAGGACCTCGTTTCTATTCAAAAAGCGTTTTTTCTTTTGCCAATATCTTTGGCGCCGTTTGATGAATCCTTGCGAAATTTTCCCAAAAAAAGTTTCATTGAGGTCAGCTCCTGTCTTGAAAGTTTCGGGGTGATTCGTCAAGCGGGGGCTGAGAAAAAAGGGGGGTCCCAAAACGCGTTTTCCCCATGTTAATTTCCATAGGAAATTTTATTACAGGCTACAGCCCGAACTGCTGAACGGAATTACACCAAATTTGGAAAAAAGGTAGCTCTTGGTTCAGAAAGCGACCTTTTTTTTAAATGGTGTAAATCCGTCCAGTAGTTGCTGAGAAATTTTAAAAATAAAAGTTTCGATATCTGAGCACCAAGGAGGGTTTGCGAACCCTCCCAAGCACGAGCTCAATTCTGATTGGCTGCCAACACTCCAAACCAGAATGTGTTGGCAGCCATCTTGTGACTCGGTAACCGAGTCACAAGAAAAGAGTAAATAAAAAGGTGAAAAACAAGAAAAGGGGGCAGGGTACAAACACCCTGACCCCCTAGGCCTGCTCAGGCGATCCCACAAGGACCCCCAGGGCCCAAAAAAGCATTTAAAAAAAAAAAAATAAGCCAAATTCGCACGGGGTCGCGAATTTGGCCGAGAAGATTTTAAAAAAATGAAGTGCGGTCTCCCGCGCTTCGTTTTTGAAAGCCCCCTGGTGGGCCAGGTCCCGGGGTACTCACCAATTATTTTGTGAGGGCCCCCGCAGCCCCGGGGACCGCCACCTCCCCGGGGCTTATTTAATTGTATGCGGGGGCACTGCGGCCCCCCGCAGCCCCGGGGACCGCCACCTCCCCGGGGCTTTAAAAAATAATGCATGGGGGATCCCAATCCCCCCCACGCCCGCCCGGGGACCACCACCTCCCCGGGGCTTTGATAATGAACCGTGGGGGGCACGCGGCCCCCCCACAGCCCCGGGGACTGCCACCTCCCCGGGGCACATACTGATTAAAAATGCGGGGGTCCGTAGCGGACCCACAAGCCCCAGGGACCACCCCCTCCCCGGGGCTTTAAAGACTTGGGAGGGAGGCCGCGCGGCCCCCCTCCAGGAGCCTTTGATGGCCCTGGGGACCGCCACCCCCCAGTGCCGGCTCCTGCAATGTCCCGGGGTGCCCACCCCCGGGACATTGCCGTTTGCTATGGCAGGTCATAGTAAACTCTGCTTTGCTTCATTGAAGCGAGAGCAGGAAAACCTGCTCTTGCTTCAATGAAGCAAAGCAGATTGCTTTTGAGCAAGGGGAGCTGCATGTTAGCAGCTCCCCTTGCTCAAAAGCAATGCCGGCTCCCGCAGGAGGCGGGGAGCCGGCGGGACCGTGGGGGCTTTGGGGCTCCCCCCACGGTCCCCAACGCAAAGGGCCGGCCCTGGGGGATGGGGTCCCTGGGGCCAGGAGTGGCCCGGGAGGGGGGCCATGCGGCCTCCCTCCACGTTAATTTTTTTTAAAAATGGCCAGGCCCCGGGGGATGGGGTCCCCGGGGCCAAAATCTGCCTGGGGAGGGGGGGCCGTGCGGCCCCCCCTCCTCAATTTCAAAATTATTTTAAAAATGGCCAAGCCACGGGGATGGGGTCCCCAGGGCCATTAGTGGCCCAGGAAAGGGGGGCCACACGGCCCCCCTTCCCTATAATTAGTTAAGAAAAAAAAGAGGCCATGCCCCAGGGGATGGGGTCCCCGGGGCCAAAAGTGGCCCAGGGAAGGGGGGCCACGTGGCCCCCCTTCCCTATAAATATATTAAAAAAAAGGAGGCCATGCCCTGGGGGATGGGGTCCCCGGGCCGAAATTGGCCTCGGGAGGGGGGCCGCGCGGCCCCCTTCCCGTTTATTTTTTTTGTTTTAAAAAAAAGGGGTCAAGCCCTGGGGGATGGGGTCCCCAGGGCCCCAAAAAAAGTAAAAAATGGGGGGCCACACAGCCCCCCTTGTAAAAAAACAAAAAACAGCATCTCGCCGGAGGCCACGCCCCCTTTCCCCACAGCTCTGCAAACGCACCCCCTGGCGCGTTGTTAGTTGGGGAATTAATTCCCCTAGAATACTGAGGGTCCCTGGGGGCCTACTAGCCCCCCAGGTACCTCCAATATGCGCCACAGAGCTGCATTGCAGAGAGGTGGTCCGAGGCCATGCCCCTTTTTACACCACTCTGCAAACGCGCCTCTTGGTGCACTGCTGGTGGGGCGATGAGGTCCTCTTGTGAACTGAGGACCTCAGGACACAAGTGGACTTCATCCTCCAAGCAGCAGTGCACCAAGAGGCGCGTTTGCAGAGAGGTGTAAAAAAGGGGCGTGGCCTCAAACCACCTCTCTGCAATCCAGCTGTGTGGCGCTTACTGGAGGTACCTGATGGGCTAGTTGGCCCCCAGGGACCCTCAGTATTCAAGGGGACTTAATCCCCCAACTTAGAACGCGTCAGGGGGCGCGTTTGCACAGTGGTGGAGAAAGGGGGCATGGCCTTTGTCCACCTGTCAGCAATACCACTGTGTGGGGCTTACTGGAGGTAAGAGGTAGGCTAGTTGGCCCCTAAAGGACCCCCAGCAGCGAAGGGGACTTCAATCCCCATCCAAGAGCGCGCCAGGGAGCGCGTTTGTAGAGTGGTGGGCAAAGGGGGCGTGGCCTGCTAAGAGTACTTACCAATGCTGCTGTGTGAGACTTACTGGAGGTAATAGGAGGGGTAGTTGGCCCCCAAGGATGTCCTTGGGGGCCAAGTACCCCTCTTGTTACCTCCAGTAAGTCCCACACAGTGGGATTGCTAAGACGTCTCCGGAGGCCATGCCCCCCTTTCTCCACCACTCTGCAAACGCGCCTCCTGGCAGTCTACGGGATGGGGGATGAAGTCCAATTTACTCCTGAGGGACTTTGGGGGCCAATAAACCCTCCTGGTACCTCCTGTAAGTCCTACGCAGCGGAATTCCTGAGCGCTGGTCGGAGGCCCAGCACCCTTTCTCCACCACTCTGAAAACGCGACTACTATTTAAAGAAGCATCTTTATGTACCTCTGACTTAGAGGTAGTTTTAATCCCCCTGCCCTATTATATACTAGGGCCTTACAGAGGAGGTCATGCCAATCACAGGGGCACCCCAACCCATAGTGTACCCTAGTGTATGTAGGTGTTTTCACTGTATTCTAAGTGTCTTTTAGCATAGCACTGGCTCCGGGCCTGGTTAGGCAGAGTCAGTTACCACCAGTACCAGTCAGTAAAAAGTTGGGGGCACAGGAGGACTTTGCAACAAGGCCTCTTTCTGCACCTCTGTTGGTTCTTTCTGCATAGCTCTTGCTTCTTTCTGCACCTTTCTTCGTCTTTCTGGACTTCTGTTGCCTCTTTCCGCATTTCTCTTGCTTCTTTCTGCGCCTTTCTTCCTCTTTCTGCACATGTCCTACCTCTGTAGGCATAGCTAGAAATTAGCCTTTAAAAAACCTTTGAAATTCACTAAAAAAAACATAGGTTTCAGGGACGTTATAGTTAGAAATTAACATTTAAAAAACCATAGAAATTCACTGAAAAAACCATAGGTTTCAGGGACGTTATAGTTAGCTGGACATTTCACTCATACAAAACCTGAGAAATTCGACTGTTATAGTTAGTTGAGCTAACTATAACTCGCGCCCCCTCAATGCACTGCTGATGATGTCACATATTACATCATTCATGACATGGTCAGTGACATCAATGATGTCATCACTGATGGCATCTCAAATGACATCACTGATGACATCACTGATGACATCATCCAGTGACTGTGTGTTTCTGTAAAGTTTAAATATGTTTTATATATATATAGGCCAAGGTGTATTGAAGACCGAGTGGGTGTATGACTGTCTGAATGGATGATTTAATAGGTGTGTGACTGACTGTATAAGTGAGTGATTAAACGTGTCTTACTGAATGCATGGGTTAGTTACTAAACTGTGTGAATGTGTGTATCAGTCTGTTAGTTGGTGTGTAAGCGGCTGCATGGGTTGGTGAGTAGCTACATGAGTGTCTCTATGGGTTATTGATTGGTTGTCTGAGTATCTGTATGGGTGCCTGAGTGTCTGTGTGGGTGGGTGGGGGTGTGTGACTCTGTGCATAGATGTGTGAGTGGGTAATTCACTGGGTGTATGGGTTCAAGAGTGCATCTGTGAAGGGCTGTAGGGGTGGGTGAGTGTGTGCATGGGTGTGTTGGTGAGTGAATGGTTGTCTCAGTGGTACATGTGTGAGTAACTATATATGTGAAAGGCAGTATATGTGAGTGTTGGGGTATATAAATCACTATATGTGAGAGTGAGTTATTGTGAGAGTGGCTGTATGGATGAGTGTGTGCTTGTGTCAGTGATTGTAGAAGAGAGTAAGTATGTGTTAGTATCTGTATGAATAAGTGAAGTGGTGTGTGTATAACTGTATAGGTGAGTAAATGGGAGTGTGATTGATTCTTTGCATGACTGACTAGGTGTGTGAGTAACTCTATGGGTGAGTGGTGGTGTGTGAGTGTCTGTATAGGTGTATGAGTGCATATGATAGTGCTGTATTGATGAGTGACTGCATGTATGAGTGACTGTATGGATGAATGAGTGGACATGTGTGTAGACCTAGGAATCAGTGAGTCGGTATGTACTAACTGGTATTGGTGTGTCTATGGTTTCGAAAATGGTAGTCTGCATTTTAAAGTGGGTGTATCAAAGGTTATATTAGGGTGTGAGGAGGTGCATCAGATTATCACATGGATGATGTCATCAGTGATGTAATTTGAGATGTCTTCAGTGATGTCATCATTGATGTCACTGACCATGTCATGAATGATGTAATATATGACGTCATCAGCAGTGCATTGCGGGGGCGCGAGTTATAGTTAGCTCAACTAACTATAACGGCCGAATTTCTCAGGTTCTGTATGAGTGAAATGTCCAACCCTGAAACCTGTGGTTTTTTCAGTGAATTTCTATGGTTTTTTAAATGCTAATTTCTAACTATAGCATCCATGAAACCTATGGTTTTATCAGTGAATATATATATTCACTGAAAAAACCATAGGTTTCATGGATGACATCACTGATGACATCACTGATGACATCATCCACATGATAATCTGATGCACCTCCTCACACCCTAATATAACCTTTGATACACCCACTCTAAAATACAGACTACCATTTTCGAAACCATAGACACACCAACACCAGTTACTACATACTCACTCACTGATTCCTAGGTCTACACACACATCCACTCATTCACCCATACAGTCTCTCATACATGCAATCACTCATCAATACAGCACTATCATATGCACTCATACACCTATACAGACTCTCGCAGGAGCGCCAATTTAAAAATGGAGCAATCTAATTGGCCGAAGGAGCTTTATTTCCCTTGGGCCATCTCGCTCACATGGGAGTCAGACTCCCGTGGGAGCAAGCGCTCTGGTTGGCTGTCAGCAACATGAGAAAAATATTGCTGACAGCCATTACAGGCCTCAGGGACTTAGTCCCCTGACCTATAGTTAAAAACAAAATGATATGAGGGGGCAGGGTAAGGATACCCTGCCCCCAAGGCACAATGGGGTGGACCCAGAGGGACCCAGAGCTCCTTGGGCCAATCAGAACACTCTATTTTAAATTGACGCTCCTGCAAGACTCGCAACAGCCTTTCACGGACCCAACCATCCAGATATAAAAATATATTTAAACTGTAATTTCTCAAAAACTACTAAACAGATTTACACCAAATCACAAAAAGCACAATCTGCAAACCAAGATCTAGGTTCCCAACAAATTTGGTGTAATTCCATTGAGCAGTTTTTGCGGTAGTGCTCCTTAAAGACATCTGTGGGAAATACATGGGGAAATTTGCATTTTTTGACCCCCTTTTTTTCTCAGCCTGTGCTTAATGGATCACCCTGAAACTTTCCAAGAAGGAGCTGAGGAAAATCTGCTTTGTTTGGAACGTTTTGTGAAGATTCGTCAAACGGCGCAAATGTTATTAGCTAATCAAAAACCACCTTGTCTATAGAAAAGTAATAAAGCAATCCTAACTATAACTACCCAGGGCAACCCCATCCCCTGGGTCCACAAAAATCTAATGAAAAAAGGAGAGGACCACGCAGCCCCTCTCTCTGAGCCATTAGTGGCCACGGGGACCCCATCCCCCGGGGCTGGCTCAAATGCTATGTCCCAGGGAGCCCACCCCTGGGGCATAGTGGTTTCCTGCTTGCACCGGCACGGGCAAGGAAACCTGTGTTTGCACTCCCTTGGCGGGAGCATTTTTATATCTCACGCCAACCGGGAGCCAACACCAAGTCAGCTCCCAGGTGGGAGCTTCAAAAATGCTCCGGCCCGCAGGAAGCGGACTTTAGATCTGTTTCCCTGCCAGCAGTGATGCCGTGCGCGGCGGGGGTGGATTAACGCATTAAATATTATTTTACGTTAAAAAAATGCTAGAAATTCACTGAAAAAGACAAAGGTTAAAGGGACATCATAGTTAGGTAAAATGTTCAGCTACAACGTAACGTTTTAAACTTTTGAAACAACTGAAATTCACCATTTACAGTTATCTCAAGTAATTATAACTCGTGCCCTAGGGTGATTATAACTCGGTCTCCCGCTATGCACAGTCATATTATCAATGTTGTCATAGAAGATGTCATGAGTGATGTAATATGCGGTGTAATTAGCTGTGCATGGCGAGGCCACGAGTTATAGTTACCATAGGGCACAAGTCATAGCTACTAGAGATAACTATAACTGATGAATTTCAGTGTTTTTTAGAGTTTAAAACGTAACATTGTTACTGAACATTTCACCAAACTATCACATAACTTTAGCCTTTGGTTTTTTTCACTGAATGTATAAATATATATATATATCCCTCTTCCTCTCTCCTTCAAGTAAGAATGCGCACTCTGAAGCTTCTCACCAAATAATATATATTTAATCAGATAGCTGAGGAACAACACAGCGTTAACGTGTTTTGGAATCCAAGACTTGCTCATGACGCTGGCCGGCATCTTTGCATCAGTTTATAAAGGTAAAGTAAACACAAAAATGAACTGCCCACCTTGTTTCTATAGGCAGTATATTGAAAGTGCTAAACCTGCACATTATCACTATTAATTCATCAAACATTGTACTCCAATGACAAGCAATTCATTATTACTAAAAAGCATAAATACTGGCACTATTTAAAATATTTACATTATTGCTAATGAAGAATTCATCTAACATAGACACACTGCCTAATAGAGTACGTTTTGTTCCTATGGGAATACATCATACCCATATATGCTTTATAACCAATTCACATTGAAATGTTTTCCAAAACAGTTACAGTATTCCACAGTATCATTTAATTTTCAGTTGCCAGTTTCAAATTGACTCAATTATGCCCAAGTAGGCTTAATATCACTGCTCAATCATGTCTTGGCTTATTTCCAACGAATCAAACCATTTGTTTTGGTGTTATTTTATAACCTAAATCAGTGTTCTTCCTGAATTTCATGCTGTCAGTCGCCCTGGTAGTGTTTCTGTAAATATTGCAAGAAAATATTAAAAACCCAATACCAAATACACGGCATACTCTTCAATAATAGAAAAAGACTGCTCATAAATGCCATGCATTTCTTTGTCCATGTTTAATTCCTGGGGTTCCTTTGAATCCATTTGCAAAATATAGCATGATTCCAACCTACGTAAATCTCTTTGTCCCCTCCCCTGGTCATCTTGGGCACACAATCTATCACGCTACACCTAAAAAGCTTTTCATTACCATCACTAAATCTTTGAAAGTGTCCGGCCACATGAGAACTATTGTCATTTTTACTAATTGCTGATATGTTGCATGAATATTTTTTGGGCTGGCAGGATAGTACTCCTTATATTGATATACACTTTAGGGGACGGGCAGGTCAACATATAAACCCCAAATTCTGTCTTGCATTTTAGAGCTTTCTTAATCTTAATGTTCTTGAGGAAGAGAGTAGTTTACACTTACTCCATGCTTGCAAGCTTTACACTTACTACACCTGTTAAAGCTGCCCCCAGGTTTAAGCCATGTTCTTACCTCATCCCTAATCTCACTTTTGACCAATGTATCTCTCAGAGAATTTGCCCTCCTGAATGTAATCTGTGGTGAGAGAGAAAGATAATATTTATTAAGGTACAAATATATGGAGCTAAGTGGAGAATTTTGTCGAGGATATTCCAGTAGTACACCCACGTGCGACGTTAGCAAACAAATGAGGTCTTGATTCCAAAACGTGAAGTTAGCTCAGAGAAATGATGCATGCGTGTAAGTGTTTTGAGGTGTGGGTAAAGAAAGGGAAATTGAGATTGTGGCAGCAGGAAAGTGTAATTGAACTGGGCTGGACAACTGGCCGATTTATCATTATCTAAACTGTTATTCCTTCGTGGTGTACTCTGCAGAGGGTTCATGAATATATCTCTTTACTAATGAAGCCAATTATCTGAGGTGGTTAAGATTTAGAGTGCATCGAAAAGGCCTACAGAAGAGTTTGACGTGGGAATGCTACACTGTTTTGCCGCCTTACAGTTGTCCTTGCTTTCAGTCTCAAAAGGCAAGGGTCATTCCAAGATGGCGACTGCAACATTTCTGGACAACTTACGTTTCTTTATAAATAGAACCCCGCTCCTGTCTTGTGAAAGTATCGTTTTTCAGTTCCAGGCAATCAGTGTAGCATCTAATTAAAGCTCACAGTGATTACAGTTCTCTATTGTTGCTCGGGTGTCATTATGTGCTCGGCTAATTAGAGACAGAGCATATAGGAATCCGCTCCGGATGAACACTGTACCCTTTAAATACTCATTTACTCACAGATGAGGAAGGGATGGTTTAATTTACACATCCAGTGCATGTAGCCTCAAGTGCTTAGGCAAAGCGTGCATAATAAATACATATCATTGAAAAGGGATCTTCACTACAATACAAATGACAACATCCCCTATTTCCACTCTTGTTTAGTGGTTAGAGCTCAGGCTGCTGTATTAACAAAACTTTGGCAAAGCTAATTGGCCTAGCTTTGTAAATGCTTGCTCAATTGCAACAAAGATGGCTGCCCGCCACTGCCTGCCTCTAGCAGGTGCCACTATTGGATTTGCCCATGCTTGTATAATTGTGAGGCAAGCACTGGCAAAGCCAATTGTGCCTGGTGGCCATCCTCTAATTGTACTTTCCTTATATACCTTATTTTTGTAATACCATTCCATGGCTGCAATCACTTCTGGGTCCAAAAGCCGCATCCGCAGGGAGTATGCCTCGTACAATGGTGCACACAAATGGGTTGCTACGATAAATTTCTGTTTATGAAACTCTGGGTGATGAAGGCTGGCTTTGCAGTCCGATATCATTATTTAGCATCACATTACATGTATTGTAATGATTTTTTTTGACTCCTTGGAAAGAATCTTGTACTTCTTAATCCATTTGCATTTCAACAGATCTCATAGTGACGCACTAAAGGTGATGGCTCATTGGAAACAAAACACCAGTCACTGGTGACAGAGCTCTGGGCAGTTAATTGTTTTTGGTCTCATTGGAGTCTATTGTGATCCTGTCAAAAAATTTACATTGTATCGTTTTAGAGGGTAATTTGATGATTACGGCGCCTACTTCGTACTGCATATGTGCATGATGGGGGTTATTACCAACAAATTGCGATATTTATCGCAATTCTCGTTTAGCGTGAGTTTTTTTATCATCGCCGATCACCGGAATCTATTGCCTCATTAGCGGCGTATTAGCAACACTCCGCTAACAGGAGATAGCTTCCTTTTCCGGCGGAAATGGACGGCGATAGATTTAGCCTGACGGCGATAAAAAATCTCACGCTAACGTAAAAAAAGTGGCGATGGGCCAATCAGCGACAGAATCCGATCGCTAATTGGCACCAGGCCTGCATTTCTCACGCTCAGCGCGAAAATGCACTACAAAAGGCCCGCCAAGCAGAAAAAAAAAAATGGAAAACAGCAGAGGAGACATGGATGGAGCTGGGACCAGTGCAGGGGCCACAAACAACCCCACAAATACCCAGGAGGACCAGCCAGAGACCCATGTGAAGGCCAAGAGGAAGAGGAATCCCAAGTTCAGCCAGCAGGAAAACCAGGTCCTGATTGCGGAGGTGACTGACACCAACAAGAACTGTTTGTCACCTCCACAGTGACATTGGCAAGAAAAAAAGAAATATGGCAGGACATTGTGGCCAAGGTGAATGCCGTCGGAGAGAGGAGGAGGACAGTGGGCGACTGCAAGAAGCGCTGGCATGATACCAAGCGCAAAACCAAGAAGAAACTAGCAGCCAACCTGAAAGCAGCAAAGCAGACTGGAGGTGGGAGTCCAGCGCCACAGGAGGAGCTGGATGAGCTGGAGTAGCAGGTGTCCCGAGTCATCAGTGAGGAGACGGTGGTCGGAGTTGCGGGCCAGGATACTGCTGAATGTGACCAGACACAAAAACAACAGGGTGAGCAACAACCAGGGACTGGGGGGACGGGGGTGGATGGGCCCAATGGCACTCATGTACAATTAAATATATTGCAGTGCATACCCACAATTACTGTGGATCATGTCCCGGATACCCTTGTCCATGGTGGCATAGACACATATCACCCAACTCAAACAATACTTTGCAAGACACATATTTGCGGGCACACAGATTTGGAAATGTGCACAGAAAAGTAAGCCCAACACAGTCCAAGATCAACTTCAGACCACTAAATAAGTGCTACATCAAATGGCAAAGTGGCACATTAACTTGACAAGTGGCAGGGTGGCAAAATGGCCCCCTTGCCTCATCACCACGCATATACAAATCGTCTGCACAAGGACGCATCTCTCTCTGACGCCAAAATGAGGATGCACTGTGAATGTGACTGATCATGTGCACGAAGAGGCATGCCACCACCAATGTCAGCACACCTGCAACATTGTGCACGTGTGTCTGAGTTGTGTGCAAGGTTGTGTATGTGCAGTAAAGACCACCTATATGCACATGCACATTCCTGCACACAACTCAGACACACATGCACAATGTTGCAGGTGTGCTGACATTGGTGGTGCATGCCTACCCGTGCACATGATCAGTCACATTCACAGTGCATCCTCATTTCTCCGTCAGAGAGATGTGGCCATGTGCAGATGAATTGGACATGTGTGGTGATTAGGCAAGGGGGAAAATCTGACATCCTTCCGCATTTCCAGGCAATGTGCCCCCTTGCCTGTTCATGAGATGCAGTCCTGTGTACACCAAGTGGGGAAGCATCTAATGAGTCTGCATACCACACACACATGCAATGTCACAACAAAGTGACCATGTAGGCCGCTGGATAAAAGATGCACATCCAAAAATGCACACAAACAGCACACTTCACTCAAAGGGCGATGGAATACAATGAGCAGGGGAGCTATGCCTACAACACCACAGTACGTGGACAATGCAGATTAGGAATGTGTCACACAAATATGTACTGCATGCCTTGTCTGTGTGACATACTCACAGAACCACAATGTGTATGTAAAGCAGTATGACAACCAAAGTATGACAACAAGCAAGGATAGCAAAGTTGCAACAATTAATGACAAAGGCCCAAATGGCACCCTCAACCCTTAGGTCAAATTGCACTCCTCCACCCCCAAGTGTACACATCTGCCATACAGAAAACAGCATTCCACATCAGTACTGATGTGAGTTGCCCATCACACCATCATGTGCAATTAAACGTAACTGTTGTTAAGTCAACTGTGTCAGTGATCAAATATGCAGTCAGGTAGTGATCACCCACACGCTAAGCCAGGCATTGAATACCAGAACCAGGACAGCATGTATCATCCATGTCAGCAGCTGTGTGGCACATACACAAACACACATCACCCTGCCATTTGCATCTCTTGTGAGGGTGGCGGTGACAAGGCCTGAGCACCATAAATAGGCATCATGTAATGCACATACATCAGAAAACTGACCACTTACACACCACACGTGGGGTCAACCTTGAGGGCAATGTGTGTTGACACTGTCTGTTCAAACAGCAACAACAATAGAAACTCACGGTGCACCATACACACAACGGGTAAGCCAACAGGAGGGCAGAAAGCAATGCATGCAAGATAAGACATTAAGGAGACATGCACACAAGTCAAATCACAATAGACAAAGCTACTTGGATGTTCATGTGTACCACATAGTGCAGCACATGTTGAAACAGCAAGTAGGCTCTCATTGCCAATGTGCCTAAAGGGGGCCCTCCTCACACATAACTCATCTTGCACAAAACACATGCACATGTGCAGTACCCTGCAATGCTGCGTGTCCATGAGCCACATTGACAAGGCAAGTGACAGTGCATGATGAATAGCATGCCTGCAGGCCCAACATATTAACATGGTGCAGGCCACCTCACTGAGGTGGCTGAGTGTGGACAACCTCTTTAAAGGAGCAGGTCACACTCTGACACATCCTCGTGTACATACAACCCCTGACGTAAACAAGACATTTGATGTCAAACAATGCACAAGTCTCCCAACTCTGACCAAGACCCATATTCCTCCCAGTTTGCAACATCTCAGCATTGTAAAAACACAGAAGTGAAAGGCTCACTGCCTGAAAGGTATAACGGGCAGCAAAACCAAAGCTGCAGGTGCCACCATCACACAATGCAGTGCACACACATACAAATCTGAGCTCATCAACATTGACTACTATGTGGTACAAACTGCATTACTCACACAAAGGAACAGAGGACACAACTGTTGCTGCTTGTGTGTAGAAATTGTACAATCACATTTGTCAGAGCTGGAAACTGTGAGATGACAATGTACAACAACAACATCACATCCGTGATGTCCCTCAAATTATCACTATCCCGCAAGAAATAGGCATCTCCTCTAAAACAGTCTGAATGTACCCTGTCCTGCAGTCTGCTTGCAAACTCATCCAATGCATGATTATACATGAAAAACACTGTTGAACTGTATCTCCCCTATCACATTGCAGAGGGAGAGCCATCACCTCATGGACAGCAGACTGGCCCAACCTTCACTGATGACGAGGATGATTACCCCACCATAGATCATGAACAACTTCAAAATCTGCTAGACTCCTTCAGCACCCCACCTCCAGGAGCAGGGCAACCCAGCAGCATTGCGGCAACCCCACCCCCTGCACAAACCAACCAGCAGCAAGTACCTCCCACCACAACTGGCTCCCAGGACATCGAGGACCCACATCTGGCCTTCCAACGCCGTGTGCTTGAGGTCCAGCGGGAGATGGCTGAACAGGTGCGGGTGGGATTTGAGAGGCTAGCGGACAAACTTGAGGCCATACGTGGGTGTCTGAGTCCCATCCGGGACCACATACAGAAGATCACGGACACCACAGCCCGCTCGATGCTCTCCAACGGTCCATGGCTGACATTGCTGGAGTCATGATTCTGAGACAACAACAACTGTCTGGTCAGAGTGGCCCCAGCAATGTCAGCCAGGATTTGGGCAACATCCGTCGGATAATGGAGAGCATGGAGCGGATGCAGGCACAAGATATGGCTGCCAGGGCTGCACACCAGCGCGATGTAGCTGGAATCTATCATGCCCTGCACCTGCTCATCACTTCATTGCTGCCCCAAGGTCTGGCGCCGACGAATGCTGCTGCTGCTTCTACATCCTCAGCTCCGCCACCTGATGTGTCAATGCCTCACAGTGCTGCACCCACTATACCACCACCCACATGTGAGGCACATGACAGATCAGAGGACGAAGAGGAGGATGATAGTGCATTTGTGCTGAGGATAAAGCGGTAGCATCCATTGATGCCAAAAGGCCTGTTTCTCCTTGGTGCCGGGCTTAGTATCATGCCACGGAAAATCAACTTGCACTGTCTTCAACTGTCCCCCGACAATCACCTTGGACCTCCACATGGACTGCCATATTATTTTCTCTTACCAATGACACTGCAATCAGCCTGCGGACTGAACTCTGCCTCTTCCCTTGGACCTGTTACCACCAAAGGACTCTGTCTGGCCCTCTAACGGGCATCTATGCAATGTGTGCTTGTATGGCCAAGCACTGGTCCAGTTTTCATCCTTTGAATGTAAATAAAAATATTTAAGTCACACAGATGTGTGTTGTCCATGACCAATCAAGTATAGAAGTCTGTAAAATGTGTATGGACACTGAATTCACCAGAAGGAACACCAAGGGAAATACGAGCAATGTACATGTTTTAGCTGACACAGATAGGCAGTGAGATGGCCAGGTATGTGTGAACTAGCTGTGCCCTCATTGCTCCAAAACAACAATTTAGCAATATCCCAACCTAGCACCACGTCCATTGAGGAAAAGGCATGTGTGCTAAAATGTCCAAGTCTGTTGCAGGCCACAAGTATTGTCCCCCTTAACAATTGCAAACAAATATCTCTTGCCATATCTACGCACACACTACGGGGTAGACAAAGCCTGTTGTGATGGTGCGCATTGCATGTCACATCCCAAGATGTTGCACACCATATTCACATTGATGAAGACACGGAAGGGCACATGTCCACCATACACATATGGAACCACAATGTCTGCCTCAGTGAAGTAGAGTAGCAAATAGGGACTCACCACAAAGTGCAAGGCGTCAGTCAGCCCCTCCCTGTAGACAAACTATGCATACAAAAATTTGACCCCTCTCATGCTGTGACCATTGTGAGTGTATCGGGCTATGTGTCTAGGGATGTGTGGTGCAATGCACACAGCATATAGTCAGATGCACGGCCAACATTTCAAGGGTGGCATCACTATGAGCCAATGGCAGAAGTAACAGCTGGGACAAGTGTCTATGACACTGTCACTACAGGGAGCAATGCAACATTTCCCCCCTTGTGTGCAGCAGAACAGTGTGCCTGCACCAAAACGTTAGCTGGGACCAAATCATAACTTGACAAGTTAAGTGAGTCACGAAAGGCATTTACTCCTAAATGCCATTTGTGAGTAACGTAAAATGTAAAGTCATTACTTACTCTCAGATGACTTTTGTGAATCAGGAACACTGTTGTTCCATGTGCTGTTCACAATGGACACAGAAATTTACCAAAGCATACATGGGCTGGAGATTGAGCGTCCATGCACAGGAACATATCTTGCAAAGGAAGCTGACACACTGGCACTACACAGCAAGTGTGGCAAGGTCTGTGCAATGTAGATGGACTCAGCACCAGGAGCATCTGATATGCAGGTGTGCGACGGAATCTGTGGTACCCGGCGCATACATCCATCTCCATGATGGTTAACAGTAGCTAACTGTATTTCCTCTCCATGCCATCGCCCTAGGTTGTGTTGTAAATGGGCAACAATGTGCTGTCCAACTCCGTGAGTCACACTGAAGATGTAGAACGTCACAAATGACTGTCCCTAGACTAGGCCGTAAATCCAACTTGCCACCCTGTCATCCATGCAAGTTCACTGTGCTCACATCTAAGGTATCCTGACACAATACATCCGGCGAACTAACATGTCATGACCAGACTTACAGATTCCAATGGATTGTCCAGTGATGGTATGAGTTGCATACAAGGGAATAAGCCACACTCCCCAACATCATCCCTGACATAAGTGCAAGCAGAAATCCAAAGTAGTAAACATTTATTAGAACAGTAAAAAGATTGAACTAACCTAACCTAACACTGATCACGAGAACTACTACTAAAATCTAAACTAACTAGAAAAATCTTACTTACCTAAACTATCTACCCTAACTAATCCTAAGCACGCAACAACATCAACCCCCCTCCCACCCTTAAGGCACACCACGAGACAGGACAAAGACATCTAAGCTATACATAAACTAACTACACATGTAACCTACACAAAGATATATATATATATTTTTTTTTAAATATTTTTTAACAACAAATACATCAACCCCCCACACAAAGGAAAAGGAAACTGATCCCCAAATACGGCATAATAATAAATATCTAAAATCTACCTTAAAAGCTAACACTAACTATAACCTACGCTAAAACTACACTACCTAACAATTAAAAGTACTAACCGAACACTACCTAATAACAGATTTTAAAACATTGGGGGAAGAGAGAAGAGGGGGATGGGGTCCAACATGTCCAGGCATCATGGCAGTCCAAAGTGTTTTTTCATGTCCGTGACATGTCTGTTCAGATCAGCCATTTCTCGTCTGATCTCTGCCAGGAACACATTGTTATCATGCAGGATCCTCCTGTCCCTCACTGTAAATGGTACCACCTGATCGCCAGGTGCAGGTGCAACTGTCCCTTGGGGGGTGTGGCCGGAGGGGGATGTGACACCTGTCCAGGCTGGGACCCACCACTGACGCCAGAGGGGCCTGGGATGGGCTGTGGGCCAGTTGTTGCAATCTTGGGCACCACCTTCCATGTACCTTTCCTCCGTTCCTATGGTGCCTCTTGGCCATGTTGCGGTACCCTTTTGCCACCTTCTTTACATGCTTGAAGCGGTCCTTCCTCACCTGGAAGGCATGTTGTTCGGCTGGCATCATGTTGTCTGTAAAATATCAACAATGGAAATTTTTAGTCCTTTAGACTATGTCAATGTTCTCCATTCACATCTGTAATACAAGATCACTTAAACATGGGAGCCTACACTCCAGCGTAACTATGTGAAGTCAGAGAGTGACCTGGACAACGAAATGTTGAAGCATGGATCAGTGACTATATGCTGGGGAGACTGACATGACAGTGCATGGCATGGTACATGTACTGTCACAACCAAATGAGACTGACAGTGTCAAACAATGGTGACATGACATACCCGGACTGAGGGTGACATGTACAAGCAATCGGAGGAGGGAGGCATTAGCCCTCCGTGTGTAGCACCACCCTCATCCTCTCCTGTGACACAGTGCTGCATGATATGTACAATGCCCATGTGCAGGCCTGTGTGTCCCCTAGCAACTGTGCAGTTCATCAAGTCAGCGCCTACGCAGGCACCATTGCACCAGAGTGCAAGGGTGTGTGTGTGCAGGGAAGGTTTGTTTCTGTACAGGAAGGTGCCCCTTCATGCACATAATCAATCCTAGAATACCATGTTGTAACTTTCATGTGTGCTGCTTTGTGCAGCACACAGGAAAGATACAATTGGGAATATTAAAATAAGGTTCTGTATGTACTGGAAGGGCCACCTTCCTGTACATATACAAACCATGTCATTTTGCTTTTCCCATGTGTGCTGTACAAGGCAGCTCACATGTAAAAAGCAAAAATTATGAGATAAAAGCATTCATCTTCATTTAGCCAGATTACAACCAGGTTGTCACTGGTGTTAAATTGTGCGCTGCCATCTATCAATGCCGCACTTGTACATAGGGGGCAGCGTCAAATACAATGGGTGTTGCTGTGGAACGCCAACCGCAACACCCACTGCACGCCCCTTTCACGCTAAACACAGCGTGAAAGGTTGCCTTATTAGCAAGGAAGCGTTAATACACGTGAAGTGGATTAACGCTGCTTCGCTCATGATGCTTGGCCCCTATTGACAACACAACTTCAATGTAAGTGACGTTGTGTTAGCGATAGGGTCTCGATGATATGCACCTTACTATCAATGTGTATCACTGACTGGGGATGGGCAAAGTTACAACTGTGAGACCAATGCATTGCTCAAACTTTACTTACCGATTTGTG
Source organism: Calotriton arnoldi (assembly GCA_963921515.1). NCBI lineage: Eukaryota > Metazoa > Chordata > Amphibia > Caudata > Salamandridae > Calotriton > Calotriton arnoldi. The sequence continues at coordinate 198,939 of CAWUFW010013938.1, forward strand.
CACACTTCTGACTTCCACAATACATCATCACACTGTAGGCAAGGGACATGTGATACACACCCATACTGCATACTACAACATTCATCATTTGACCCAGACATCCATGCCACCACACTATGCCAATAAATGATGTCCAAACTCACCAGTGGCGTGTGGGTCCTCGAAGCTGTCGATGTCCCCCTGTGTGATTGGTGGCTGACCATCTGTGAGACAAGAAAATAAATATGTGGTGGTATCAGACGTTAAATCATATGTGTCACATTCCTCATACCAATCATCACCATAACAGAAAATGCTACGTAACTGTAGTGTTGCGTTTCATGTTGGCTACATGATTGGGTTCACTTTGACTGCCTTTCACACCAGACCTGTGAATGCTGAGTCGGGACAAACAAGACTGTAATGCTAGCTAACATGCACATAATAGTAGTGTGAGACATCCACAAGGCACCATTACTACCTGCATCCTGATGTTATAAATGCTCTTTGTACGATTGCATCGCTGCAGATTGTACAAGGCAGTTTCACAGAGGTTGTTGGTGTATGACAATCTGGAGATGTCCGATTTCCTTTGACGATTTGTCCATATGAAATACATTGTCACACAGTAACTATGTTCACAGGGCAGCGTAGCTAACGTACCACAATTCATGAGGACAGCATTTTAACACTACCTTTTGGCCAGCACACAGCTCACATGAACAATTCCTTGGATAGTTCATGTACAGTCAGCCCTGCCATACCCAAACAATTTTCTGCCTGCACGCACATTTTGCGCAGGTGTGCCAGCTATGGCACTACAGTGCTAAGTGTTGCTCCAGTGGGTGACACTGACTAGCACCCTATGCTGGTCAATTTGATGCAGCGTTGTGTCTCGGATGTGCCAATTTTATGCGTGAGTGCATTACGTCTCCCACCTCACTCAGCAACCTTTTATCACTTTGAAGCATTCACAATTAAATGTGGAGTTTGTACTTACTACCCTGTAGGCCAGTCATGACTCCCACGTAGTCCAGGAGGTCAGCTTCCCGGGCCAGCAGATCCTGCCAGCGGTGCTTCCACTGGCGCACGGTACAGTCCACTCCAAAGAACCGAAGCATCTGCACCCACACACGCTCCCACCTCATCTTCCGGACACTTACATTGTATCCTTGAAGGATACGGCCTCCCCTCTCCAACATCAAGGGCAGGTAGAATTTTATCATCCACAGGAAGCCCCCCAATGCCCCCTCGGGCTTCCTACCCTCCCTGCCCACAGCCGGCATCTCCCTGCACACCTGTGAGCCCACAGCCAAAAAAAGAACCCTCTAAAATATCCCCAACAACAAAGAAAGTTAACTACCCCAAGACAAACACCCGACAAGATTGAGTACAAGCGACAATAAAACACAAAAAATCAGTACACAACACTTCACAGACACTCTCAACAGGACACAGGACACAGCAACACTCTCCAAATCTCAAAACTGCAGCATACACCACCAAACACCTCCAGCACTCTACACAATCACCAGCAATGTGCTCAAAAGAGAAAGTGCAAAACACTACTCCAGTAGACAGGAAGCATGCAGACATCACTTCCTGTCTATTTGCGGCCCGTTTTTGAGAAAGCGGTGAAAATCTGCACGCAAATAGGCTCATGAGTAATATTTGGTATTGTACAATGTGTTGAGCGATGTATTTTGTCCATCGGGCGTATGAAAAAATCATCGCGTAATCGTCTTAGCGGCCAGATCTTCACACTAAGAGCAAGTTCATACACAGATGTCCAGTCTTAGAGCAAAATTAATTCCAGAGACCTAGGACAACATGGAATGCTTTATTGGCACACAAATGACACCCTGAATATTATATTTCAAAACACATGACACCCTAAATTGCAACTTTCACACCAGGTGACACCCTAATTGCATATTTCACAACAAATCGATCAATCAATCAGGGGAATTGTAAGTGTGCTACTCACCCGTGGGGGTCACGAGGCGCTGTGGGGGGTGCGCAGATCTTTTGGCCAAAGAGCCAGCTCTTGAGGGGCTTCATGAAGGTGTTCAGGGAGGGGGCGTGTCTGATGTCTGCCGGTAGCTCGGACCAGGTCTTGGATGCAATGTGAGAGAAGGATCTTCCGAATGCTCTGGCTCTGTGGATGCGAGGGGTTTCGGCCAGTGAGAGTTTTGTAAATTGGAGTTTTCTTTTGGGTACGTGGAAGTTGAATCTGTCATTGAAGTATTTGTGTCCGTTGTTGTGTAGGCATTTGTAGGCGTGAGATGAGGATGTCGAAGCTGACTATTTTCTCCTCTGTGAGCCGGTGGAGTCATCGTAGGTGTTGGCTGATGTGTTTGTGCCAGGGGATGCAGAGGACGAGTCTGGCGGTGGTGTTCTGTATTGTCTTGAGTTTGCAGAGTATGGACTTGTTGATGCCAGCATGGAGTGCGTTTCCGTAGTACAGTCTGCTGGTGATGAGTGCGTGGGTGACTGTCTTCCTTGACTCAGGGGGGATCCATTAGATGGACCTGCAGAGGATGCGGAGTGTGTTTAAGCAGCTGTAGGTGACAGCGTTGACCTGTTGGTTCATGTTGAGTGATGTGTCGAGTATGATGCAGAGGTTTTAAGCGTGGTCTGTAGGGGGAGGTGGTCTTCTGAGGGCCGTCAGCCACTAGGTGTTGTCCCATGCTGAAGGGGTGTTTACAAGGACGAGGTCTTCTGTCTTCTCGGGGTTGTGCTTCATGCAGCTGTTGGTCATCCAGACTGTGCCGTGTTGCATTCCTTTCTGGAAGTTGATGTAGGCGGTGGTGTGGTCTTTGGTGGGGTAGAGGATGAGCTGGGTGTCGTCAACGTAGGATAGGGTGTTGAGGCCGTGTTTTTGCACGATGTCTGCGAGGGGGCCATGTAGGTTTTGAAGAGGCTCGGGCTCAGTGATGACCCCTGTGGGACTCTGCAGGTGATTGTCGTGGGATCGGAGAGAAAGTGTGGCAGTCTGATCCTTTGCCTTCTTACAGTGAGGAATGATCGGATCCAGTCCAGGGGTGTACCTTGGATGCCTGCGTCATGTAGTCTGGTGACTAGTGTGCGGTGGGAGACGTTGTTGAAGGCTGCTGGAAGGTCGAGTAGGATGAGGTCTGCGTAGTGTCCTTGGTCCAGTAGGGTGTTGATGTCGTCTGTGGCGGCAAGTCGGGCGGTCTCAGTGCTGTTGTTGCTTTGGAATCCGGATTGTGACGGGTCGAGGATGGCGTTCTCTTTGATGAATCTTGTCAGTTCCCTGTTGACTGTTTTCTCTGCAACTTTGGCTGCGAAGGTGAGGAGCGAGATGGGCCGATAGTTCTTGAGATCGGTGGGGTCAGCTGTGTGCTTCTTGAGCAGGGGCATGACTTCTGTGCGCTTCCACTTGTCTGTGAAGGTGCATGTTTTGAAGGTGGTGTTGATGTTGCGTAGTGTTTCGATGGCAGATGCGGCTCTGTGGTAGTTGTGAGGGGGCCAGGGGTCTGTGTGGGCCCCCGAGTGGATGCCTTTCATGGTGTAGGCGGTGTCTTCATCCGTGCCTGGTGTCCATTTGGAGATGGTGGGCTGGTTGGTGTCTCAGGGGTGCAGGTGGTCCGGCTGCTGCGTCCAGTGTGTGGTCCACAAATTTGTCGTAGAGGTTTATGATCTTGAGGTGAAAGTAGATTCCAAGCTAATAGCAGATGACACCCTACAAAGTATCTTTTACCCGATTTCACGCCCATTTTTCATCTTTTACCCTATTTCACACCCATTTTTCATCTTTTACCCCATTTCACACCCATTTTTCATCTTTTACCCCATTTCACGCCCATTTTTCATCTTTTACCCCCATTTCACGCCCATTTTTCATCTTTTAGCCTATTTCACGCCCATTTTTCATCTTTTATCCCATTTCACGCCCATTTTTCATCTTTTACCCTATTTCACGCCCATTTTTAATCTTTTACCCTATTTCACGCCCATTTTTCATCTTTTACTCCATTTCACGCCCATTTTTCAATTTTTACTCCATTTCACGCCCATTTTTCATCTTTTACTCTATTTCACGCCCATTTTTCATCTTTTACCCCATTTCACGCCAATTTTTCAGCTTTAACACCATTTCACACCCTAAATTTCATTATTTAACACAACGGATACACTCAAATTACTTATTGCCCAAAAATTGACACCCTACAATTAAGATTTTTGCACAGGGGACAGCCTATATTTCATGATTTGCACTAAAGGACACACAAAATATTTGATTTTGGTAGCACAATTTACACCATGACAAGTCTACTTTTGCACATTTGACACGCTGAAGAGCATCTCTGTACTGAGGAGACATTACCACCATGATTTGAGTGTTGTGATGTTAGTTGCACTTATTGTGCAACGTACTCTTTCAGAGTGATGTACTTATGCAGGAGAATAACATGCAGACAGGGTATGTGTGTTGTGTATTTTTATTGCCACTAACCGTGATTGGGGTCATTTTGCACTGATATACATTTGATGGGGACTGTCACAATGTGACGTGCTCAGTTGAAGAAATTGTTTATTATTCGGTTCCTTCGGGCAGTTCCTGCTGCATTAACTGTGGGGTGTGCTCCACCTGCCTCATCTTCATCATCATCCTGGTCATCGTCCGGTGCAGCAGGCACTTGGATCCATGGAGCATTGGTGTGCACACATATATTGTGCAATACACAACATGCTAGGATGATTTTGTTCACCATTTCGGGGCTGTACAGCAGTCTGCCACATGTGATGTCCAGGCTACGGAAACGTGACTTTAGCACGCCAAATGTGCGCTCCACAATGGACCGGGTGCGTCTGTGGGCCGCATTATACTGCCTCTGTGCCTGGGTGGTGGGGTTTCGGAGGGGTGTCATCATCCACGGGCAGAGTGCATATCCTTGATCACCTGTGACATGTGATGGAGAGATGTGTCCATTATTGGTTATGCAGGCTGTGTTGTTAGTGTTGATGGTTTTGTGGTGTGTGAGTTGTGCTATGTTGGATTTCATGTTAGCCATGTGTCGCTTCTGACTGTTTACCAGCATCAATGCTAATTACGTTGCCTCACAGTTGATCTTCCCTCCCCGAGCCAATTTGATTGTGTGTGCTGCACGGTTGCATCACTGGCACTCCTACTGTGCAACAATGTTAAGGCCATCTGCGCATATCCGCAGGCCTAACAAACACACCCACAGGCACCCTGGCTCTCCTACCGTCTAGCGATAGCACTCATCCGCACTCCTCGCAGTCAATGCCATGAGAACGTTTAACTGGCAATAGGCCACACCAGACACGGATCACGTTCAGTTCTGATGCTGCCGCTGCCGGCAGACCTGACCCACCGCACAACACATGCAGTTTCATGTCCAGAGCTGCCACAAAGCAACACTCAGTAGCCACCTGGCCTGCAGGGCCCACTGAGGGCAGGAATGCTTCACCCACACCATCAACATCATCAGACACCACGCCGTGCACTCCCTGGACTACGTACTCATTCCTGAGCGGAGCCTCCAACTCACATACCACGACTACTCTTTATCCATTACAATCTGGGACATGTTTGCTGACATCAGACTGTCCCAATACTTCACCACACTGAGCCACAAGGCAGGGCACACCTTTGACACCTTCTTTGCATGTGTGAACTTCGTCCAGTTCATCAAGCCCACTAAACGCACATGTAGTGACCACAAATTCATACACTTCCTCGTCGGTCAACCCCAAGCCACCCTAGACCACATGCGGACCCACACAAAGTTAGTGGAGCTCAGTCAACAAGAAGATGCTACACACCACCATCAACAGCAACACCCACAACGCTGCAGTCATCACCAATGGTGCTGGATCTCATTTTACAGACATGTATCTCCAACTGCGCATACACACTTGCCCCACTATGCAACGGCAACATACAGCGTGCAATAAATGACACCTCAGTCACCAACAACCTCAAAGATGGCAGATGCATCTGCTGACACATGGAGAAGAACTGGTGCAGGATTGAGGATACCATTAAACATCACCACCTACAAGGACACAAAGCTCATATTCTCCATCAACAATACGCCCACACACCAAACTGGGCTTCCAGGAAGGATTGCTGTCAGTTGCAACATGGATGATCAACAGCTGGGGGTGCTATACACAGAGGAGACATGAGTCCTCATCCTCATTACGAAACCATCAGCATGTGGCATCACCTGGTGGGACAACAGCTTCAGCAGCCCCCCCCAGCTCTAGGTACCTAGGCACCGTATTTGACTCCTCCCTCTCCATGAACCAACAGGTCTACGCAGTGGCCTGCAGCAGCTTCAACTGCCTCTGCATCTTCCAAGCAGCCTTCAAATGGATCTCCCCATTGTCAGGTAAGACAGTCACCCACACAGTCATTGCCATCAGGCTGGACTACAGAAATACACTATATGGCCACATGGGCAGGTCTGCACTCAGCTTAGTCCCGACTGTCCAGCACATCACCGACACACTGGGCCTTGTGTACATACTTTCCTTATGGATCGAGTCCCTCCGTCGCACATACTTGGTTCCCACCTCTCCCCACATTTACAAATGAGTGGCAGAGGGGCGAAGCCTTTGGGGATGGTTTGTCTACATAGCTAGCCACAGTTCCCACAGTTCCTTGTGTTGTTGTGTCTGGTAAGTGGGCATGTTGATTGCCATGTTGTATGTGAGATTGTGACATGTACATTCTAACAATTGTGATTAGCTTGTATGTGGAGTTGAGGCATGTGGTGTGTTCAGTTAGTACTTATCAACATGAACTGCATTTCCGTATGTGCCATCCTGGAAGCGCTGGTTTATGATGGACTGTCGGAAGATGTAGGAATCATGCACACTCCCTGGAAACTTGGCTATGACATTGGTGAACAGTCCCCGGTGGTCCACTATTGCCTGCACATTCATAGAACGGGTGTGCTTTCTGTTGCGGTATATGTGTGCACTGTCCGCAGGGGGCACAAATAGGACATGTGTGCAGTCAATTGCCCCCAAAACCTGCGGGAATCCGGCTATGGCGTGAAAGCCTTGCTTGGTCGCAATCTGTTCCTGCACAGTGTTGGGGAAGTGAAGGTGCTGGGGTATCAGGCTGAGTAAGCCATCCAAGACAGTTGGGAGGAAGATTGAAAAGGCTGCCTGTGACACTCCGCCGACTCTGGCCGTTGTTGGTTGAAAGGTCCCAGAGGCCAACATGTGCAGCACAGCCAGCAGTTTTGTCTGCGGAGGAATGTTGGTTCTCCGCTGTGTTGGTGCCGTCAGCCTGTGGGCTATCAGGTTCAGGATGTGTTGGATGGATGCTCTTTTGAGCCTGTAGTGGGCAATGACATCCTCTGGCGTTAGGTCTGCGAGGCTGAGACGTCTGCGCAGGGCCCACTGTCTTCTTCGGCTCTGCCTCGGTGGTGGTCCTGGGGGAGGTGGCAGTGGCGGTGGTGGTTGTTGCCTTCGTGGGGCTCCAAGCTGAATGATTAGTACCTCCATGGCATCAGTGGGTCTTCAGATGGGGCTCTGGGCTACTCTCCCTTATATACCTCCCTTTATCACCATTTTTAGACCAGCTTTTTTCTGGTCTTAAGTTCCTGCAGATAAAGGGCCTTAGCGTGACTTTTTTCATCGCTTCGCGGGTCCGGGCCATCATTGCTAATAGTGCGATGTGGTGTTAGTGACATTTTTCGTGAAATTTTGAGAAGGAATGCCTACTTTGCATATCATTAGCGGAAACTATCGCTGGCATACACGGCGATAACAAAAGCGGCCGCGATCGCCAGAAAGCTGTCGCTAACACTTGTTAGCGACAGCTTGATAATAGGGCGATAAAAAAAAACACGTTAGTGGCACGAAAGTGCCGCTAATGCGGAGATAAATGACTTGATAATATGCCCCGATGTTTGCTTTCCATTGTGGCATCGTTCAAAGTGTAGTTGTCGATGCATATTACACCTTGTATCTCAGACAGGGTCTTCTAGGCTGTGTTCACCTCAGATGCTGATGACACACTAAAAACAAGCATTGGCATAGCCAATAGGTCTCGCCTTTGGGACCTTATAAGTGTTGAGCCATGCAGCACATTGTCCCCCACTGGGCAAATTTCTGTTATGGAACTAGTGCTTATGTAAAGCGCTTTGATACCTTGATTTGTGCTATATAAAAATGCAAAAAATAAAAAGGAATGAAAGGAGAAGTGCTTGCAGGTTCCTGAGGTGGGGGAGCGGAAAGATGCACTCTGTAGAGTGATTAAATAAAGCATGTTTGGCTGTGAGACAATCTGGCTGGGGTTGATTGAGAGGGGGGAAAGAGGCGACGGAGGAAAGGTGTGAGATGAGCAGGTAGTTAGTTGCTCCAAAGTGAGGAGGACAGGTCTTAGATGAGCAGTTAGGTGTTCCAAAGTGATGAGCCCTGCACACAGTGGAAATCTGCCTCCGTGGTTCTTGAGTCAGGCTGGGATGGTGAGAAGTTTGTTTTGAGTGGCAGATTTCAGGAAGAAGTGTGATAAGGCTGCAGACTATCAGAAGTAATCTGGGGTTCGTTTTTGGATTACCATATAGGTAACTCATGGAACCTTGGAATGTCCTCTTTCATGGACAGAAGGTTAGCGAAAATATAAGCCCGGCCGCATCGTTCTATACACTCCGAAGAATGGCAAGCACATTACTTGGGAGGCTAGTAAAAACAAGCACTGGCAAAGTCAATAGTACTCGCCTTTGCGACCTATTGTCCTTGCCAAAGCCTTTACATCATGCTGTACAGCATAAACTAAATAATAAACAAGCATGCACAGTGCACTGGGAGAACATCAAATGAAGCGAGGGACAGCGAGACGAGGATGGAAGGGGTCAACAAGATAGGGGTGAAGTGGGGGAGGGGCAGGAGAAGTCAGCAAGATGACGGAGAGCGGGGGGAGGGAGTGGTCAGGAACATAACTTAACAACCAAGGACGGTGGTAGGGTGAAGAGGACAGCACACAGAGAAACGGTGGGTGAGAGGGAGGGGAAAGCAGTACACTGAATTAAAATATTAACGCAGCACCTAAAGTAAACATCAAGAGAGCTCGGTGGCTGTGAGGAAAGATCAAGCACAGCAAATGATGCACGTCTCTCTCTCACACTTCCTCGTCCATCATAACACTAAGCGCTGCAACCCATAATACGATAACGCAATTCAGTGAGCATCATGCGCCACACAGACACTTTCCATACACGATTAAAGTGAAGACAACACTGTCCCACCACACACCCACATGTTGTAGCATGGACATGCGTTTCAGAGTATGCATGTCTTTCATGCTGACCCTGGTCTTGGGCAAAGCGATTAGAAGCCTTGGGAAGGGCTATCCAAAAAGCACCAGATCCATGTGCATTGGACAGGCCACTTTTCCCATCAGCAGTAAGAAGACCCCCGCCCTTACATCCACAGGTGTTAAATAATTCCACTTTCGTCCTCGGTGTCCTGCGAGATGGCGTGGGGCTGGACCTGTTCACGAGCTTCCATGATTTGTACGGTAACAGCACGCGAGACTTCTGGCTGGGAAAACGGTACCAAGGTTTTGAGACGCATTTATAGTACGCTATGGTACCCCAAAATCAAGAAAGGCTGCAGGGGGCGATCAGTGAACGTATGCCCTCTGGATACACAAAGACGGTGTTCTGGACACACATTGCAGTCTCGGTCACACAGCCCCGTCCCCTTGTCACTCACCTTGAAGGGCCGCTCGCCGGCGCTGCCCACGGAGAAGCAGTGGTCCCCGGGGTTGACAGCCCCAGTCAGCACCTGGTGCAGGTTCATGGCCGCTGTAGCTCCGATGGTCCCCCAGCTGTGGCACCGCTGGTCCCCCAGCTGTGGCCTCTGCTGTCAAACTGGTAGGTGGGCCGTGGACTCATCACGGCAAGCCGGGTCGCTGTGGCGGAGGTGGTTCACAAATGTGTGGTCACGCTTCATGATGTGAGATGAGGAATGTGGAGCCAAAGTTCCAGCGACACTGTTCACAGCAGAGCGTTCTGGTAGATAGTGACCATTGATGAGCAGAAAAAACACCGTGACAAAGCCAATGGACATGAACAATAAAATGAGGAACAGCACCATCCAGATGTATGTCCAGGGGGGAATCAAAAAATTGTCTCTAAACCAGGATACCAAAACACTGAACTTGGACGGGACAATTGATGAGGTGGAATCCGAGTCAAAGGAATAACGTGTTGGGCTCAGTGGCGTTGTTGGTAGGTGTGCCACCGATTCGGTATCGGGATAGGTATACTCGTTTTCGTCGATGCAGGGGGAGACAGGGGGTTCGAGTATACTTTCAGGCAAATCAACCATCTCAATTGTAACATCAGTGACCGTTCGGGCAGGAGGGCCACGAACACAAGTCCGGTAAATGGCAGGACAAGAGACCGCTGGTGTAACACTATTCAGGATCGGCCAGATGTTGTAGCTTGACATTTTCCACTGAGATGTATCTGTTCTCCTTGCGACCAGGAAGCGGTGGTAGGATTACTGTACGTGTTCCCTTCAAGCCCAGGACTGGAACCGGTGCACGATAAGAGGGGCCGAATTCATTTTTGTTCTCCACCTTCTCTCGAACCAGGTCGCCAATCTTCGGAAGCCAGCCGGCAACCGGAATCTGCAGAGCAGTGTCTGTGGCTGAAGGTAAATGTGCGATTGCAAGTTTGTCTCGGGCTTCTTGTAAGTCCTGTAACATAGTAGAATGGTTATCTACATCAAACTTGGCGGTTTGCGCCGCCATGTCTAGACCATCAAGGTCAGGCACAAACATTCGTATGCCAAAGAGCATTTCGTATGGGGTCCGCCCACTCAGAGGTCTTCTAGGGAGATTATTAAGTGCACGTTGTACAGTATACAAGTGGGCCAGCCAGTTCCTGCCAGTACCTAAGACTCTAGCTGTCAAGGATTGCTTTAAGTCACGGTTCATTCGTTCAATGATCGAGTTGCCCTCAGGCCGATATGGAGATGAAAATTTCACCCGCACCCCCAGTGAACCCATTGCGTCCTTGTAAGCCTTAGAGGCAAACGCTGGACCTTGGTCAGAATGGAAGGTGCCACAAGCGAAAATTCCCACAAAGACACGCAAATCCCTGATGACATTTCGAGCGTCAGCACTCCGTTGTGGCCAGACCCAGATGAAACGTGTGCACGAGTCTACTGCCACTAAGATATATTTATAGGCAGTGTCTGAAGAAAATGGACCGCAGTGATCCAGGTAAACACACCCAAAGGGTCTGTTAGAGATGCAGAGCGGGGTCTGTGGTGGTCGTGTAACCGTGGAAGGCTTAATCTGTTGACAAACGTCACAAGAAAGCACATAAGTACGGGTGTCTTTGTATAAACCACGTCACCAGTAACGCTGCTGCAAGATGGAAACGGTCGCAGACACTCCAGCATGAGCCGAAGCCATACCTTCGTGTGCTGCCGTTATCAAGGAAAGCCTGCGGTCCGCGTTGGGGATCAGCCGATCACCAACGTCGGGTATTGTTACATAGGGAGCCTGTTCGGGACCTAACTGATAAGAATATTTGGAAGGAAAACCCCTAGGGTAATTCGCACCTTCTTTTGTTGCAGCAATAGCTGCTAGAATATCAGTATCAATTTTAGACATGGATCTGGTAACTGCTGCTACTGAACACGTGACTACTGCTGATTTGGCAGCTTCATCTGCCAAACCGTTACCAACAGCGTGTGCGCCCACCCGCTGATGGCCAAGGGTGTGAACCACCTGTGTGAGTGACAGATGTTGTCTCAATTCTGCCACTCGAACCCAAAGCATTTTATGCTTAATTGTGCTACCCTTAGCGTCTCTATAGTCGTTTTGCGACCAAAAGAACAGATTGTCATTGTAAGATTGAACACAGTAGTAAGAATCGCATACAATAAGAGTGGTCACATCCGGAGTCGCGAACTCAAGCGCAAGCACCAATGCGCGCAGCTCGGCCAATTGTGCAGTACTGTCCCCGAGTGCCTGAGTGTGCACCACAGTGGATTTGAACTTTCCGTTCACAAAGGTACCTGCAACAATAGCACATGCGGCTGAATAAGCATGCTTGGACCCCGTGGCCGGTTGTGCCGAACCATCGGTGTAGATCACACAGTCGTAATCCTCAAGCGGGAGCAATGACAGAGGAGGAGGATGAACGAATTCATACTGTAAAAACTCCTGAGTCTGTAGAGCTGAATCAGAGATGAAAGTGACATCCGGAGACGTCAAAGAGGTTGCCCATTGAATCCAACGGGGGTGCAAAGCTTTAGAGTTCGGTACACTTGCCTTTGTCACTGCCTCGAGGGCAGGATATGGTGTTACCACCAGAATGCGTTTTCCCTGTGCCAGTGCGCGTTCCTTTAGAATCGTCATTTGCACCGCAGTTAGAACTTTCTCCACAGATGAAAAGCGCATTTCTGCGGAAGTGTAAAGATGTGACTTGTACGCGATCGGAACTGTGTCACCTTCGTTAAAGGTTAAGTACGTGAAACCCACTGCCCCCGGAATTATTCTAATCACCAGGTTTGTGTGGTTATCACGCGTTAGAAGGTATTTAGACTCAAGAAGGTCTGTCTGCAAAGACTGCAGAACGGAGGTATGCTCCGGAAGCCAGCACGACTTCAAAAAGTTAGGTTGTATCAATGCATACAGTGGCTTGATACGCTGGGCATATTCGGGAATGTAAGTACGCCCGAAGTTCAGAAAACCCAGCAAAGACTGAAGTTTTTTCAGAGTAGTAGGAGGGCACAAAAGTGCACATTTTTCTAGGAAGTGGGAGGCTAAGCCCTTACCTTCATTGTTGAGCTCATAGCCCAGGAACAAAACGGTAAATTCAGCAATGTGAGATTTGGCAAAGTTGAACTTGTAACCTTGAACCGCAAATTCACAAATAATGCGGTCTACTCGAGAAAGATGCGGGAATAGTTCGTCGTCAGTCAGATAAATGTCATCGACGTACGAACATGCATCTGGGTCGATGCCGTCTAACAAAGAGACAACACGGGCGGCGAATACGCCGGGAATGTTCTTGTAGCCCATAGGTAAACGCCTGAATTTGAATAATTTACCACCAGAGGTAAAAGCGCTCCATTGGCCACTCTCCGGGGCTAAGTTGTGCGTGTAGAATCCATTAGAGAGGTCAAGTGTCGTTTTATATTTTTTACGAACAAGACCGTCTACTAGCGCAGAACTGTGTGTATTTTGCACCGCAAAGGTCCGACAATGAGAATTCAAATGTCGGTAATCCAAAACTAAGCGGTACGATCCATCGGGTTTAGAAACCGCGAAAAGGGGATTATTCATAGGTGACACGCATGTTTCAATTACTCCCTGATATTCCAACTGAGTCAGAATTTCAGAAACGGGGCCTTTGGCTTCCCGTTTAATGGGCTATTGGAGTTGGGGCTGCGGCAGGGACCGCAAAGGTATTTCATGGGGGGGAGAGTCTTCATCCCAGCCCACGTGGTTGCGGTATAACGCAGGAGCCAGGGACACAGCCCACTCAGCTGCAAGTGCCTCCGCTTTGTCCTTTGGGACATGTCGAGAAAAGCTCGGAAGGATTACCTCTTCCCCTCTACATGCAGCAAGTACGAATGGGGGCGGCCAATCCGCCTCCGCTAACAAAATGTCGTACGAAGAGGTCAGATTTTCCCAAAAAATCCCTTTAATTTCACGCTGTATATCACCTTCAATTTGGATGACAATATTAAATAGTCTGTCAGGGGGTGCCACTCTGGTGTCTGCTGTCTCAACAGTAATGAATGTTTCAGTTGCTGTCGCCTCCATATGAGGACGTAGCGCCTCCCGCACTATGGTAACTTCCGCGGCGCTGTCTAGGAGGGTTACTGCCCATGTCCAGTTCAGGAGTCTCGTTCTCACCGTCTGTGGCATATTTCGCTGTTACAGCGGCAATTTTCTTCTTCTGAAATTGTGGGCGAGAACGTTGAAAGTCTTCTGCTTTCCCTCTGACCTGTTGTCGAGGTTGGTCTCGTCCCTGTGGAGCCTCTCGACCCCTTCCTCTATCCTGGCGCTCTCCTCCACTGGCCTGCGAAGTTGTCTGTGCCTGTGAAGAACGAGGAGAACGCGTATCAGGGATCTGAAACCTATCCGGAGATTTAATTCTCGCCCTATCGCGCAAATCATAAGTGCATTCAGAAGAAACTGAAACCGGGGATGCACCTCTCGACCCCGGCTTCTTTTGTTGCTTACCCTGTTTTTTCAACCTCCAGCTCTTTTTAGTGAAGACTGGTTTCTCATCTTTCTCAGATTGAGTTTTTGGTTGTTGTTGTTGTTGCGATTGTGTTTGCTGTTTTGCAAAAGGCTTATTGCCCAGGCTATTTCTGCCAATAGTTTTGTAAGCCTGGGCAATAATTTTGTACTAGTCGCGGCTTGTCCAATTCTGGGACTAAAGCCAAAGCATTAGCTACTTGAAAGTTCACTGCATCGCCCTTGACATTCGCAAGGATCAACTCAGCTACTACGTCGAACACTCCCACCAGTCTCATCCCTAATTCCACAGCCGCTTCAGGGCCATGTTCATCTTGCACGCGTTTAATTACAGAGGGGAGAACCGTCATGGAAGGAGTGCCGAAACACTTCGCATATACTGCTGCGAATACCCTACCCCAGTTGTTGCATGCTGCCAACTCGGGGATTAAGTCTTTTGGCAAACTAATCGTAAGAATTCTATGTTTATCCACCGGTGTTGTGTTTGGAAAAACTGCCTCCAGCTGGTCAAATTTCTCTGCAAGCCAATAAGGAAAATCATCCTTATTTTGTGGGCGCTTGCCCATCACCGAGTTCACCATGACAGGACTTATGGTCACACCGCCTGCAACAGCTGGATGGCCCGCAACTCCAGGTGGGGCTCCCTGGATGTTGCCTGTAACATACTGCACTAAGGCTCGATGCACTCGCACCAAAGCTGAATACATGTTGCGTAGGTCCGCGACTGGTATCGTCATATATCGCGGATGTGGGGTGTACCCGGCCAAAACAGGCCAAGTGGCCCCATCAATAGATAAGGGGCCTAAACGAACCGTGGTAACCGGTTGGGGGAGGGCGCCATCAAACCAAACACGGTGCTGCCAAGCCGTGAGCAATACTTCAAGATTCCTATAAGGTCTATAGACAGCAGGAACCGCGGTGGCGTCATATGCATGGAACAAATTATCGTTCGCGTCCACCGCAGGAAAGGTGACCCAAGAGTAGAGCACCTCAAAATGGAAAGCCGGATCGGCTTGAACCACAAAGATCGGATCGACACCCGCGTCTGGCACTCCATACACCGTTAAGTGAGCTCGGAGCGCTGCGCGGCTATGTGCCGCAATTTGAACAGCCATTTTTGGAAGTAGTCGACAATCTAAAATGAGGCAGCACAAATAGGGTTATATTTAAGAAACCTTTTAACAACTTCAAGCTTGAAAGAACCTATAAAAACGTCAATATAGGAGGTATCACCGTCACACACGCTTCCGTAAGCATCTGTGAGGGGAGTTGTGGACAAGCACAAGTACTACTCAAGCGTCTCGCAGATAAGCCCACTCGTTGGTCGCGCCATGTCGTAGGGATTCTGCACACACAGAGCTATGCACAGGATGATAGGACCTCGGAATATAGTGGTGAGCCTACCATAAGTCGTAGCACCTAAAACCCCAACCCAACTAGCCTCAGCGTCCCATTGGCAACAATGCACCAATTATTAGACAACCCAGAACACGGTATCTCTCTCTCTCAGGACTCGCAGAAGCAAGAACACTCTTTTGTCACTCACTCATACCTGTCCACAACGTGCGTAAGAAGAGACACAGTATAGGTTAAAATGTTTATTTCAACTTACGTGCTCTAAGATACAGTACACGTGTCAGTACTATCAGCATAATGCATAAGAATAATATAATCAGCATAGTTACAACTCCATAGAATACAAACGGGGAAAGCATCTCATAAAGCAGTGGATATAGGGCTAAATGACCTTTCCACCCTCCCCGTGCTGGAAGCTAGTTTATTATAAACATAGAAGACCTCTGGGCTTTGACTAGCGAACCCCCATACCTCAGTCTCTAGATGCAAAACTACATCAGCAGACAATCACAGCTCTTCTCCCTGGAAAGGCTTTCTCCAAGTGTCTTCTTAAGTGGGAAAACCGCAATATTAAAAGCACACCAATTTCTCCATGGCAGCTGTACATAGTGTTATGTCTAGTTGCGAGGGACTGGCCAGATCAGCAAGAACTAGGGACGTTGTTTTTCGACCTTGTAACTGTTGTTCAGACTGAGCCCAAAGGGAACAGGAGAAACGGTGAGAGACAGAAAATGCAGACAGTTCTAAAATAACTTGGCAGAAGCAGAGGTCGACAGAATAACGGCTCAGAGTAACGTGCGCAAAAGTCATCATGGCAGCCAGGCCTATGCCAACGTATCCAGGCAGGCCAGGAGGCCACAAACCACAAGACAGACTAAGTAAATATCAAGATGAGGAATTACTGTTTATGTGTAAAAATATTACAAAGAAAGAGAAAGTGCTTCATGAAAATTTTGCTGAGATTGCACTAACATATGGAGTTGATATAGAGAAGTCCAAAGCTTTACAAAAAACATATAGATTAGATTTCAGCGATAGAGATTTGGAGAATCTGAATGCTTCAGGAAAACAATTGCAAATTAAAGAGTTAATTAGTGCCCTAAAGCGATGGGGAGAATTAGATCGTTGGAAAGGAAGATGGGCTAAAAAAAGGAAGACAGTACCGCAACTACAGTGGCTTTACCATTGTATCCTGTGAGAGAATCAGGAATGGGGATAGCTGATGCTACTGTATACCCGATGAGAGAAGTTCCAGGAGGTGGATTTGTTCATGTCCCATGGTCAAGGCAAGATATATTGTCATTCACAAATGATTTCCCAAGATTGAGAGAAAAACCTGTAGAATGGTATAAACACGTAGGGCCAGATGTAGGACCCTAAATTGCATGCGCAAATGGGTTAGCGACCCCTTCCCCTTTGCAAATGAATGGGAAAATACTTTTTAGGGGCAGGCAGTGGTCCCAGGGACCACTACCTGCCCTTAAAAAATGAAACGAAAATATTTCATTTTCTTTTTTTAAATGCATCCCGTTTTCCTTTAAGGAAAACGGGCTGTATTTTTTTTTTAAAACCTGCTTTATTTAAAAGCAGTCCCAGACATGGAGGTCTGCTGAGCCTAGCAGGCCACCATCCCTGGGAGGGCCAGACATTCCCAATGGAGTCGCAAATTGCGAGTGCCTCATGAATATTCATGAGGCATGCAATTTGCGACCCCATTGGGAATCGCAAACAGTGTCTCAGACACTGTTGTACATGGCATTTTGTGACTCGCAAATTGCGACTCTTAATCGAGCGCAGTTTGCGAGTCGCAAATTGTCATGGTCGTACATCTGGCCCGTAGAGAGGTTTGTGAAAGTTTCAAAAGTATTGTGGACAGATTTGGATGGCTTGTTTGACATTGTAGTTCTAGCAGATTTGTGGACTGAATGTAAAATTATTGTAGATTGGCCAAAAGAAGAATATCCAAGAGATTCAAAAACAGGAGCACCTTCACAGGAAGTTATGAAAAAATATAATCAGGTCATTACCTATTTGAAAGGAAAGATTTCACCAAAAGAAACAGATTGGTTAAAAATAAACAGACCTACTCAAGAATAGAAAGAATCAGTGCATGCTTATTATGAAAGGCTTTTACAAGTGTTTAAACAGTACAGTGGAATTGAGAATATCACTGATAAAGAAATGGGACATTTTGTATATAGGTTTGTGTATGGATTGAGACCAGAAATTAGTTTTATGGTTCAGCAGCATTTGATTTGTTGGCAGAGCAAGACGATTGATGAGATTCTTCGTTATGCGAAGTATTGTAGTGATGACATTGATACAAGGCATAAGAAATTAAAAGAAAAATTAATGCTAGTTCAAATGAAGGCTGCAAAGAAAGGAGGATTTGTGAGTACAGATTATGTAGAAGGTTTTCAGACTACTACTGGTATGAGAGGTGTATCAAATGGAAATACTGTCACACAAATGATACCGATACCGCAAGGGAGAGGTCAAAATAACAAAGATGAGTTGAAGAAGAAGTATCCTTGTCATGTGTGCGGCAAGTTGGGACATTGGAAGCGCGAGTGTAGGAGTTTATTAGCAAATAAAGTTGCTGCAGGAGTAAATGATATGAATCAAATGCAACCGAATAATCAGAATCAGAACCAGCAAGTGTCAGTTCAAAGAGGACAAGGTATGCCTCCAGGTCCGATACTTCAAGCTCCTATGCCAAATCAAAATGTGAATGGTCAAGTGCAGAGATACAATACGAATATGGGTTTTCATACAAATGATCAAATGAATTCAAATGTGCAGGTGACATCACAGAATTTGATGCAGCGGCCGGAAAATGATTCAGACACATCTCAATGACTGTGCCTGAGGGGGGAGGAGGAATGCGTGCTTGGCGCGGTAAACAGACATAATATCAAATTTTTAATATCGAATTGCCAAAATATCGAGTTTTTAATATAGAATGGACAGAATATCGAATTGCCAAAATATAGTGGTTAAGAATATCGAAAATCAGGTAAGAAATATCGATTGTCAAAATATCGACAGTCATAATATAGTTGTTAAAAATATCGAATTTGTTTATAGTGTTTTAAGTGTTAGTATATGTGTTAAAAGTATGTATTATTTTTGTAATGTATGTTTTAATTTTTTTAAAGTAATGAATTTTATGTTATTTAATTTTTGCGTAATTTAATTCTGTAGCGGGTTGTGGGTTTATAGGGGAATAGGGTGGGAAGTAATTTAATTATAGTAAATTAAATATTAATTTTTAGGAATTATTAATTATATTTAATTTAATTTTGTGTTTTAGTTCTGTAGCGGGTTGTGGGTTTATAGGGGAATAGGGTGGGAAGTAATTTAAATGTAATTAAGTAATTATTTAATTTTATTTATTTTATTGATAAATAATTCATTGTTAATTAATTATTAATTGGTAATACATTTTTATTAATTGGTAATTAATTTTTATTAATTGGTAATTAATTTTTATTAATTTTTTAATTGATAATTATATTAATTGTATTAATTTATTATTCAGAGCGGGTTGTGGGTTTATAGGGGAATAGGGTGGGAAGTAATTTAATTGTAATTCAGTAATTATTTATTTTTATTTATTGGTATTGATTATTAATTTATTGTTAATTAATTCTTATTTGGTAATTAATTTTTATTAATTGGTAATTAATTTTTATTAATTGGTAATTAATTTTTATTAATTTATTTATTGATAATTATGTTAATTGTATTAATTTATTCTTTGTAGCGGGTTGTGGGTTTATAGGGGAATAGGGTGGGAAGTAATTTAATTGTAATTAATTAATTATTGAAAATATTTTGGTGTATTGATAATTAATTTACTGTCAATTAATTATTAGTTTTTTTTATTTATTATTTATTATTTTTTGGTATTGAAAATTAATTCTTTGTTAATTAATAATTAATAGGTAATTAATTTTTAAGAAATAATATTTATTGGTATTTAGAATTAATTATTAAATATTTTGTAGTTGGTAAGTAATTTTAATTAATTTTTTATTGGTATTGATAATTATTTTATTTTTATTAAAATATTAAATCATTATTTTCCCTACTGTTGCACTCTCTGGAGTGGGAATAGTAATTTTTACCCTTACGCTATCCAACGCTTTCCCTACTGTTGCCCTCACTGGAGTGGGAATAGTAATTTTTACCCCTACGCTATCCAACTCTTTCCCTACTGTTGCACTCTCTGGAGTGGGAATAGTAATTTATACCCCTACGCTATCCAACGCTTTCCCTATTGTTGCACTCTCTGGAGTGGGAATAGTAATTTTTACCCCTACGCTATCCAACGCTTTCCCTACTGTTGCACTCTCTGGAGTGGAAATAGTAGTTTTTACCCTCCCGCTATCCAACGCTTTCCCTACTGTTGCACTCACTGGAGTGGGAATAGTAATTTTTACCCTCCCGCTATCCAAAGCTTTCCCTACTGTTGCACTCTCTGGAGTGGGAATAGTAATTTTTACCCCTACGCTATCCAACGTTTTCCCTACTGTTGCACTCACTGGAGTGGGAATAGTAAATTTTACCCTCCCGCTATCCAATGCTTTCCCTACTGTTGCACTCACTGGAGTGGTAATAGTAAATTTTACCCTCCCGCTATCCTACGCTAAAAATATTGAATATTTTTTATAAATATTACGTTAATATATATATGAATTAAAAAATAAAAATGTATGTTTATTTTTTTTAACTTACATTAATTATTTATTAATTTTAAAGTTATTTAAGTATTTTTAAGTATGTTTTAGTTAATTATATATATTATTTCATTAATTTTACATTACTTTTAAGATATTTAAAAAATTCGATATTTTGACTAACTATATTTTTACAACTATATTTTGGATGCGATATTTTTGTACTTACCTGTTTGTAGATAGGGATTCGATATTTTGGCATTCTATATTTTTACCTCGATATTTTTGTAGGTCGATATTCTTCTCATCGATATTCTGTCAGTGATCCCTTGGCGCATCCTTAGAGGTAGATCAGAGTGGTGCCTATGTGGATGGGGAGGTAGGCGGAAATGCAATTGCGTTCCCATAGATACTGTTGCTACCCGTTCCACTGTGAGAACTGTGGAAGTTCCCAACCTACCCCTCTGGGGAGAAAGTATCCAAGTCGTAGGTGTTTCAAACAAATTGATAAAAAAACTCCAGTAACAAAACCAATGAAAGTGCAGATTGGAGGTTTTTTAAGATTTACACCAATTTGTGATGTGTGACACAAGTCCAGTTAATCTATTGGGAAGAGACTTACTTAACAAGATGAACTGCTCAATTTATTGTACACCAGATGAAATAGCATTCCAAACAAAAGATGAAGACGTGATATTACAAATTGGCGAGGCAAGGTACAGAAGTGAATGATCTATATCCATTATTTACAGCGAATGATTTGCCAGTTGAATTGAGAGATATGGTGTTGTCTGATGTGTGGGATTTTTCAGGGAAAGATATTGGACTAATGAAAGGAGTAGCTCCAATTCAAATTACAGTTAAACCAAATGCAGAATTTCCAAGAACACCACCTTACAAAATGAGTCCTGAGACGATTGCAGGAGTAACTCCTGTAATTGAAATGTTGATTGAGCAAGGTATTTTAAAAGAGATTTTAGGTAGTCCATGCAATTCACCTATTATGGGAATTCGCAAACCCAATGGAAAATACAGAATAGTTCAGGATTTGAGAAAAGTGAATCAGCTAGTAATACCTTGTTGTCCAATAGTGCCAAATCCAGCTGTGATTCTTTATCAAATTCCCTGCGAAGCACAATGGTTCACGGTGATTGATTTATGTCAAGCATTTTTCTCGATACCTTTGCACCTGGATAGCCAATATTTATTTGCATTCCGGTTCGGAGACCGTGTTTTGGCATGGTGCCGAGTTCCTCAAGGGTATACAGAAAGTCCCTCAATTTTCAATCAGATATTGAAGAAATGTATGGAGTCACTGGTAATGACTAAAGACTCAGTCCTGGTGCAATACATCGATGATCTGTTGATTACATCAAAAACAAAAGAGGCTTGTGTAACAGATACAATTGCTCTACTGAACCACTTGGCAGTAGGTGGGCATAAAGTGTCACCAGCAAAATTACAATTTTGCCAAAAAGAAGTTCGTTATTTGGGTCACAAAATCAAAATAGGAATCAGGAAAGTGTCTCAATATCGGATTAATACAATTTTGCAAATGAATCCACCAAAAACTCAGAAAAAAATGTGAATGTTTTTGGGAATGGTTGGTTATTGTAGACAGTGGATTAGCAGCTTTTCCTTGATAGCCAAGCCATTACAAAGACTGACTCACAAAGACGTGATAGATCCAATACATTTGTATGCTGAATGCATGAAAGCATTTGTGGAGTTGCGAGACAGTTTGTGTCGAGCAACCGCTTTGGGAATGCCAGATTTCAATAAAGATTTTGCACTGTTTTGTAGTGAACGAGACGAATGGGCACTTTCAGTTCTAACGCAAATGCATGGAACAGCATGCCGTCCAGTAGCATACTTTTCCGCCACGTTGGATCCTGTGGCTGCAGCATTACCTGATTGTTTGAAAGCAGTTGCTGCTACTTGCATGAGTTTGGAGCAGAGTGAAACAATTGTGATGGGACATCCTTTGTAAGTGTATGTACCACATTCAGTTGAAATTTTGTTAACACGAACTCGTACACAGCCTCTTACTAGCAGTCGGTTAACAAAATATGAAAGAGTGATTCTGGGAGCTGAGAATGTGACAGTGACGAGATGTACAAATTTGAATCCAGCTACTTTGTTACCAAATCCGAGTTGTGAAGTGATAATGGATGAAGCAGATCATGATTGTTTGGATGTTACTGAGTTGTGTACGAAACCGAGACCTGATATGAAAGAAATACCTTTGCCTGAATCAGATTTTGTGTTGTTTGTGGACGGATCATGCTTGAGAGACCAAGAAGGTACCTTGCGAGCTGCATATGCAATATGTACGGTTGCGAATGTCATTGAAGCAACATGGTTGAAAGGAGTGAGTTCAGCTCAAGTAGATTAATTATTTGCACTTACAAGGGCATGCTGTTTTGGAAAGCACATGAGAATAACCATATTTACGGATAGTCAATATGGTTTTGGAGTTGTGCACGATTTTGGGCAGTTGTGGTCCCAACGCGGATTTTTAACCTCTTCAGGTTCACCAATACAAAACTGAGAGTGTGTGAAAGATCTGTTGATGGCATTACAATTGCAGGCACAAATTGGGGTGGTGAAAAGTTCCGCACACAAATCTGGATATGATTATGTTACAGTTGGCAATAGATATGCTGAAGAAATTGCACGTTATTGTGCACAAAATTCTATTACAATAAATGGGGAACAATTGAAAGAACGATCTGATGAAACAGAAACAAGACTAATGTTTTCATCTGTTGAAACATGGGAAGAAATTAGACAGTTGAAAGACACAGCTAGTGATGAAGAAAAAGAAAATTGGATCAAAATAGGTTGTACATGCAGAGCAGATGATGAAGTATGGATTTACACTGATGGAAGACCAATAATGCCAGATAGTTTGTTGTCCCAGATGACACGAGTCTATCATGGTCCTACACATGTGGGTAGAGATGCTATGATTAGATTGTTTAAGCAGAACTGGTTTAATCCCAAGTTTAGAGTCATTGCAGAAAGTCTCAGTCAAAGATGTGTCATTTGTCAACAACAAAATGCAGGGAGGAAAACTGTTGTCACTTTGGGTCGAATTGGAAAAGCAGCAGGTCCATTTACCCGCATGCAGATGGATTTTGTGGAGATACGTCTTGGTGATTGTTTGTCTGTTTTCTCGTTGGGTCGAGCTAATCCAGCAAGACGACATGACAGTTTAACAGTTGCTAAATTTCTTATTAGAGAGTTAATTCCTAGATTTGGATTTCCAGTCTCATTAGAATCAAATAGAGGAACTCATTTTAATAATGAGATAATTTGGATGATTAGTGCAGCATTGCAAATTGAACAAAAACTATATTGTGCGTATCGACCAGAAGCATCAGGTGTGGTAGAGCAGATAAATGGCACAACAAAATCTAGACTTGCTAAAGTTTGTGCATCCACATCACTGAAATGGCCAGATGCCTTGCTGTTGGTCTTGATGAGTTTGAGAAGTATTCCTGACAGACAACTGGACTGTCCCCACACAAAATTGTGATGGGAAGGGCTATGAGACAGCCAACAGTCCCAGCAAATCAATTGATAAATATAACTGATGACTTAGTACTCGATTATTGCAAAGGATTGGCCGATGTAGTGAGGTCAATGGGCGCTAAAGTTCTCTATAAGCACTAGTCATGTGATCCAGAGCCTTGCGAGAAGACGGGGTATGATGGCATTATTTAGAAATGTATAGAACTGGATTTTGAGACTTGACACAAATATTATAGCCTTAAAGCCCACTGCCAGTTGTTAGAGGCCCGGAACCTGAGTTATAGTCCTGAGCCACAGGCGAGGGCTATAACGAGGGAAAGGGCCTTTGACAACCGCTACAGCCCAAGGCAGAAGGACTATAAGGCTATTAAAGCATTCCACCCACTGAGGATAGAATGTTCTAAATTAACAAGGGAGAAACAGCAAGTCAAACATTGGAATGTTGGAGCAGAAGGCTTATACCAGCCATTATTGGCCCTGAGCTGCTTCATTGTCTTCAATGGAGCTCCAAACATTCCAAGTAGTCTAATATAGCCTTAGAGCCCGACCTAGCGGGCTCTACCCGCCATTAAAGGCCCGCTCCAACGTTAAAGGCCCGAGCCGAAGGTGAGGGCCTTTAGCAAGGGAGCGGGACTTTAATGACTGGTGGAGCCCGCTAGGAGGGCTCTAAGGCTATTAGAACATTCCGCCCCTAGAGGGCAGAATGTTCTAATTATTAAAAACAAATGCCTCTCGGAGCCCGAGGGGGTTTACATCCCCTCGGGCTCCGAAAAGCCTTTGTTCACAGAAGCAGCTGTGAACAAAAACAGCATTGGAATGTTGCTCTGCAGGCTTCTACCGGCCCGTAGTAGCCCGGAGCACTACATTGTATTCAATGGAGTGCTCCACATTCCAATGTTCTAATTGTTATTGTAGTAATAGTGTTCTTTAATAAAGCATTTTGCTTAGAATCCAAAACTTCCTACAGCTGGCGGGAGCAAGATTCAGAACATCTCTCTCCCAGTGGCAGTCATTCTCTGCTGCCTCCAGTGCTGCAAGCAGCTCTTAACCGCTGAACAGGGGTGCAGCTACCATTGGTGTAGCAGGTGCAGTAGCACAGGTACCCAGAGTCCTGAGGTTCCATTGAACCCTAATAACTGCTATATTTTACTTCCCCAACAGCCATCAAAGGCACCAGTTTCCTTCCTTGCACCAGCACCCATGCCATTCTTTCTACGCTATTGCTGCTGAACATCAGATGTGAGCCCA
Source organism: Calotriton arnoldi (assembly GCA_963921515.1). Taxonomy (NCBI): domain Eukaryota; kingdom Metazoa; phylum Chordata; class Amphibia; order Caudata; family Salamandridae; genus Calotriton; species Calotriton arnoldi. The sequence continues at coordinate 223,986 of CAWUFW010013938.1, forward strand.
CTATACTGCCTTCAGAAAGCACCTAAAAACTCACCTTTTTGCCTCTTTTAGAACTGATCGCCTTATCCTAAAATGTATAATTGATGCTACAAACCTGTCTAGTTGAGAAGAAGGCTCATTGCTAGAAGCCATCATTCTTTGGGGTTTTTCACATGGGGAACTTGTTTCTGAACACTGTTCTGAGATATATGTAGAGCACTCCTTTTTTCAATTATGAAGCAAGAGTTCTGGTTAGGACTATTGAATAAAAGCACAATTAAATATTTACAAAATCCCTGCAAATGTATTACCAATTTTACATTTGTGCCTGAAATATGTTTTCAAGAGGCTAGGATATGTTTCTTTTCTTAGCCAATACAGTAACAATTTATTTGCATAAGGAAAATCTAAATGATGCAGTCTTTATGGAGTTTCACATGTAGGTGGCCTCCTATTACAGAATATGGATGGTAGAATAGCAAAAAGGGCCATCAAGTATGTTTTTTTCAAAAAGTGTTTGGACCTTTTTAGAAGGAACAGCTGTGTGCTATGAGCATAGGCGCAAGCAATGGGGCATGGGTGGTGCTGCAACACCCCCAAAATAACCATGCTGGAGTTTGGAAGGTGAATGAGCAATAAAGATGCCTAAAATTTGATATTTATCTTGTCACATTTACCGCTCCTTTAAAGACATAGGTCTAATGTCAGCCTCTATTTTCTGACAAATTGCTGCTTCTTATTTTAACATGGAAATTGGCCTTTACTTTTCTTTCTCTGCCTGCAAAGTGAGAGGATTTTGTGAAAGGAGCTATGTGATGTTCTAGCTGGGGTACAGCAGGTGTAAAAGGAAAGGCAATAGGATGGCAATTTTCTTCTAGCACATGACTAAATTTAAATATCTGTAAAATAACCTATACAAATATTTCAAAATATATACGTAGTTAAGAAAGCACAAATGAAGCACATTTTTCTTGTAATTCTGAAGTATGATGGAAACAAAGAATTTAATAGGATGAAAACAAATCAAGACAATTCACTTGGTAATGCACAACTGATTAATATTTACCTTTTTCCTTGCTATATAGTTTTAAAACTACTTGTCTGTGGAAATTTAGTGGCAATTCAATGGAAGATGTACTATCTGTAAATGACAGTGCACTACCATACCATGCTTAGTCACATATTTGCGACAGTGTGCTCCGAAATGCACTATCGGCTACATTCCACGCCCTTCGCAGTCTCCTGCTGAATAGGTGTTACACTTTTTAAAGGTGACTCTTGGATTTTTCACAACCTCAATGCCTTCAGTAATATAACATTGATGGCAGCACCCATACTCTGAAAATTGGTCCAGCACCACTGGCCATGGGGTTAAGGAAATCAGAAAGCAAATTGCTATAACTTCCTTTAAGCAGCTTTGGGGCACTTGAGGTTTTGCTTGCATGAGTCCCTGCTGTGCTGAAGATTGCTTTTAGCGTCTGTTGGCAAGCCTCATGGTGCTATCCCCAGGGATAGTGTGGCCACTTTTGGAGACTTGATATAGACACATTATGAGACCCAACGCACAGCTCTGTAAAATATTAGCTGTGTTGCCAACAACCCTGATTTGAAAGAGAACCAAAAAGGTGTTTAACAGAGCCTGGAAGAGCTCTTCAAGAGACCAACAGAGAGAACATCTGAAAACAGAAGCTCCACAACCATATAGAGGAGCGAGACCAAAGGCTGCGTTCCTTTATGAAGCCATAGAACTCCCAGAGGTTTTGCAAAATTCTTATAATGTACGGCAGGGGTACCTTATTCTTAGAATACATGGTCATGTCATCACCATTCCCACAAACCACTTAAATCCTTAGAGGCATATTTATGGGAAAGTCATGCAGTGCAGCAAGTCACCTTGCTGCGTGACGGGGAAAGGACAGGAATGTGCAGTATTTAAAAGAATACGGCACATTCCTGCCTTTGTCCCTGTGCTGGCTCCATTTTGGCTGCAGACCAACGGAGGCACCATTGCACCATAGCGCAAGGGTGCCTGTGTTGCATGCAGGATTGTTTTTGGGAAGGGGCATCTTCCTTCACAAAAACAATCGTGAGAGGCATAGTCCTCTTTCTATGTGTGCTGCAGAATGCAGAACACATAGAAAGCGGAACTAATGAGGAGGAATAAAGATATTTCTCCTTGTTACGTCTCCCCTAGGAAGGTGTAGCAATTTGGCGCATTTCCAGGTTTGCCAGTTCTGGTAAATCTGGGAATGCGTCAAAATCCATGGGAATTGTGTGGGAACACCCATGGAATGCCTTCCCTGTGCAGAGTAATGCAACACAGTGATTTGTGCTGCATTGCTTTACTCGAGATTTATGAAGTCACTCAGGGACATGCAAAGTGGTCTTGTGTGGCATCATATATCTAAATTTTGAGTTGCGTTGCACATTTATTACGTTGGGTGGTGCGAGTGCGACGCAACTGGGCTCATAAATATGGAGTGTTGCTCTTTCCAGTTTGGGCAGGTATGAAAAATAAATGTAGAGCCTGGACTCTGATGTTAGAAACACCAAAAAGGACTAAGGGCCAGATGTACAAACATTTTTGCATGCGCAAACGTGTTTGCGAACCCGTTTGCGCATGCAAAAATGGAATGGGGTATGTACAAACCCTATATTGCGAGTCGCAATTTATTGCGACTCGCAAAATAGGGTTCTGCGACTCGCTATTAGGAAGGGGGCGTTCCCTTCCTAATAGCGAGCGCAACCCTATGTACAAATGTTTTGTGACCACAATAGCGGTCGCAAAACTCCCGCAAATTAGCACCCTCTTCAAGAGGGTGGTAATGGGGTCGTAAAGGGAAGGGGTCCCCAGGGGACCCCTTCCCCTTGCGAACGCAGGGGAAATATTTTTAAGGGCAGGCAGTGGTCCCAGGGACCACTGCCTGCCCTTAAAAATGAAACGAAAACGTTTCATTTTTTCTTTTTAAATGCATCCCGTTTTCCTTTAAGGAAAACGGGCTGCATTTGGGAAAAAAAACTGCTTTATTGAAAAGCAGTCACAGACATGGTGGTCTGCTGACCCCAGCAGGCCACCATCCCTGTGAGGCTGGCCAATCCCAATGGGGTCGCAAATTGCGAGTGGCTCATGAATATTGATGAGCCTCGCATTTTGCGACCCCATTGGGATTCGCTAACAGTGTCTCTGACACTGTTGTACATTGGATTTAGCACCTCGCAATTTGCGACTCACAATTTGTCGCAAATTACGAGGCGCTAAATCCAATGCTCGTACATCTGGCCCTAAGTACTTTTTGCAAAGAATATATTAGATTAGAATCAGTTTATTGTTAAGCAGGTTAATAAATGCTGTGGCTGAGATTGTGTAGAAACATACAGACACCCTATTTCCTGCAGTGACCTGTTCATTGAAAAAATAAACATGCTGCCACAAAGATCTAATTTCTGCTGACCACTTTTTCTTTTTAGAAAAAGATATCAGAAGGAGGAAAAGCCAGTTCCCATTTTTCTTGTGCAGACTGTGGCTGTAATTATGCTCTGTGAACTGTCTTTCACCCTGACTGATTGCTCTGGCAGCTGGCACTGTGATATCATAACTCAACTCTAATATTTTATTACAGTTGAGCAGCTACCTCCTTTCTTTACAATAGTTGTTTAGTATGTTACAAATCACCCGTAATAAGGAAATTACAGTGGAGTTTTATAAAGGGATTGCAGGCACCCATGTACTTTAATACAAGAACAGGGTGCTTGATGGGATTGGGAGCTAAGAGCGGCACAGCGAGCATACACAACCAACTGAGGGGCATATTATCAACGGCCAGCGATAATTATCGCTGGCCGTTCACAGCGTGAGAACAGTTATCGCCGGCTACCGCAGATAATTATCGCCATGCTAGCGCTGTATTAACAACGCATAGCGCAATGGCGATAATTATTCCTGCGATAGCTCGTTTTCCATGGAACATCGCTGGTTTTCCAGCGTTGTTCCATGTAAAACGGCGATAACCTTGCTGATACGACCCTGTGGTCGTATCAGCAGAATCCATCTCTCATGTAAAGTATGCTTAAGTCAGGAATTTAACAGACGTTAAATTCCTGAGTTAAAGCTGAGGTAGCGCGATTTCTTTTATCGCTGCACCTCCTTGTTAATATCGCGAAGCTGCCTTCGCGATATTAACTTGTGTTGTTTTCACAGCCACGCCTTCTTTGCATCTCATTAGCGATGCAAGGCGAGGCTGTGAAAAAACGGGCTCTACATCAAGGAAACACGCGCTAGCGTGTCCTTGATGATATTGCGATATAATTATCGCCGCTTTTCGCCCGAAAACGGACGCTAAAGCGGCGATAATTATATCGCCAGCCCTTGATAATATGCCCCTGAATGCCAAGCCTAGCATGAAGCAATGGGCCCCCGGGTATTTGACACAATTTGTGGAATATCACTTCTCCTCAAACCAAAGGAAAGATTAAAGCATCAATATAGCAAAATAAATAAATATAAAAAAAATAAGACAGACTTTCACTGCAGAAGGATCACTCCAAGGGAGACATTTACTACTCAATTGTTTAAGTCTGTTTACTGTGCAAGCCTTTCTTGATGTGGGGACACCTGCTGTTCTAAGACTGTCTGCTCTGCCTTTCATGTTTTGTTGTCGAACAGGAATGAGCTTTACAATACTGTTTTAATAAAAACGCTGGATTGTGTTGATCTATGGACGTTTTATGTCTGTCCAACTTTTCTTGGCACAATAAACAAATTCTAAAGCCTCAATGGATAAACTTTCTCATAATTGTCCGTAGAAAACGACCAAAACTAATGTGAACAATTCAATTATTGTTAAATTGAATGCTTTACACGTTTTAACTTGTGCAGACCAAATGACAAGCTTCAATAATTTATTTGTCCTCTCTCACTGGAAAAATCTATAAAGCCATGCTCGAGCCTTCTCTTTCTTTCAAGTCGATGAAACACATAAAATATGCAATAAAAGTGTATGTCAAATATTTTGATTATTTCAGTGAAATGTTGGCCTGCTGATAAATGTATTGTGATTTCAGTGTAATTTCTGTAAACAAAAGTGCACGGACGATGTTGTGCTCGTTAAGAAGAATGAGTGCGAACTCTCACTGATTCAACATCATCCAATTAACTGAATACAGGGCCGAAAACAGAGCTCACGTTCGCTCAGATTTGAGGGGAATTACTGATACTGCAGGGTGCGGTAATCATCACGTGTGGTATTACTGTGACACTGTGAGTTTTCACACTCAGAATGAGGAATAACCACCGAATAGGTGTTTGCACTCAAGGGTCCGCAATATTTCTCCTCCAAGCACTTTCCCCTGGCAAAATCCTACCTGTTTTTGATATGGAAAATCTGTCTGAAAAAAACCTTAATGTGTAGGTGTTACCCTAAAATTTGTAATCCTGATTTGGATATAAACTCCTATTTCTGCCCTAAATAGGATTTTTTAAGGAACAGGTATAAGATCACTTACAATTCTTGAAGAAAAACACAGACATTTTTTATTTTGTGGCAATCTGACAGTAAAATCTTATCTGGAGCTACGGGCCAATTTACAAGCCCCTATCGCCACCACTACGTCACTTTTTAAGACGTTGTGCTGGTGATAGGGGCTTCGCCTTGTTTACAAGGTAACGTTAAGCCACTTAACATTGATTAATGCTGCCTTGTGAATAAGGCACCCTTTAACGCTATACTCAGCGTGAAAGGCCCGGGCAATGGGTGCTGTGGAGGGCTTCCACCGCAACACCCATTGATTTTAGCGCTGCTCCATATTTACAAGGGTGGCTTAAATAGGGGGCAGTGCCAAAATTAAGATCAGGTAAAACCTGGTCTTACCCTGGCGCAACACCACAGTGCAAGGGTGCCTGTGTTAAGGGGAAAGATTGTTTATGTGCAGGTAGGTGTCCCTTCCTGCACATAAACAATCTGAAATGGCGTTTTGAAACTTCTATGTGTGCTGCTTACAGCAGCACACATAGAAGTTGCAAAACGTCATTTTTTTAAATGATTGTTTATTTGCAGAAAAGGACAACTTCCTGCACATAAGCAATCAATGCATTTTTCTGTTTCTATGTGTGCTGTACAACACAGCACACATGAAAACAGCAAAAAGGAGGAGAAATTAATAATTTCTCCTCATTGCACAAGGGTAAGACCAGGTTTTCCCTGGTCTTAATTTTAGCACTGCCCCATATTTATGGCACACGTTTAAATATGGGGCAGCGTCAAAATCAATGGGTGTTGAGGTGGAACGCCCACCACAACTGACTCATTGTCAGTGAAACTGCTCTCCCACCATCGCAGCTCCACCGTTAAGTGAGGCCCTCTTGAGCCCCTGCACTCCCGTAGTGTTGGTGTTCGAGGCCCTCCTCCACCCGCAGGTTATACCTGTATCTCATCCCTGGTAGTCCAGTGGACCTCTGACTCCTTCTCTCGCTCCGCTTTCTGCCCCCTACATCCTCTCCTTTCTGCTTCGTTTCCTCGTTTTTCACCCCTTTATCTTTTTCACCTTTTCACTCTTTCTATCACTTTTCTTCACTTTTTCAATTCTTCACTTTATCATTTTTGCTTCCTTTTCCCCGTTTTTCCCGCCGCTGCTGCCCCCGCGGCCCCTCCCCCCCAGCGCGACCAGCCCGAGCCAGTTCCCCTCCCTGTTCCCGCCTCCCGGCTGTCCAGCCCTCCCCGACCCCTACTTAATGGCAGCCACTGAGCGGCCGCGCCGCTGGTGCGCCGAAGGCGTGCCAAAGGCAAGCCCGTCTGCGCCCGTCCGCGCCCTGAATGCAACCAGCGCCAGGAACCCTGGACCTTCGCACCGCCAACGCTACAACCCAGCGGCACTCCACGCACTCTACCCAGGTCGCAACAACAACTGCAAGCTAGCTTCACCAGCTGACACCCACGGACCCATCAGCTGTCACCGCTGACGGCACACCTGCAGCACCGCCAGGACCACGGATCCAGCACAACCCGCCCGCAAGAACACAACCGCGCCAAAGACCCTGCAATGCATCCTCCTCAATGTCCGATCCCTCCACAAACACGCCACCAAAATCTGGGACCTCCTCGACAGCACCACCCCGGACGTCGCATTCTTCACCAAAACCTGGACCAACACCACCCCGGGACCAAGGATACAAGATCTCCCGGAAAGACCGCCCCACCCGCCCTGGAGGAGGAATCACCATCGTCCACAAATCCACCCTCCGGCTGAGCAATCTCCCCGACGAGCCTACAGACCTGATGGAACACCTACACCTCAAGATACAGGCCAACCCTACCACCACCCTCCGAGGAACCCTCATCTACCGACCCCCCAGACCCCGCGGACCATTCACCAACTCCATCACGGACATCATCTCCCCGCAAGCCATTGCGTCCACCAACTACACCTTGCTGGGAGACCTCAACTTCCACCTCGACAACCAACTAGACCCCAACACCACATCCCTCCTGGACAACCTCCACAACATTGGACTCCACCAGATCATGTCCGAACCCACGCACTCAGCAGGACACACCCTCGACTCCCTTTTCACAACAGGAAACTCCATCACTTTCAGCCACATCACCGAACTCCAGTGGACAGACCATCGATGCATCCACTTCACCTTCAGAACACCCACCATTCACAGACCCCAGCACCTGCTCCCACGAAGAAACTGGAACAAAATCACCGACGACCAGCTCACCTCCTCACTCGGCAACTCCACCCCAACCATCGCAGAAGACGACGACCCCAACACCGCAGCCCGAACTCTGCACAGATGGATCTCCGACAGCGTCAACACCATAGCCCCCCCAAGAAGAACAACAACACACACGCCAAGAAAGCCAGATGGTTTACCACCGAACTTCGAGAGTCCAGATGCACATGCTGCCGCCTCGAAAAGCCCTTGAGAAACTCCAGATCTACAGAAGCCCACAACAACTTCAGAGCCGCCACCAACGCCCACCACCAACTCATCAGAAATACGAGAAAAACAGCGATCAAAGACAGAATCTCCACACACGCGCACAACAGCAAAGAGCTCTTCAGCAACATCAAGGAGTTCGCTCAACCCACCAGCTGGTCTACTTACATCCCTCCCTAACAAGACCTCTGCAACAAACTCAGCACCTTCTTCCACCACAAAATCAAGAACATCTACGACAACTTCGACGAAGACAGTCAACACACTGAAGCCTCACCAGCCACCCCCGACACCCTGAAGCCAACGATTGACATCTGGACAACCCTCACCACCGAAGACGATGAAGTCAATCCACTCCGGGGCCCTCACGGACCTCTGCACTCACCACATCTTCAACAGAGCCGCCGACACCATCGCACCCATGCTTCGCCACACCATCAGCCACTCCCTGGCGAACGCCTCCTTCCCCGACGACTGGAAGCACGCAGAGATCAACCCCCTCCTGGACTCCACCGACCTCAAAAACTACAGACCCATCTCCCTGCTCCCATTTCCAGCGAAAGTCATTGAAAAAGCCATCAACAGCCAACTTGCCACCTTCATCGAAGAGCACAACATCCTCGACTCCTCCCAATCCGGCTTCAGAAAAAACCACAGTACAGAAACCGCCCTCCTCGCCGCAACAGACGACATCCGCTCCCTCCTGTACAGAGGAGAAACAGTAGCCCTCATCCTCCTCGACCTCTCAGCAGCCTTCGACACAGTCTCTCACTGCACCCTAACATGCAGACTTCACGACGCAGGGATCCGGGACAAGGCCCTCGACTGGATCCACTCTTTCCTCTCCGGGCAGAACTTAGCGGGTCAGACTCCCTCCTTTCCTTTCCTCTCGGACCCTACACCAACCACCTGCGGGGACCCCCAGGGATCCTCCCTCAGCCCCATGCTGTTCAATGTCTACATGGCTCCGCTCGCCCCATCGTCAGAACCCACAGACTACACATTGTTTCATACGCAGACGACGCCCAACTCATCCTCTCCCTATCCAACAAACCCAACGCAGCCAAACACAACTTTCAAGAAGGCATGGAAGCTGTCACCAAATGGATGAAAAGCAGCTGCCTACAACTCAACACCGACAAAACAGAAGTACTCATCATGGGCCCACACCCCGACGCCTGGAACGACACCTGGTGGCCCCCCGCCCTCGGAAGCCCGCCCACACCCACGGACCACGCACGCAACCTCAGAATCATCCTGGACTCCGAACTCAAAATGGACCGCCAGATCAACTCTGTCGCAACCTCCTGCTTCCACACCCTCCGTCTCCTACGTAAGACCTTCAAATGGATCCCCCTCGAGCACAGAAAGACCGTCACTCACGCCCTCGTCACCAGCAGACTTGACTACGGCAACGCACTCTACGCCGGAATAAACAAAATCCTCACACGCAAGCTACAAAACATCCAGAACGCCGCCGCAAGACTGGTCCTCAACCTGCCAAGATACTGCCACATCTCCCAACACCTGCGCACACTCCACTAGCTCCCCATCGAGGCTAGAATCACCTTCAAGATTCTCACCCACGCACACAAAGCCCTCCACAACTCCGGACCAGCATACCTGAACAGCTGACTCGAATCCCACACACCCCAAAGGACCCTACGATCAGCCCAGCTCTCCTACGCCGTGGTCCCCTGCGCCAGGAAAACCAGATCGGGAGGCCGCTCCTTCTCCTTCCTCGCGGCCACAGCATGGAACGCCCTACCACTCCACCTCAGACAGACGACATCAATCCCGATCTTCACGAGAAACCTCAAAACATGGCTCTTCGATAGACCTCCTCCTTGATGGAGTGGAACCTGCACCTCCCCTCCTCCCCAGCGCCTTGAGACCCTTACGGGTGAGTAGTCGCGCTTAACAAACACATGATTGATTGATTGATTGACAACACCCATTGCCCACCCTTTCACGCTAAGTATAGCGTGAAGGGGTGTCTTATTCAGGAGGTGGCGTAAAGCCACTTTAAGTGGCTTAATGCCACCTTGTGAATAAGGCGAAGCCCTTATCGCCACCAGAACGTCGAGAAAAGTGACGTTGTGATGGTGATGGGAGCTTGTATATATGCCCCCTTTATGTTTTAATGTTTTTATCTGAAACATTCTAGGTTGATGGGGTTCTCTTTCAGAATCCATGACACGTCAGATATCCAAAGTCTAGAGTACCCATGAGTACTTGATAATACAACCAACATCTATAGCCTGTTGTACCTGGTCTGGCATGGCCTTCCTCAGGCTTTGAAGAAGGCCATGTGTGCAAAATGCAGTTTGCGCTTTCAAACGACATAGAGGTTCTCGTAAGCGGTGGACAGCACGCAGTAAGCTTGCCTGGCATCAACTAAAAGGAAGCCTGAGCCTCAGGAGTAAGAAACAAAGGGGCATATGTACAAGGGAAGTGGCGGAGTGCAGTGTTAGCCTTCCTAGCTTAACGCTGCACTCCGCCACTTCAGAAACGCATGGCTGCACCATATTTACAAGAATGTGGTGCAGCCCTGCATTTCCCCCTGTGATGGCACTACACTTAGCAGGTGCAAGGGTGTCTGCGTGCAGGGGAACATTGTTTATGTGCAGGAGGAAGGTACCCCTTCCTGCACATAAACAATCTTTAAATGCCGTTTTGCAATTTCTATGTGTGCTGCTTGAGGCAGGCACACAGAAGTTGCAAAATGGCATTTTTTTAAAATTATTGTTTATGTGCAGGAAGAGGGACCTTCCTGTACATAAACAATCATTGTCCTTTTGCTGTTTTCATGTGTGCTGCACAACGCATCACACATGAAAGCAGCAAAAGCTATGAGAAATGGAACATTTCTCCTCGTTGCGCCAGGGTAAGACCAGGTTTTTCCTGGTCTTAATTCTGGCGCTGCCTCCTATTTACACCTCCCTTGTAAATAGGAGGCAGCGTCAGAATCATTGAGTGTTGCCGTGGAACGCCCACAGCAACACCCATTGCCCTCCCCTTTCACACTATGCATAGCGTGAAAGGGTGCCTTATTGACAAGGCAGCGTTAAGCATTAACGCTGCCTTGTAAATAAAGCGAGTCCCCTATCGCCATCACAACGTCACTGAAAGTGACATTGTGATGGCGATAGGGGCTTGTACATATGCCCCAAACTTTGTGGTTGAGAAGGGGCTATTGTGGCTTTACACCGGCATTGCGACAATGTCCTGATTTATAGCTGCTACACAACAGCAGCACACTGATCTGGGAAGAGAGGAACAGCATCAAAGGATAGTCTCAGTGCACAGTTTGCTCCAACAGCAGCTTCAGTGCTTCCCTCTGTCTCCCAGCAACAGTTGTAGATAAGATTACCTACCTCAGCAGCACTTCACCCAATGGTCCCACTGCTGGCGTACAAGCAGCAAGGCCTTGGTTGTTAGTGCTTGTCATGCAGGCTCTCAGCATGCAGGGTGCATTAGCACCCTCGTACAGGCATGGTGCGTAGTCTGCCGGAGCAGGCAAAGAATTCTACATCAGCAGTCCCCACAAACCACACTGTTCATTTGTTGATGATTGTGCCGGTTTGGGTGTATTATATGGTATGACTGTGCAACTATACCGTGGAATACACTCACAAACACTGTCTTGAGTCTAGTCAGGTTCGTTTGTACAACAGCAAGCTCAACCCTGGGTAGCTATGGTTTCGAGCAGCAAGGCTTGAACAAAGGAACTAGTGTAAAGCATTTAACACAGTACCAAACAACAAAATAAGAAAGCCATGCAACACAAAAGAAATACAACAGAAATTTATAAAACTAGATTATATTTTTATGAATTTTTAGAGTCCAGGATGAGCAAAATCCACCAGAGGGTTCTGGACATACAGATTTTTAAAGAAAACATAATCTTTAATACAACCGCAAACAAGCACTGGTAACCGTAAAGATTTTGTAAGCTTTAAAAAAGTTTGTAAACGTTAGTTCGGCTACTCAGGCCCTGCTTGGATGACCAAATCTGACATGGAGAAGGTCTGAAGGGCCAATGGGGTAGATTTGGACAGTTACTTTGCCACCAGAGTGCTTTTCAGTCTAGTTCCAAACTTTACAGCACGACCGCCATAGACTTCAATGGAGTGGTCCTGATGCTTCGGATGCAGAAGATAAAGATGCTCAAGGATGCTCTAGGTGCTGTGCGGTCGACAGGGGTGCCTTAGTGGTTATTTCTTGGTCCACTGGTCTGGTGGGGCAACTTTGGCCACAAAGGTCGGGGTCCCTCGAGTGGAAGACTTTAAGACAGTGGAAGGCCAGCTGCAGCTGGACAACCAGTCTCTGTGTACAGTGGTCTCAGTGGGATCCTTTGGTGGAGGCTAATGTCCCTCTTGGGTGACCAATCTGGACTCACATGACACTCCAGGGTCCAGCTGACTCAGGTGCAACTTTTGACCATCGAGGATCGGTCTCTTGGGGTGTCCAGCAGCAGTTAGTGGCAATTCTCCTGAAGTGGCTACTAACTTGCCGAAATGAGCTACTTCAACTTTAATGACCCTGGTGCTGGGTCCAGGAGGTTAGCTGACTGACCCTTGGAGATACTTCTTTGGTCTTGGCCTGGGGCATGACTTTTCCTTGATCCAGGAGCCACAGGCATGGTCCTCTCTTCACTAGCCTAAGGTGCAGCAGATGCAGTCCAGAAAGTGGTGCAGCCTCTCTTCGTGCAGTCCTGGGGTCAGCAGGGCAGCCCTTCTTTGGTTCTCATTCCAGTTCCGATGTGATCTAAGGGTCAAGGTGCCAGGGGTGCCATATTTATTCCCAGAAAGTGTCCTGGGGGGAGAATGCAGTCACTAGCCAATGGGTTACCAGGTCCCCTCCCCCTTAGTGACTACTTTCCTGCTATGTGTGGCATCTAGAAATCCCAGTGTGTACTCTTCTGCCCACTCTCAAGATGTTGGGACACGTCTTCGGATGTAAGGAGCTTGGTAGCCCACCCTAGAGGTGTTGCTACTTGTGGGCTAGAAAACTGGTTTGGGCCCTGGTCTCCTCTCTCTGTCCCTGTCTCCAGCCCGTCTAGCTGAACAAAAGGCAGCCCTCAGGAGTGTGAACGTCATTTGTCCATCAAAGGCGGCTTTGCTTTTGAAGCTCGCCTTTTGGGCTAAAACCCTGAGTGGCTTCCTGTGAAGGGGGGGGGTAACACCCAACCCTGCAGCAGGCTTCTATTTTTCCTAATCCTGGGAGTCATTTACACGGCTTCAAAGGTGGGCAGAAAGCTGTCTGGTGGCCGGTGACTGTGTGAGGCCACTGGACAAACTGGGTCACACAGTGATAACTTTCTAACACTTGCATTTCATTAATAGTGACATTAAATCTGCCCTGGTCATCAAGTCGGGTCTTATGCCACGATTCATTTGATACCTTACAATTCCCAGAAAGGTAGTCCCTTTTAAAAGTTATCCGGGCTGAGAGGTCAGCTGGCAAACCTGTGTTAGGCAATGAAGCTACTAGCCCTTCCACAGCAAAACAACAATTTAGAAGAGTTGCTGTTAAGACATATATAAAAATACATGTCCTACTTAATATTATACAGCTCCCTGCCTTAGGGCTAAGTAGACTTCCTTTAGGGAGACTTACATATATTGCTCAGGGAACTGGGGGCTTTTCCATTAGTTAAATGGCAGTATTACCACTGCCCTTCCAGTCTGCAGTGGCAGGCTGAGAGACATTTTGTACCTTGTCACACACAGAGTGGCACAATCAGTACTGCAGCCCTGGGTTGACACTCTGCCTTATATGCCCTGGGTATCATATACGAGGGACTTATAAGTAAGTCAGTCCTTGCCAATTAGGGATAGCCAATTCAACATGCACTTCGTAAAGGGTTAGAACACTGGCACTGCGGTCTGGCTAGCAGGCATCAGTGCACTCTCAGAGTCGAAAAACCAGCAGCTAGTAGTCCAAATGGGAGCAAAAATTGAGAGGGGGGCCTGCAAAAAGCAAGTTTCCTTACAATGATTGCCCCATCACCATTGCTTCTCACATTCTCCGTGGAACGCTGCAAGCAATTCTTTTAAGAACAGACCTTCAATAAATATATTGAAATATTTTTTATGTCACAGAAAGAGGGCGGAGGCAACAAAAGTGCATTTTGAGGTATAAAGTGAATTAGAGGCTCCTGAAACAAAATCAGGTAATGATCGAAAAGCAAACATCCTATGATATGGCCGAAGTAAAGAGTTATTGGGAAAAAAAGACGAAGAAAGGGAGTGACATAAAAAAAGAGAACTGGTTAAATTTCGCCTCATTCATCTGGTTCTGGACTGACAGTTTTGTCTCTTTGTGGAAAGTGCATGCAACACACTCAAGATCTACTAAGAATATCGGAAATGCTTGGATGTCGTGGTGGGAGATGATTAGCTGGATCCCAGAGGGATACTCCCTTTAAACTTACTGACAGGTAAAGGCCCCCTAGCATCTAAGGGAAAGAGAAACCCCACGGAACTACGATACAACTATGTGGGCAATTTGAAGTTGATCTCTCAAGAGGCCCGACGTGGCTATAATAATGTACTGTCTCATGTATGGCTTACTAATGTACAACACTGCATGACTGTAACCAACTTTGTTATGGTTTGTTTTCTTTTGTTTGCCAAAAATATAAATAAAAACATTTTTTTTTTTAAAAGAATATCGGAAAGGCCCGTTACGTTGCTTGTTCCACCAGCCCCATCCTTCATGAAGATAAAAAAGGAAAACGATATATATATATAATGTATTCATCCTGTGTGTCTTGCACGATTGCCGTTAATTTTTCCATAGCACATATTTTCCATAAATTGACCCACCACAGGATTTTAGGCCAGGTGGTAGAACATTTCCAAGAATGGAAATTGTGAGTTTCCAGGACAAGAGTACATGGGTATTTTAATTTCCCTCTCATAGTTATAAACGGGAATGTCCCCTCATCTCCCGTGTCACCCAGTACCAGAACTAGAGGAACTTAGAGCTAGCTCAGCATTCATCATTTCCTTGATATACGAAAGGACTTTTCCAAAACATTTGAACATGACAGCATGTCCACCACACATGTCCTAGTGTCCTAGGAAGTTCACACCCTCTCCTGCATACCTTGGCGCTGCTGAAAATGGTACTCAAACCCACACGTACACAATACCACCTCAATTTTTGTACTTTGTAGGAATCTTCATTGTACTGTAAACAGACAAATTACTCTGCCACACTGAACCATCCTGTGGCCCATACATCCTTTCAGAATTTCACACTTCAACTCTTTTTCTCGTTTGACCATCTATTTGTGTTTGCACATTGTTGGAGATTTTGCCAAACTCTTGTAAATTTCGAGATGCCTTTCCTGGTCCACAGCTGGGTGAACAAGGACTCAATTGGTGTTCCTTCTCGTACCCCCTCCCATTAAGATTTTTCAGATGATGCTTGGTGCAATATTTAAAGCAGGCTGTAGTGATCACTGGGTGAGTGGTGGAAAGCTTCGACACATTACCTCCAGGTCCCTTATGTCCTCGTCCCATTCATTTACATATTGGAGATGACCATCTCCATGACAGAAAAAGATAGAAGAATGCTGGTACACTAACCCCGCCCCTCCCACTGGGAGTATATATACCGGCCCAACCCAGCATTCACCCTGTTCTTTTTTTCTGTCTTCCGACAGAAAGGGTTGTGTAGTTTGCTCTTACCTGCTGTGCGCTTCTGGGATGTCTCGTCGGGCTGCTGGGCTGTCCTCTTCATCCCTGATGTCTTCCTCGTTGTCTCGTCGAGCTGCTGGACTTCTCGACGTCCTGTTCCGCGGTCTCCTGGCCTGCCGGGCTTGCCGGGAGCCGCGTTGATGGGCGGCCGGTCCTTTGTGGCTGGGGCGCCGCTCCTCCCGGTCTGTTCTGGGTTGCAGGTCGCGTCTTCCTGTGGCTGGGCCGGTCAGGAGACGCGCTGCTGCTGCTGTTTGGGGCTCCACGGGCCAGTCTTGGTGAGGCCCCTGGTGTTCCTGGATGCCGGTTGTAGCTGTAATGTTCGGCTTTACTCCCTGGACGCTGAATGGCCGCCTGGGAGTGCCGGTTGCTCCTGGTTTTGCCTCAAGTGGCTCGGCGCTTGTTGTTGGTTGGCGTCTGGGCTGGTGGTTGGGGGTCTGTCTATGGTGTTTGACTACCCCCTTGGTGAGTACCGCATAGCGGTTTCTTTTTCTCTTGCCTGCTGCGGCCCACAGAGGGCCGGGACTGTGTTCCGTTGTGTTCTTCCATTTCTTCCTCTGCAGCTGTCTGGTGGCGTGGTGGACTCGTGCTTCCGCAGCGTGGGCCTGTGTTGCCCTTCTGGGGTTCGGCTCCTGGTGGGTCCGCTCGGCCTTTCCTCCTCCTGAGGGCTACGGACTTCCGCCCTGCTTGCACCTGATCTGGTCTGCTTTCAGAACGCCTGGTCAGGCCTGGTTTGTACCTGACTGTGGGACATCTGGGGTTGCCGGGTGCTGTTGTCCTTCCTGGTTCTTCACCTGTGCTCCTTGGAGTTGGGTAGCGGTAATGCATCTGTTGTTCGGGGCCGGGTTTTTGGGTGCCCTTGCTCTTTGCCGATTCCTTGGTTTTACACTTGGGGGTCTTCCATGATGATTTTTTCCAAGTTGCAGGGGTTCTTCTCCTTTTGTGCCTACGGCCTTCCTGCCCGGTCAGCTCCTGCTCTCCGCTGCTCTCGTTGGTTGAGCAGCTTCGCGGCCTGGTTCATCCCTGGATGGTAGTCCGCTTAGGGATTCCGGGTGCAGTAGGCTTATGTCCTTATCTTCCTGCCTTGCGGAGTCACTGGGGCCTGGTTGTTGTGGTCTTATACTCTTTTCTTTGGTCTGGGTTTCACTCTCTTGTGTTTCCCTGCCTGTGTTGGCTGTCTGCCGGGGGTGGGGTGTGGTTACCGTATGCCTCTTTTTCCCTCGTGCCACCTGCTGCTGTCATGTAGGTTTCTATGTGTGTCCATCTGTGTGGCTTGTGATCTGCTGTTGCACTTTGGTGGCCTTGATGCGGGGGGGGGCATTGTTTGCAGCACAGGGTCGCTGCCGCTTCCTGGGATTCTGGTGTTCCCTGGGTTGCGTGCTTCCTGCTCTGGTACCCTGCTGCGCGTTTCTTCCGCCTTTGTCCCCTTTGCTTCTGCATCTCTTTGCTACGGGCCTCGCTGTGCGGGTCTGTTGGTGAGGGTGGTGTCCTTCCTGCCTTGTGGTCTCGTTTTTCCGGTGTGTTTCCGGCGCTGCGTTTTGGTGTCTTGCTTTGGATTCTGTCCTGGTCTTCGAGTGACGCTGCCCTGTTTTGTGCTGGTTTGTTGCCGGCTGGCGGTCCCTGTCGGGGTGTTCCGCTGTGCCGACTGGGCGTGCCTTGGCTTGGACGGTCTGGTTCTTGGGGTTCCTGGCTGTTCCATCTTTGCCTCGCTGTTCCTGCGCTGTGCTGTTCTCTTGTCCTTCGCTCGGGCCTTGGCTCCTGGCCCTGTGTCCTGTGCGGTTCCTCTCCGCGGCTTCTGTAGCTGCGTGCTTCCCCTGCTGCGCCCTGTGTGTGCTCCTTGTTGGGGTCCTGTACAGCCTGCAGTGTCTGGGTTTGGCCATGGGGCCTCCTGGGTGCACGGAGCCTTTCTCTGCCTTCCTAGTGTTGGTTCTGGCTTCTTGTGGCGTGAGTGGCTTGTCCTCTGCCTTTGGGCTGCTTCGTGTGGCCTGGATGGGTGGTGCTGTGTTCTGCGGCTTGCCGCTTCCGTGCTGGGTTTGGCTCTCCTTTTTGCTCTGGGCTTTAGCACTTTCTTTGCACTGTTCCTGGCTTCGGTGGTTTCCTTGGTTTGGTCCTTGTGTTCCCCGACTGCCGCCCTCGAGGTTTGCCCTTACGTGTCTTCTGGCCTTGGCTTTGCGGGCTCTGTTCTGTCCCCTGTGCATGCCTTTTGCCTTTGGCTTCCTTCGATGGGTCGGGCTCGCGCCCTTCGCCTCTAGTCTGGCTTTTCCGGGCTCCTAGTTCTGTCAGTGGTGCTGCTGGGTCTGTGGCTGCTCCTACTGTGGCTCCCTGTCTGATGGGTGCTATTTTTTTTGCCTGTGTCCTCCTGTTTCGCGGCTGGTTCTGGTGTTCGGCCCTTGCTGCTTTCGGGTCGCGTTCCCGCTCTGTGCTCTTCCTGCGGTGGTTGTGTCTTTGGGGCTGGGTGGGCCATGCTTGGTGCCTGGATGGTTTCCCGTGGTCCTGTTGTTCCGGGGGCTGTTTCCGGTCGCTCCTGGTCTGCGGGCTTGCAGCTGCCTCTGCTTGGTCTCCGGAGGTGCCTCCTTGTGGTCTCCGGTTGCCTTCGGCCTTTCCTCCCTGTTGGCTCTTGGGTGCCTTGTTGCGTCCTGGTGGGGTGTCCTCCTGCTTGTGCTGGTGCTGTCTGCTTGGGGTTGCCCGGCTGCTCGCTTGTTCTGGTCCCTCTGCGGTCGGGTTCCGGTCCTTGCGTGTGTGGTGTGTTCCTTCCGTTGTAGCCTCTTGGCTCCGGCTGGGCCTGTTTTGGTCTGTATCCCGCTGCTGTCTTCCCTGCTTGCCTGCTGCCTCTTGTGGTGTCGGTTGGGAGGCGGGCCTGGCTGCTAGTCCCCTGGGGGTCTATGGCTTGTTTTGAGGGGGTCTGGTGGCTTGTTGCGTTGCTTCCTTGCCTGAGCCTTCTCTCCTCTGTTCTCGGTGGTTCGGCTGGGTTGGACCTGGTTCGTGCCTGGTTGTGGGGTCTGCCCGGGTGTTGCGGGTGCTGGGGGCTTCCTTTGGGTGGCTGTCCTTCCCGGCTTCGCCTTTGGTGCTCTCCCCGCTGCTGCTTGCTCTCTGCCTTCTGGGTTGGTCCTTGTGGCTGTTGGCGGTTCTTCTCTTCTGTGGACTCTTTGGGTCTCTGTTCCCATTTGGTCTGCTGGGGCCTGTTGTCTTCCGTGTTCTCGGTCCTTGCTGTTCCGGTCCTTTGTGCTGTTGCCTTGTTGGTTGTGGTTGTGCACGCTCCGCTGTTTCTGTGCGGGGTCTCTCTGTGCCCTTCCGGCCTTTGCTTGCCTGGGCTCTGTTGGGGTTCTCCCCTCTTTGGCCATCTTCGGGTGGGTTTTGGGCCTTCGGGTCCTTCTGGTTGGGCTGTTTGCTTGGCTTCGGCTCTGGCTTCTCGGCTGCTTGTGTTTTGTTGCAGTTTCTGCCATGGGGTTTCTCCCCTGCTTCTGCCTTCCCCTGCTGCGTGCTGGGCCTTGGGGTTTGGTTTGCCTGTTCTTCTTCCGCCCTGGCTTCTTTTGCCTCTGTGGCCGGGCTGGTTTTGGGTGTCCTTCCCCTCGGGGGTTGGTGTTTCCTGGCTCTGGTGTTTGGACCTGTCTGGTTCCTTCCGGGCCCCTGGGGGCTCCGGTTGTTGGGCTCGGGTCTTTGCTGGCCTGTGTGTTGTTGCTACTCCCTTCTGCCTGGTATGTTTGGGTTCCTCTCTGCTTGGCTTGTTCTTTCGGTGGTCTTTGGTTCGGTTTGTCCGCTACTGCTGCCGTTGGCTCCCTTGTGGTTCCCTTGTTCTGGGTTTCTTTGGCTCGTTTGCTCGGCTCCCTGTTCAGTTGGGGCCTGTTGCGCCTCTTCTCGGGTGGTCTGTGTGTCCTTTTCCGGCCTGTGGCTTCCTGCTCCTGTCTCCCGGGTTTGCTGTTGGGGTGTTCTGCTGGGGCTGTGTTCTTTGGGTCCTGCTCTCCCTCCTGTTCCCCTTTCTTTTCTCTTGCTGGGGTTTCGTTTTCCCGGAACCCCTTTGGCGCAGGGTGTTGGTTGCTTCCTGTTGCCCGGTTTGGGCTTGCTGGCCTGTTGTCCATTTGGTCTTCTTCTTTGGCTGGCCTCCTCGCTGTTTTTGTTCTTGTCTGCCTGGGTGGGTTGTGGTGTCCGTTCTCTCCACTTCCTTGTTTGCTGTGGGGTGTTCCTGCTATGGGCTGGTTTGCCTTCTGTGGTTGTTCACCTCCTCGTCTGGCTGGTCTCCCGTTGTTTGTTGGGTGCGCCCCTGCTTTGTTGGGGCTCCTGTTGTCTGGGTGCTCTGCCTGGTGTTTTCGGCGGTTCTGCCTTTTTGGCTTTCCTTCGGTGGCTTCCTTGGTGTGGTTTCCTGGGTTGGCTTCTGTTTTTTTGGGAAGGCCGGCTTTCTGCTTTGGTATTCTCCAATATGTAAATGAATGGGACGAGGACATAAGGGACCTGGAGGTAATGTTCTATTACTTACCGGTAATCTTCATTACTCCAGGTCCCGTTGTCCTCGTCCCATTCATACGCCCCGCCCTCCCTCCCGGACGGCCGGCCTTCCTGTTGGGGGCTTGGTGGTTCAGGGTGAATGCTGGGTTGGGCCGGTATATATCTCCCAGTGGGAGGGGCGGGGTTAGTGTACCAGCATTCTTCTATCTTTTTCTGTCATGGAGATGGTCATCTCCAATATGTAAATGAATGGGACGAGGACAACGGGACCTGGAGTAATGAAGATTACCGGTAAGTAATAGAACATTATTCCCCTTTTCTAACAATGTAACTGACAAAGAGGTCAGCATCTACAGGTAGACTGAAACTCCTCCGCAGTCTGGCATACTTGGCTGTAAGTTGGAATTCAAGACAATGAGCAATCTGCGACAGGTATGTCTTGATATGGGCCTTTCTCACAGATAAGTTCCAATAGTCTAATAGAATAAAGGTAAAAGTGAATGTGCTAACTTTCTGGGTTTAGGGGTAAACACTGATTGTGATGTAGAGGACTGTCAAAATGATCTTACTTAACCTGAACCTATGGTTACAGGTAAGGTGTTTTCGACAAGTTAAATGTGGGTCAACACTGGATGGCGTACAGACCAAGGTCTTTTCGGAATACGCCAATGCCATACTTTATAATCCTTCGACAAGACACACCCACCCTTGAGCCAGTCATTCCAAAAGCCACATGCTTTTTGGATCAGATCAGAAGCAGCATTTGGCTGGCTGTGGAAAAGACCAACTCCGGTATCTCCAATTTCGTGGCCATGAGCATTTCTCTTTTACATCCCACACCTCCCCAACCTTCTACTAACTTGAAAGACAATGCAATAGCAATATCTTCTACTGAGGCTTTAGAAAACCTCCAGCTAGACTGGACTACAACTCCCAACATGCCTCCACAGCAGCCATCTTGGAAAATATGCAGGTATAAAACAGAGTCCGCCCATCGTTAATGCTCAGTACAGAGGCTGTTGGGCAGTGCAATTTGTGTGACGCTTTCATATATTTGAATCTCAAAATCCTGCTGACATGAGCTGCCAATTGCTTTTCCTGCTACTCTAGTGCATTCATAAAATTCACACCATATATCCAGGGGTCGGCAATACACCCAACTCCATATGGATGTTTGGTGTTTCCAGGAGTCATTTCTGCTGAAGGCTTAAGTATGTAAGAAACTGCTGGTTTGTGATTCCGGTTGGAGAACCTGATTTCATTCTTGATTTCTGGGAGTCACTCTTGATTGTATGCCAATTATCGGGTCTCTCAATCTGTGGACATAACAGATTCTCAGGTCCACTATGCCCTGTGCTGTAACAGACAGTTGATATGTTTTTACAGGTGATTTTGTAACTCTCGCCCAGTAGATCCTTCTTGGCTCTCAGGCAAACATGGGTTTGTTCCAACTTATCTGCATAAGCAGGGGGAACACAGGGGCAGTGACCTATGGATGTCCTACAATTTACTGGGAAATAATGTATATCAGATGCCAAACAAATCCTGTCATATAGTGCCAGGAATACATTTTATTTGAGTGTAGGCTACTGGAACATCTTTCCCTGAGGATTGCACACACAAGGAATCCACACTGTAATTTTAAAGGCTCTAATAATGTATTAATGCCTCGCTGTAGCGCAAGAAATATGAAAAAACATAATTGCAGATATAAACATTACAGCCAGTACAGGATACAAATATAACAACTGGTAGTCTTTGATGCAATCTGAGATTAAATCAATTCACACAGTGTCCTTCCTCCCTAGTCCTGGCTAATGTCTAAGGGGCATATTATCAAGCCGAATTCCGCCGCTTTAGCAGCCGTTTTCGGCCAAAAAGCGGTGATTTCTTTTCCGCTCAATTATCAAGGACACGCTAACGCGTGTTTCCTTGAGTTAGCAGCCCTTTCCACTCCACTTTGCATGTCAGCGATGAATATCGCTAATGACATGCAAAGTGGGCGTACCTTACCATTTCTCCATGGAAATCGGCGCTGACACGGCAGCGCAATAGTAGCAACCTTCCAGCAAACCCGCGATGCGATAAAATAAACCGCGCTAACCGCGGTTATCACGGGTTTGTAACGCCTAGTTCGAAACCGACTAAGCCATACTTATAATGGCAGGTGGATTGTACGGCTGAGGCAACGGGGCATATTATCAAGGAAACGTGATATAAATCGCATTTCCCGCTTTGCGCGATTCTGTTTCACGCCGCTATCGCAGGATTTAATCGCCGTGGAGATATGCGTTGATAATAACGCGATATCTCGGCGATTAAATCCTGCGATACGCGGCGTTAAGAATCGAGCAAAGCGGGAAATGCGATTTTTATCGCGTTTCCTTGATAATATGCCCCTAAATTAGCACCAAAATCTCTCATAAATTAGGCTCTTCTCAAATGGTGCTCGCCAATACCGGCTCACGACGTTCGTACTTTTTCCAGTCTGCTGCCTGCCTGTGACAAAGCCACTTCATCTTTATTTTGTCAATGTTCTGTGAAGAGTCTGAGAGTATGGCTATTTGCGACAGGAGCTCTTTCTGGGATGTCTGAAGATGTTCTTGCCCCAAGGGGTTCTCGAACGGACTTTACATTCCATTTCTGAAAATGATTATGATGAAAATGAACCCTGTGATATAAGGTGTGAAAGAAAGTGTGTGAATTCCCTTACACGATGCAAAATGGCTGTATTTCTTTCTAAACAAACTATTAATATATGATATGGACTAAAAGCTCACTTTCAAACTATGAAAAGGCAAAATTATAATCTTATAATGAGGCACTTAAATTAAATACATTTACATAATAAAACATTGCATGATAAAATATGTGTAACACCCAGGCTGTGATAGGGGCCTGGAAGCAGAAACAAGACAACGCATTGAACACACTGAATTGTTTTGGACTATTGCTAAACCCCTTGTTCGAAGTATTAAGTGTCATTAGTTATTAGCCATAGATTTCACACAGTCTGTTTTCTCTTTTACAGTTCCCTACAGTTCTGTGCAAATACCTGCAAGCAGATAGGAGCATGATGCACAAGGGGGCATATTTACAAGCCCCTTGCGCCACTTTTGCGCCGCCGTTGCGACACGCAAGTGACGCAGCGGCGACGCAAACCATGCGCCGCGTTGCGCTATATTTACAACGTGACGCATCTAGGGAGATGCGTCACGTAGTAAACCCCTGCGCCACATGAAACCTGCGTCAGGTTTCATGTGGGCGTTCCAGCGCAAGTTGGGCGTTTCCTCGCAGGTACGCCACGTAAAAGTGACGCAGTGAAATCTACAAGATTTCACTGAGTCACTTTTACGCCCATGCTGCGTCAAAACCCTGCGCCTGCTTGAAGCAGACGTAAGGATTGACGCACCATGTTAGGGATAGGGCACCCCCGAGCATTGCTGGAGCTGCGTCGCGCTTGCGACGCGACTCCAGCAATGCGCTGCCTTCCGTCGGGGGGATGCGACACGCATCTGCCATTCTGTGCGCCACGGCGCGCCGCATTGTAAATGCGGCGCATCGGCGGTGGCGCAAGGGCAAACTTGCGTGTCGCATCTTCCCTGACGCATCCCTGCTGATTTGCAGGGATGCGCCAGGGAACGTAAATATGCCCCAAGGTATATATTTTTTTTATTTTGAAGATTAATGTAGTGCCGACCATGTCATAGTTCATGTTAGCACATCACATAAATGAAGACATATATACAAAGTAAAATGTCTTAAAGAACTCTGCAACCACATTCACACATCCTTTAATACCTGGCATTCAACTACCTTTTTAACGTTTGTTATATATAGATATATCTATATATAACAAAAGTTAAAAAGGTAGTTGAATGCCAGGTATTAAAGGACGTGTGAATGTTTTATTCCTTAGCATTTGGACTCCTAGCACCTGCCTCCTGATTTATTATTTTTTTTTTTTTTTAAACTGTTTTTTATTATTTTATCAATCCAGACATAACCATCATACATTAGCAATTTCACCATTGTACTTTACATCCGTCTTCAATTCCTAGGCCCCCGTTTGTCCCTGTAACGAGATTTTTTTAGCCATTCAATCTATTACACTGTAGTTGCCTGCACATTCGGCATCAGGATGTGCCCGTTTTCAATTCACTGAGTGCCTAGCACCCTACTTAGTACATTTTTTATTTAACAATATAGGCCATAAAATACCCATCCGGCCATCGCATTCAAACACCCTCCCTCCCTCCCTCTGCCTCCGGTGTGCCCAAACTTCTAGGTTCTTAGTCTAACAAAAATACCTATTCCTTCAAGTCACGTGTCAGGGATAACGTGTGGGACAATACCTGCTGCACTCAGTGCCTCTCGCATGATCCCATGCACCCCCTCAGGGTTAGGCCCTTGTTGCCGGCTCTGCCCCGTGAACGATCAGGGGAAGCCCACTGGATCATCCCCAGCCAGGTCCGCCTCCGGGTCAGTGTCAGGTATTTGTAGTGCTATCACTAGGGCCTCCCATGCCCTTGTTGCTTCCCTCGCCCCCTCATTGTTAGTACGTATAGCCTGTTGCAATCTAACGGTGCCCTCGCTTTTGGCCCATTTAAGTAACTCCGACTTCCACTTCCCCATGGTAGGTCCGCGACTCGATTTCCATTGGGCCGTGATCTCTCTCTTAGCTAAGAGCAGGCCTAGGTCTAGAAACTTGCTCGTGGTTTTCGTCTTAGTTGTATGTGGAAACCAATGTAGTATACAGGTACCCATGTCTGTGTCTATGTGGTGCTCTGTGATTCCGCAAAGCAGTTCGACTACCTCCTTCCAATACGTTCCCAACCGCCCACAGGTCCATAACATATGCAATAAATCTGCCCCCTTTAATTGACAGCGTGGACACCGGGCGGTATCCATCCGATAATATCGGTTAATCTTGGCCGGGGTTAAATAAGCCCTGTGCAGTATGAAGAAGTGTATTAGTTGAAACCTGGCATTCCGCGTACTCCTCCAGGCCCTCTGAACCAATTGGGTCCATGTCTCTTCCGGTATGTCCTTCCCAAGGTCTTCCTCCCACTTTCCCCGTAATTCCGTCAGTGGGCGCAATTCTTCCGCAACCAATCGCCTGTACAGACATGTAATTGCCTTAATTGTCCCTGCCGCCATCCCTACATATTGACACGCCATAGCAGTCCGGGGTTCCAAAAGCCCCCCCTTCCAGTGGCGCTGGAGAGCTGAGATCAGGGCTGCATGCAACAAATAATCTCCTCGCGGCAGGCCGTACCGTTCTTGCAAAGTCTGAAAGGGCAGTAATACCCCATTTTCGTACAAATCCCCCATGACCTGGACCCCCAGCATCTCCCAGTCTGCTAGCGCCGACCAATCTCCCCCGTGGGGAGGGCGGTGCACATGCCCAGGGGGATCTCCGGTGCATACGGGTTGCCAATACCGGCCCTGCGGTGGCACCGGTTCCAACATTGCCTCAACGTTCGCTCCTCGGCAGTAAGCGACCCAATTAGCAAGGGTTGCCGCAGTACGATAAATGATAATACGTGACGTTGTATCCACCGACCCTCAGGACCCTCCGGTCCCCAAAATTCTCGAGCCACCGCCTGTGTAAGCCACTGCAGCTGAGCTGCCAAGTAATACAGTTCGAAGTCTGGCACCGCCAGTCCTCCATCCACCCTGGGTCTCATCATGGTGTGTAGTGCCACTCGCCTTCTGCCAGTACCCCACAGGAAGCCGCTAACCATGGATTTGATCTGCCTGAAGATCGCCCCGGTATCCAAATCGGCAATGTCCTAAAATAATATAGCAGGCGGGGGAGCGCTACCATCTTCAGGAGTGCCACCCTCCCCGCAACCGAGAGTGGCAGCGCACTCCAAAAAGCCAGGCTCCCTCGCAGTCCTCGCAAGGCCCTTCCCACATTCCCTTCCAACAACTCCGCATGTGTATGATATATGTTAGTCCCAAGATAAGGCAAACACGATGGTTCCCACCGAATTCCCGCTATCTGATCAGGGCCCGCTACCACTGGGAGCACCGGGAAGAGACAGGTCTTACCCCAATTAACCCCCAGCCCCGAGATCTCTCCGAACACCTGCAGTAGGTTTGTCGCTCCCTCCAGCGCCGCCCCTGTATTGGCCAAGAAAATCAATAGATCATCAGCATAGAGGGAGATATATTGTGCAGCTCCCCACAGAGCCAGGCCCCGATAATGGCGCCCCAGTCTGGCCCGTACCGCCAATGGCTCAATGGCCAATGCAAACAACAGTGGTGACAGCGGGCATCCTTGTCGTGTTCCCCTACCTACCGAGCAGGGAGAAGATATCATTCTCCCTGTCCTCACCCTAGCTATCGCATCTCTGTACAATAATCTCGTCCAGCCCACGAATGCCTCCCCAAGACCAAATGCGCTCATAACATGGTACAGATATGGCCACTCCAGGCTGTCAAATGCCTTCTCAATGTCCACTGAGAGCACCGCAGCATCAGGAGTGTCTCCGTGGTCCGCATCCAATATGCGGAGGAGGCGCCGCACATTAACCGACGTGTTCCGAGTCGGAATAAAACCCGCCTGGTCCCGATGGACCAAATGTACCATGTGGGGTAGGAGCCGAGTCGCCAAAATCCTACTTAATATCTTATAGTCAGATGTCAGCATAGATAACGGGCGATACGCCGATCTGTCCAGAGCGTCCCTTCCCGGTTTCGGAAGTGGGACAACAATAGCCTCCCTCATAGAAGCTGGAAGCCTCCCCACCGTCCGCGCTTCTTTATAGACCATCAACAATTTTGGGGCGAGTATATCAATATAAGTTGAGTAAAACTCAATAGGAAGGCCGTCTGAGCCCGGCGTTTTGTTACGCGCCATGTGCTTAATGGCACCCGTATTTCCCCCAACGTGATGTCCTGCCCCAGCAGCTCCGCCTGGTCCTCTGCCAGCTGGGGCAAGTCCATACCCGCCAAAACCCCTCCAGTGCCTCATCAGAGCCCCTCAGGCAACTGCTATATAACCCAGCATAATATTCTAGGAACAGGTCGTTAATCCCTCTCTGGGTATACACCGGCGCTCCCAGTGAAGAGTTCAATGCCAGGATAGGCGTGCCCCGGGGTATTGGATTAGCCAGCCAAGCCAGTAAGGCACTCGCCTTGTCTCCCTCCGCGTGCGTCCGTGCCAGGTAAGCCCTGTGATCATAGCAACGCAACCTCTCTATCTGACTCGCCACTTCCTCTCGTGCTCTCAGTAATTCCTCCTGCACTTCCGGGCGCCCCGGCCGCTCTCTCTCTATTTCTCTCAGCCGAGTTTCCGCTGCTTCCACGTCCCTAAGCAACGTCTTCCTTACACCCACCTGTTTGGTAATACACAGTCCCCTCACCACCACCTTAAACGCGTCCCACTCTATTGTTATGTCAGACGCTGTCCCCTCGTTCTCAGCAAAATATTGCTCAATGCCCGTTTCTAATTCCCTACAGAAAACAGCATCCTCCATCATCTCCGGCCTCAAGTTCCACGTCGGAATCGCAGGTCTCTCCTGTGTCCACCTAATCGTTAGTATTAGAGGGTTGTGGTCCGATATCATTCTAGACAAATATTCACTATGCAGAACTTTTGCATGTATGTCAGGTGTGCACAATATGGCATCCAAACGCACATGCAGGTCGTGCACAGCAGCGAAGAAAGAGTAGTCCCGGTCTTCAGGATGCTGCATTCGCCATGTATCTACTAGCCCCCATCTGTCCTGCCAGTCTCTCCTGGCCTTTGCACCTGCCTCCTGATGTCCTTCAGTCTTTGTGCCAGTACCTTCGCCTGATCCCACAGTGGCAGTCTCATCACACCATGCAAAACCCTCAATAGAAATCAAAGAAATACTTCGGAGTTTCTCACTAAGGGCCTCATTTATGAAAAGTGTTGCATCACTGGGGCAATGAGACACTTTTCATAGCGCCATCCTTGCGACACCATGGAAGCGCGTATTTACACTACGGCGCTCCATGTCGCAAGGATTGCACAGATACATCAGAAATCCTGACGTATCTGGTGGCGCAGTAATGACGCATTGCTGGAGTGTGTCGTAAACTGACGCAACTCCAGCACTGTGTCATTACACATTGGGCGAGTCCCATGTAAAAGGTCCTGCATCACTCCTTACTCCAGCTTGAAGCAGCTGTAAGGATTGTGACAGATTCAAGCCGTAGGAGTGGCGCAATGAAATATCATAGATTTCACTGCGACACTTCTACAAGGCTATTTCACTGGGGAATGCCCACCCTGCATACATTATACCTGACGCAGGTATAATGTAGCACAGGGCTTTACAAAGTGACGCATCTGTCTAGATGCGTCACTTTGTAAATAGGACGCAGTGTGGCACATTGTTTACGTCGCCGCAGCGTCACAAAAAAGTGATGAAACGGCTGTGCAAGCCCTCATTAATAAAGCCCCAATTGTTTCTGTTTGCAAATGTAAAATATTCAAATTGTAATGTGACTTTTTATTGTGTCAATTGTTGCTTGTTTAAGCGGACTTACAACTTCTGCCTTTGAAATAGGAAGATATGTCCTACTGACTGTTACGTTATCTCATTGGGAACTCATCTCTACCAAACATTCACTCGTTTTTAGGTCGAGCCTAAGGGCAGCGCGCATGCGCTGCTCACTCTGCAAGGCATGCTATATTGGAGTATGCAGTGGAAGCCCCTCCCACTCTCTGCCCATATTTGTCATTGGCTTGTGTCATTGTCCTTCATAAATGCTGGCTTCTCATTCGTAAGTAGGCTTGTCAGTCCCTCCTTGGTACCGCCTTGTCTGCATTTGTTACTGCCCATAACGACTGGACCTTTTACTTCCATTGTTACACGGACTGCGTTATATGTAAGTGAGCACTATTTTGTTTATTGACTATGGGGGGACAAACAATGGCGGCTGCTTTGTTGTATTTGCAGCGCGCCCACCGCTTTTCAAATAGAGCCTATGCCACTCTAACTTTAAAAGCGGCTGCCCCCTACCCCCACAGCACTCGTGGCACAATGGCGAAGCATTTTTTTTATTATTACTTTTTAGAAGAACGCGATGTCCGCTTCAGGGACACCGCGCGTTCTTTCACCTTTTATTTATTTTTTAAATTTGCAGGCTGAGTGCGGTGTCCCCTTTAGGGACACCGCGCTCAGTTGAATTTTTTTCTGTTTTGTTTTTTTACTGTAATGTTGAGTGCGAAACACGTTTGTCCGATTTCAGGGTTCTTGCGTATGAGCTGTGGAATTCATAGTGACTCAGACCGGCAGGAGTGTAGGTGAGCCAGTAACGCCCGGGCTCATTGTTTAGGTTTAGAGGGTGGGTCATCGTCTCCTCTCCGTCCCACCACCCCAAACCCCGGAGTGGCCTCATGGAAGAGTGCTGTTCGCTGGCTCGTGCCGTGTGGTTAATGTTCTTCAGTAGAACAAGCGGTCTGGGGGTACCTCTTTCTACACTGTACGAGGTACTGCACAGCTTGTTCTGCGCAGCAGTATTATCTGCGGTACTCTTAGCTGCACAGCCTGGTATGTAATGCACTGATGAACGCATGGCACAGTAAGAGAACTCATTGTCCAAGAGTATGCCAACTCATACTTACAGCTCTGCAACATAGGGGCAGCTTCACCACATCAAGGAGCTTAAATGATATAGGCACCCTGAAAAGTTCCGACCATGACCATGTTGCTTCGAGCTTTCCACTGGGACTGAAAGGGGTTTACAAAGTTTGCCCATACACAGATCGCGACAGTACCCGTTTAGCAGGTCGTCTCACAAACTGCGAGTTGGGTGCTGATCGTCTGTGGCGCAGAATACCTATGCTGGTGTTACTATGTCTGGTATGTCGTACGTCTACAGTTTATAAATGTTATGCCATCCTCGAGGCGTACTCTTTGATGTTGTCGAGCATGGGTAATAGTTGGTTTCTCTTTGGTTGGAATTATAGGGAGGGGACTTTTTTTTTCCTTCCTTCCCTCCTTTCCTACCCCAGAACCTAGGCTGTGATAGCTTTGGCAAGCTCTTGGCTATGTTAGTTCACTGTCAGTGCCATGAATCCTTGGGTTTTGTTGTTTGTTCACCTTTCACCATGGAGACTATTATATCAGAAACCCTTTGTGGGCCAACACAGCTCTTCCCATGTATACCATGTTCAATACGTGATGGGTCAGAGGCTTTGCCTGTGTTGGCTTATCCATCACTTGTTTATACTTTTTTTCCCACTTGCTCTCTACATTGTTTCTCTTGTATGACCAATTAGAGGTTCCCAGCACACTTGGACTCCAAGTGGTAATTGCATTATTGTACTGGAACTACTAACCAGAACTGTGACCCCGAGTTGCTAGGTAGCCGCCTGCTGTTTTTATCACCAATAACTTATAATTAAATGCCATCGTATACATTGCTTTTATAATTATTTTACTGGCGATGCGCTTTGGGGTTTAGACAACGGAGATCTCGGAAAGCACGGATGTGCTGTCTGCATGGTAATTTGAGCATCCTCACAAACGTAGCTGATAGCTAAATACAAATGTTCTAGCAGAAGGACCAATATAAAGACTTCTAGGCACATCGTTTGCTCTGAAGATGGAGTTGGGTCTGGTGGCTCAGTGGACTAATGCATACACTGCAGGGGCCTGTGTCCTCATGGTCACAGGTTCAAATCCTGGTGGGTCCACTCAGCCATTCATCCATTTGAGGTCGATAAAATGAGTACCATTGAGTTGGGTAACAATAAACATCTGTTATTCAGCGCCGAGATGCCCTGGGGTGAACGTGCGCTTTACAAATACTATGTCACATGTTAGTGTTGTGAAAACCATATATGGCAGTCATTCAGTTTTAGAGTGGGGCAGATATACCATCGCCTCAAGTTTGAAATGAGCTTCCCTTTTTGGTCCTGGCAGTTTTGACCAAAACTAGAACTGCTGTAGCTCCCTTATTGTGGGGAAATATATCACAAACATCACGCGGTGTGCCTGATAACGTTTAGTAGTATAATACTTAAGTTCTATCTAAACAGTTTTGGACATTAAATATAGTTAATGACACCATAGAAGTTGTACCAGCCCGACCCCCTATACAATTTTACATTAAGCAACGTTCGCTTTAGCCAATAGTTAAGCCTTTGGTTTCTTCATCACAGGTTTTTTTTTAGATCCTGGAGGCTTCTTGTCTGGTCTTTCGATAACAAGAATCTTATCAGTTATAAAATTGTTTCTTTGTTTTCCTGCCAGTCACATTCCTAATAGCTTTTTCTACATTTCTTAGAGAAAGAAATAATGCTTGGTAATCTTTAGGTGTGGCTTATATTTTAGAAAAATGACCCCCTTGTAGTGATATGTGCTTGTAATATGTCAGAGTCACTCTTATTTCTGGCAACTGTGTACTCCTAATCATAACTGAGGCCTGCCCCTGCACTCTTGAGTGTTGGTGATGGAGGCCCTCCTCCACCCGCAGGTTTCCCTGCGCCTCATCCCTGGTGGTCCAGTGGACCTCTGTCTCCTTCCTCTCACTCTGCTCTTTCACTCGTTTTCACTCGTTTTTCTACCCTTTTTATCTTTCACCCTTCTGCACTTTTCTGCATCTCTGCTCTTTTGTGCCTTATTTCTGCTCATTTTCCCTTCCCATCGCTCTGCTCTTTCACTCGTTTTCACTCGTTTTTCTACCCTCTTTTATCTTTCACCTTTCTGCACTTTTCTGCATCTCTGCTCTTGTGTGCCTTATTTCTGCTTATTTTCCCTCTTTTCTTTATCCCTTATTTCCTCCCTTTACCTTTCCCCGCCGCTGCCCCCGCGGCCCCTTCCCCCCAGCGCGACCGGCCCAATCCAGCTCCCCTCCCCGCTCCCGCCTCCCAGCTGTCCAGCCCTCCCGACTCCCTACTTAATGGCGGCCACTGCGGGGACAGGCGAGCAAGACCACTGACTCATTGTCAGTGAAATTGCTCTCCCACCCTCGCAGCTCCACCATTAAGTGAGGCCTGCCCCTGCACTCTTGAGTGTTGGTGATCGAGGCCCTCCTCTACCCGCAGGTTTCCCTGCGCCTCATCCCTGGTGGTCCAGTGGACCTCTGTCTCCTTCCTCTCACTCTGCTCTTTCACTCGTTTTTCTACCCTTTTTATCTTTCACCTTTCTGCACTTTTCTGCATCTCTGCTCTTTTGTGCCTTATTTCTGCTCATTTTCCCTTCCCCTCGCTCTGCTCTTTCACTCGTTTTCTCTCGTTTTTCTACCCTCTTTTATCTTTCACCTTTTTGCACTTTTCTGCATCTCTGCTCTTTTGTGCCTTATTTCTGCTTATTTTCCCTTTTTTCTTTATCCCTTATTTCCTCCCTTTACCTTTCCCCGCCGCTGCTGCCCCCGCGGCCCCTCCCCCCAGCGCGACCGGCCCAATCCAGCTCCCCTCCCCGCTCCCACCTCCCTGCTGTCCAGCCCTCCCCGACCCATACTTAATGGCGGCCACTGCGACAGGCGAGCAAGACCACTGACTCATTGTCAGTGAAATTGCTCTCCCACCCTCGCAGCTCCACTATTAAGTGAGGCCTGCCCCTGCCCTTGCACTCTTGAGTGTTGGTGATCGAGGCCCTCCTCCACCCGCAGGTTTCCCTGTGCCTCATCCCTGGTGGTCCAGTGGACCTCTGTCTCCTTCCTCTCACTCTGCTCTTTCACTCGTTTTCACTCGTTTTTCTACCCTTTCTATCTTTCACCTTTCTGCACTTTTCTGCATCTCTGCTCTTTTGTGCCTTATTTCTGCTCATTTTCCCTTCCCCTCGCTCTGCTCTTTCACTCGTTTTCACTCGTTTTTCTACCCTCTTTTATCTTTCACCTTTCTGCACTTTTCTGCATCTCTGCTCTTTTGTGCCTTATTTCTGCTTATTTTCCCTTTTTTCTTTATCCCTTATTTCCCCCGCGGCCCCTCCCCCCCCAGCGCGACCGGCCCAATCCAGCTCCCCTCCCCGCTCCCGCCTCCCAGCTGTCCAGCCCTCCCCGACCCCTACTTAATGGCGGCCACGGGCAGCGGACGCGCCGCTGGTGCACCGAAGGCGCATCAAAGGCAAGCCCGTCTGCGCCCGTCTGCGCCCGTCTGCGACCCGTCCGCGACAAGCGCCAGGAACCCTGGACCTCTGCCCCGCCAACGCTACGTCCCAGCAGCACTCCACGCACTCAACCCAGGCCGCAACAACAACTGCAAGCTAGCATCACCAGCCGACACCCACGGACCCTTCAGCTGTCACCGCTACCGGCACACCTACAGCACCGCCAAGAACACGGATCCAGCACAACCCGCCCACAAGAACACAACCGAACCGAAGACCCTGCAATGCATCTTCCTCAACGTCCGATCCCTTCACAAACACGCCACAGAAATCTGGGACCTTCTCGACAGCACCACCCCGGACGTAGCGTTCTTCACCGAAACCTGGACCAACACCACCTCGGGACCGGACATCGCCATCGCCATCCCCCAAGGATACAAGATCTCCAGGAAGGACCGCCCCACCCGCCGAGGAGGAGGAATCGCCATCGTCCACAAATCCAGCCTCCGCCTGAGCACACTCCCCGACGAGCCCACAGAACTGATGGAACACCTTCACTTCAAGATACTGGCCAGCCCCATCGCCACCCTCCGAGGAACCCTCATCTACCGACCCCCTGGACCCCGCGGACCCTTCGCCAACTCCATCACGGACATTATCTCCCCACAGGCCATCGCATCCACCAACTACACCCTGCTGGGAGACCTCAACTTCCACCTCGACAACCAACTGGACCCCAACACCACATCCCTCCTGGACAACCTCCACAACATTGGACTCCGCCAGATCGTGACCGAGCCCACGCACTCAGCAGGACACACCCTCGACCCCCCTCTTCACAACAGGAAACTCCATCACCTTCAGCCACACCACCGAACTCCCATGGACCGACCATCGTTGCATCCACTTCACCTTCAGAACACCCACCATCAACAGACACCAGCACCTGCTTCCACGAAGAAACTGGACCAAAATCACCGACGACCAGCTCACCTCCTCACTAAACAACTCCACCCCAACCATCGCGGAAAACGACGACCCCAACACCGTAGCCCGAACCCTGCATAGATGGATCTCGGACAGCACCAACACCATAGCCCCCCTCAAGAAAAACAACAATACCCGCGCCAAGAAAGCCAGATGGTTTACCACCGAACTTCGAGAGTCCAGACGCACATGCCGCCGCCTCGAAAAGGCCTGGAGGAACACCAAATCCACAGAAGCCCACAACAACTTCAGAGCCGCCACCAACGCCCACCATCAACTCATCAGAGAAACGAGGAAAAAGCGATTGAAGACAGAATCTCCACCCACGCGCACAACAGCAAGGAACTCTTCAGCATCATCAAGGAGTTCGCCCAACCCACCAGCGAGTCTACCGACATCCCTCCCTCACAAGACCTCTGCGACAAACTCAGCACCTTTTTCCACCACAAAATCAAGAGCATCTACGACAACTTCGACGAAGACAACCAACACACTGAACCCTCACCAACCACCCCCGACACCCGGAAACCAGCGATTGACGACTGGACAGCCCTCACCACCGAAGACACACTGAAGACAATGAAGTCAATCCACTCAGGGGCCCCCACGGACCCCTGCCCCCACCACATCTTCAACAGAGCCGCCGACACCATCGCACCCATGCTCCGCCACACCATCAACCGCTCCCTGGCGACCGCCTCGTTCCCCGACGACTGGAAACACGCCGAGGTCAACCCCCTCCTAAAGAAACCCTCAGCGGACCCCACCGACCTCAAAAACTACAGACCCATCTCCCTGCTCCCGTTCCCAGCGAAAGTCATTGAGAAAGCCATCAACAGCCAACTCGCCACATTCATTGAACAACACAACATTCTCGACTCCTCCCAATCCGGCTTCAGAAAAAACCACAGTACGGAAACCGCCCTCCTCGCCGCAACAGACGACATCCGCACCCTACTGGACAAAGGAGAAACAGTAGCCCTCATCCTCCTCGACCTATCAACGGCGTTCGACACAGTCTCCCACCGCAGCCTAATACGCAGGAATCCAGGACAAGGCCCTCGACTGGATCCGCTCCTTCCTCTCCGGCAGGACACAGCGGGTCAGACTCCCCCCTTTCCTCTCGGACCCCACACCTACCACTTGCGGAGTCCCCCAGGGCTCCTCCCTCAGCCCGACGCTCTTCAACGTCTACATGGCTCCACTTGCCCCCATCGTCAGAACCTACGGACTCAACATCGTGTCATACGCAGACGACACCCAGCTCATCCTCTCCCTATCCAACGAGCCCAACACCGCCAGACGCAACTTTCGAGAAGGCATGGAAGCCGTCGCCAAATGGATGAAAAACAGCTGCCTACAACTAAACAGCAACAAAACAGAAGTACTCATCATGGGCCCAAACCCCGATGCCTGGAGCGACACCTGGTGGCCCCCCGCCCTCGGAAACCCGCCAACCCCCACAGACCACGCACGCAACCTGGGAATCATCCTTGACTCCAAGCTCAAAATGGACCGCCAGATCAACTATGTCTCGTCTTCCTGCTTCCACACCCTCCGCCTCCTTCGTAAGACCTTCAAATGGATCCCCCTCGAACACCGAAAGACCGTCACTCACGCCCTGGTCACCAGCAGACTCGACTACGGCAACGCACTCTACGCCAGAATAAACAAAAACCTCACCCACAAGCTACAGAACATCCAGAACGCCGCCGCAAGACTGGTCCTCAACCTGCCAAAACACTGCCACATCTCCCAGCACCTGCGCACACTCCACTGGCTCCCCGTCAAGGCGAGAATCACCTTCAAGATGCTCACCCACGCACACAAGGCCCTCCACGGCACCGGACCAGCATACCTGAACAGCCGACTCAAATTCCACGCACCCCAAAGGACCCTACGATCAGCCCAGCTCTCCTACGCCATGGTCCCCCGCACCAGAAAGACCAGATCGGGAGGCCGCTCCTTCTCCTTCCTCGTGGCCAAAGCATGGAACGCCCATCCGCTCCATCTCAGACAGACAACATCGCTCCCCATCTTCGCAAGAAACCTCAAAACCTGGCTCTTCGACAGACCCCCTCCTTGATGGGAATGGAACCTGCACCCCCCCCCCCCACCCCTAGCGCCTTGAAACCCTTACGGGTGAGTAGTCGCGCTTTAACAAACCCCTGATTGATTGATAACTCTTGGGGAATGGTACAAGTTGGGGTTCGACACACAGGTGTGACTAGCATCAAGGCTTGCCTCTTCAGCTCCTTTTGACAATTCTGAGTCCTTTTGTACAGGCCTGCCTTTCACAAGCTATATCATGGCCGTGATCTAAACTTGAGGCACCTGCTCATTGAGAACGATGAAGAACCTCCACCTAAAAAGCTTAAAGAAAGTTTTGACTCTTTAACCAGGAACAACTTCGCTAGTATCATGCAGGGACTTCACTTCAAAACCTAAACTTACTGACACAAACATTATGAACGTTGTACTGGCACCAGCAGTTTTAATTAGGCCCCAAGGTTACCCTTTGAAAGCTGCACATCTATAAAGATATATTCTATGTGGCATCGTACCATACGGTTTTTTAGGTTGTTTAAAAAAAATATTGTTTGACACCTGGAATGGTCCTTTAATGAGTTAACATAAATCTGTGTCTTAGACTGAAACCATGTAGCAGACATACAGGACTACTTTGTCTGTTGGCCTTGCTAACGCTATATAGTTCAACCCTACCTTGAAGAGGTGTGTAGAGGAGGGATGATTTCAAGAGGATGGTTCAAATGACTTTTAATGCAGAAAGTAAAGTACATTTCCAGTGTTTTATGTTGGCAAAATGGGGAAATTGTGCTAGTTATGAATAAAAACAAATTGACACAGGAACTGTGGCTGTGAAGGGAGAGACATGTCTAACATATCTTAAGTCAAAGAGGGGGCGTGACCGAGAGCAACAGCATGACAACAATCCTGGAATTATCCCTGTCACGGAGCGGAATTGCCTGCCTGAGGGGACGGATTAAACTCCCCAAAGCTCCTTGCCTGGTTGGGAGCGAAGAAATTCGGAAATTGGAGCCGGAGGTGACCTGGAGTGACGGGCGGTGGCCCTGCTGAGGCTGACAGACCGGTGGGCCGTTAGAGCGCAAAAGCGAAAGTAACTGCAGAGGTCGTGAATCCGGCGCTGCGGAGAGCACGGCTGCGACACTCCGGGAGTCTCTCCAACCGAAGGACGACTGAGTCTTGAGGACTTGGTGGGGCGAGGCTGAAGACCCTGAGAGGCGACGTCACTGCCGAAGAAGCAGGCCTGGTACATCCGAGGTGCGTGAACGGGACAGCGGAAGCTGAGGAAATACTCTGGGACTGGAGCTGTGGGAAATTCTCTCCTGGGCCAACAGCAGAGCCTCGGGAGGAAGAGCCGGAGGAACCGGGGCTGCGGGGGGTGAGACACGCACCAGAAAGACCCAAGTGACGCACCTG
This sequence comes from Calotriton arnoldi, assembly GCA_963921515.1. Lineage (NCBI taxonomy): Eukaryota > Metazoa > Chordata > Amphibia > Caudata > Salamandridae > Calotriton > Calotriton arnoldi. Next base: position 261,542 of record CAWUFW010013938.1, read on the forward strand.
CAGACCGCGAGGTAGGAGACAGCGGTGTTCCTACCTGGGAGCGGGGCCTTCAGAATCTCGTTGCGGGCTGCTACTGGGCCCTGCAAGGGGAAGCCGGCAAGTACCAGTGGCACAAGTGGAAGGGCGGCCCAGGCTGCACGCCGGGACCGAATCCCAGAAAATACACTCCCACTGAGCGGAGTGAGAGATCCCCAGTGATCAAAGGCCGGAAGACCGGATGAAGCAGAGACCGTGGTGACAGCCCGGGACATAGTGGAGGCAACCTCTCCCTCTGACTAGAATCTGAGGTACGCAATCAGTCTGAGTGGGCAAGACACCCAGCGGCGCTGCAGACTCGGGGCACAGGGGTAACGTGACCCCTGGAGGCAAATAAACAGCGGGGACCTGGGGCACCTGGAACACACATCGAGCCACCGCAGACACAGAGGGCTGATCCCCTGAAGGTATGGAGGTGGGAAACACCCCCAAAAGATTGCTCTGGCTACTGAGGCGGTGCCAGAGAAAAGCGAACCGCCGAGCCCCCATGACTCGCATGGTGAGGGAAGTAACAGCACCCAGAAGGACCGGGCCAAGAGACCTAAGAGGCTGGGGCTGTACATGGGATGAGCCTAAATGGACCCATTTGGCACACTAGTTGGGATCAGTGGATGCTGACTATCGAGGAGAGCCACCAGGTAGGCCTGTGCACGCTGCATGGGAGGAGAAATTGCATAGTGAACTGCTCCAAGGGCCCCAGGAGTAGAACGGTGGGGGGACCAGGTGCTACAGGGCTATACACAAGCCGCAGAGAGGACACAGCTGTTGGTGCTCCAGGTAGGATAGTTCCCTTTCGACACAGGAAAGTTCTGAACCATAGCACCTTAAGACCCAAGAGGTCATGCCGAAACAAAAGGGCAAGATGGGACAACTCAGCCTCCCACGAGGGAGCCCTCTCCAGCCCCACCTGACACCAATGGCGGAGATCCCATGACCACGAACTTAGCGCTGCACCTTCACCTAGACAAAGTCCTTGCTGCCATAGCAGACACCAAGGCGGCCCTCCAACAAGATATAGGGGTAGTATCAGTGGGGCTGGGTCTACTACGCACAGAACACCAGAAGCTGGCCGGCCGAGTCAAGGAAGTGGAGACTGCAGTGGAGGAACTTGTCCCAGAACAAAAACAAGGAGAGATCCGCCTGAACGACCTTACAGCCAGAGTGACCGAACTGGAACTTAGAGCTGAGGATGCAGAAGGGAGGAATAGGAGGAATAACATACGGATAGTAGGTATTCCTGAAGGAACTGAGGGCACAGACACAACAGCATTCTTAGAAACATGGCTGAATGAGGTAATGCCACCGGATTCCCTCTCCAAGTTCTTTGCCATAGAAAGGGCCCATCAGGTGCGAGGTCGTCCTCCTGCCCCGGGACGCCCTCCGAGACCGGTGGTGGCCAAACTACTACACTTTAAAGACAGAGACTCCATACTACAGCACTCTAGAACCAATGGGCCCTACATACTAAATAACAGCAAGATATTAATGTTTCCAGATTTCACGGCACGTGTGCAGGCGCAGCGAGCATCCTTCATCGGAGTAAAGAAGGCCCTGCGAGATTAGGGCCTAAAATACTCTCTGATCTTCCCAGCGAAGCTTCGCATCATACTAGACAGATCCACACTCTTCTGCCAAAGCCCGGAGGAAACCTGGACCTGACTGGAAGCATACGGGACAGGTGCACCCTTGCCCAAACCATAGCAGGGCCCTCGGAGGCCAAAGCGCACAGACGGCCTAAAACGCAAACGACCCAAGAAACCGAGTGCGCTAAAGAAACCCACGATATCGCAGACACAGCAAGACAGGAAGGCCACTCTACAAGCTGTTGCATCATTAATGTCATCCCAAAACTCGGGAAAACAAATGGGCTCGTCATTGGAGCAGCTAGAGAGGTCGTCGGACTCAGAGGTAAACGCAGGGACAGACACGGAACTGCCGGATATCACTCCACATTCGGCAGACGATATTATATGAAAGGGAAATGGTCTGAAGAATACCTTTCTTCTGGTTGGGAGATTGGACTTAACCTCATCTCGGCTACAACGACATCCTGGGACAGGCAATGACTGGCCTCCTGCACGAATTGATGAACCGGGACGGAAGCGACGCCCTCTCCCTTTGTTTTTCTTTTTACTCTCAATAACTGCTGTTCTCAGAATTCCTGTGAACTCTCCCCCCACCCCCCCATCAGAGTGTTCTGCCTGAGGAGCTGAAGGCGGCGTTCTATGAGTGTTAATGTTTGGTTCCAGGTTTGGGCAGCCGGCCGTTGCCGGTACGCTTTTGGGTGTGGGGTCTGTAGTTTCTGGGGCTGCTGTTTGCTACACTGGGGTCCTTCTTTCAAAAGCTGTGCTGGGGGCTGGGGGTGGGAGTGCGTGGAGGGGGGTGGCCGGGGGTGGTTTTACATATGGCGGGGGCTGAAGACTTTAAGCTGATTTCCTGGAATATTAAGGGCATGGGTTCTCCCGCCAAACGATTTAACATTCTAAGTTATCTTAGACGAAGGGGGGCGCAGGTAGTGATGCTCCAGGAAACACATCTGACTACAGAAGAAGTCAATAGGCTCAAACGCAGATGGCATGGCCAGCTATTTGCGACAACTTATTCAGCATATGCCGGAGGAGCACTTGTTTGGATTAAGCCGGGAACCCCCTTCCAAGCCACACACACAATTATAGACAAAGAGGGTTGTTTTGTCCTAGTGAAAGGGAGACTGAGGGAGAGAGAGGTCACAATAGGAAGTATATGAGCTCCGAATCAGGACCAGACGCAGTTCCTCCAGCGCTTGTCTGGACCGCTGTCGGAGCTGGCGGCAGGTGAGGTAATTCTGGGGGGAGATTATAACTGTGTAATAGCCCTCACCATGGACAGATCCAGGCCTCCCCTGAAAGGTACGACGGCGGCTGCGATGGCTATGGGCCTTCGCGGCAGGATGTCCAGATGGGAGCTGCTGGATATTTGCCGGTTACAATACGACCAAAGTAGAGAATACTCATATTATTCGCCATTATATGGCCTCCACACCAGACTGGATATGTTTCTCTGTTCCAGACAACTAGCGGCCAATATGAAGGGTTCGGAATATTTAGGGAGGTCCCTGTCTGACCACGTCCCCCCTCCTATTGAGATTTGCTCCTAGCTTGGAGAGAGCGGCCATCCCTTTGTGGAGACTAGACCCTGGTCTCCTTGAGGATGATTGGTTTAGACAGAAGCTTTCCATCGCCATCTCGAAATATTTTGAGATCAATCAGGACACCGAGCCCCTCACTGATTGAGTGGGACGCATTTAAGGTGGTTATCAGGGGGCAATGCATGGGGCAGACAGTAGGCGACAGACGAGAAATAAATAACGAGCTCCAGACAATAGAAGCACAAATACAGGCACTAGACAGAACCACAGAGAACGATGTAGAGACTAAGAAAGGCTTATCAGATTTAAAAAGCACTTACAAAGAAACCTGGGAAAGTTTGAGAATGTTGGATCTTCGTGCCTACCGGGAAAAACAACATGTAGAAGAAGGGAAAGCTGGGAGGTTGCTGGCTTGGCTGATCCATCCTGAAACTAACGGATCTCCGATTTCTAATCTATTAACAACAGACGGACACTTACTCTTCTCGCCTAAACGGAACAATGATTCATTTAGAGATTACTATGCAGCATTGTATGCGGAGCCTGGAGACTTACATGGCATTGACCTAACAGCATATCTGGGGGGCTTAGAACTCCGGCAGATAGACCGAACAGTGCAAAAAGACCTGGGGGTAGAGATCAAGGCACAAGAGATCAGTGTAGCAATTAAAGTAATGGCCGGAGGGAAGACGCCTGGGCCGGACGGTCTCCCGGCAGAATTTTACTGTACCTATGCTACTATTCTGGCCCTATAACTGGAAATTTTATATGCAGCTTTTTTGCAGAGAGTGAAATTACCTGTATCCACTAGGGAAGCGCTGGTGGTCCCCTTACCAAAAACCAAGTCAGATTCACCAAGTACGGCAGACTTTAGGCCATTGGCAATGTTAAACCTGGATTTTAAAATACTGAGTGAGGTCCTGGCACCAGATTAATGCCCTATATGCAGGGACTTGTTCATGGGGATCAGAACGGGTTTATACCGACCAGGTCGACCTCTAACAACTTGCGGAGATTATACCAGGTGTTGTTTCACGCAGACATGGTCAGGTTCCCTAATGCAGTGGTCGTAGCTGTAGACCTAGAAAAGGCCTTTGACTCCCTGCGATGGGATTTCCTACTGAGAGTGATGGAGTCCCAGGGATTGGGAGGCGAGTGGCTGAAGTGGGTGAGTCTGTTCTACTCGAGCCCCACTGCAAGAGTGCGTAGGAGCGGGCTTGTGTCGGAGTCCTACCCCATCTATAGAGGAACGAGACAGGGATGCCCATTATCTCCGCTGCTGCTCGCTTTAGCTATGGAGCCGCTAGCGGAGCGCTTCCGGCAAACAGGGGAGAGATATGGGATCCCCTTAGATGGATCGGTACATATGATCTCATTATACGCTGATGATATCCTACTCAACATCAGAGATGGGGAGACGGATATACACACAACGTTCCAAATCATAGAAGAATTCTCCAAACTGTCGGGACTCAACATCAACAAACGTAAGACTCAGATTTTTCCAGTGAGTCCCACACTAACTAGATTACCAGGCCTGCCAAAGGGACTGACCTGGAAGCCAACCTCCATAACATATCTAGGTGTGCAGATATTTCATAGCCAAGCGGTCTTACTGGAGGGTAACCTAGGGAGGGCGGTCCGAACCTTAAAGACGAACGTGGCATTTTGGAGGTCGCTCAGGTTGCCGGTAATGGCGAGGTTGGCGCTCTCCAAAATGGTAATGCTGCCAAAATTACTGTATTATTTTGTAAACCTGCGGGTGGTGATACCTAGGAAATGGTTCAGGGTTCTGGACAGTCTATTAAGAGAACTGATCTGGGATGGCGGCAGGCACAGAGTGTCTCTTAGGGCGTTGCAACAACCTGTGAGCTTGGGGGGGCTAGGTGCACCGGACTTTGAGGCATACTACCTGGCAGCGCAGCTCCAATGGTTAGCCCAGTGGCTGGACGGACTGGGGCGCGAGGCACTGGCGCTTGGTGCTCAATCCCCTCATGGAACCCTACTGCCCAGAATGCTAAGACCCAAATTCAAGATTCCGCGCAAAGGATTGCTGCTTGAGGTAGCCCTGAAATGTTGGGACAGATGCATAAGGCGAGCAGGGGAACTATCACTCAACGCACCGGACCTTCCCATAGTGGGATTACCTAGAGAGGGAGATGGGGGCTTCTTTACATAAGGCCAGTTGAGAACATGGAGGGATGCTGGGGTGTACACTGTCCGAGACTGCTACCAAGATGGGGAACTACTGCCTCTACTAGAGTTTCTAGAATATCATGGCCTAGGCCCCGGACAATTTCTAAATTATCATGCAGTGAGAGGAGCCATGGCCGGGCTTTGGGGCAGGGATACGCATGAACCAGACACACATCCGGTTCTGCAAGCAATGGTAACCCTGGGAACGGCCAGACACCTGGTGAAATGGTTGTATAAAGCAATAATGGAATTAACGACAGTAAATTTGACCCGATACAAGAGAAGTGGGGGGACTAGTTGGTAGAGCCTTATCAGAGGTGGAGTGGAAACAATCCCTCGAAAATATTGGAAAGGTATCCCGGAATTCGAATTTTAAATTTATACAGTTTAACATTCTATACATACAAGAGCTCCCGCTGCGCGTTCACAGGGATAGTTGAGATACTAAACTGCTGTGACTTGTGAAAACATAACTGCTGCTTTTATCTTGCTAATTGGGCATTGTGTCATTTTTAAAACTACTTTTAAAAGGAACTTTTTACTTTTTGTTGCACTCACTGTTCCTGCTGCACTTAGTCACTTTCCCTTAACGCTCCCTTGATGTGCTGGTGTACTCGTATGTCAGAGCGAGTCACCGGAAGCGCTGCCATCTTGGGTAGCATTCTAGTTGCTCATTTGCACTCTCCCTATTTAACGGACGAGATGCAAGGCGCGCCAAAGGCAAGCCCGTCTGCGCCCGTCCGCGCTCCGGATGCGCTCAGCGCCAGCTATGTTGCTCCAACTGCCTCCCGTTTGGTCTATTCTAGAGATGAGCTTGTCCGACTTGATACTCGGGGAGACAGGACCATGTTTAATGAAAGTGGCACTGGCGGTAAGATCTTTCTTAAGAAAGCTATATCAGAGACTCTTAACTGTGGATTGATCAATGTTAGATCCCTGGCTAAACATTACCTGGAGATTTATACATTATTAGAAGATCATAATTTCGATGTCCTGTTTCTTACAGAAACTTGGACACGAGCAGATAGAGAAGTCGAGCTGGGCTTAGTCTGCCCCCCAGGTTATAAAATTTGCCACAAGCCTAGACTGGACACGAGAGGGGGAGGAGGAGTAGGATTTATTTATAAAGACACCTGGAAATTCACCCCACTCTGTGTAGAGGATATTCCGGGGATTGAATCATTGGGGTTTTCACTTAAGGATACCAGTGGTGCTCTATGTACAGGCCTACTTTGTTATAGACCACCAGGTGGAGCTGCCATGGTTATCAAGAACTGATTGATGCGATATATAATCTATCGCACTCTCACTCTAAGCTACTGATCCTTGGAGATTTTAATCTCTGGGAGAATGGTACCCTTGACACAGCGTTTAAAGAGCTTTGCCAGGCCTGTGAGAATGTTAACCTCCAACAGTTGGTACTACATCCTACTCATCAGAAGGGCCATGTGCTTGATCTTGTCTTTGCTGGTGAAAAAGACACAGTTGTAAAGGACATACTTCCGTTATGCTGGACAGACCATTTTTTGGTTCTTTTCTCCTTAAAAGTAGCTAATCGCCTAAAACAAGCTGCTTATATGACCGTTACTCTAACTAGTAGAGAATGGTCTAAAATACTAAAACTAGTGGATCTTCCCCGGCTGGTTGATGATAGATTTGTCATTATGACTCAGTGGAGTTGAACTACTTGAATCTATGTCATCAAATCACTAATACGTTAGATCAGTTAGCTCCCCTGAGGAAAGCCAAAAATTGTAAAAAGCCCTCCGCCCCCTGGTATAATGAAGAGCTAAGACTGATGAAGACTAGTTGTAAACAAGCGGAAAGGAAAAGGAGGAGGAATTACCTAGAGATAGATAAAGTAGCCTTAAAAAATATGCTCTACATCTATAAAGAATCGATAGGCAAAGCCAAGGCCAAATATCTCGAGGAGACCATTTTACATTCAGCTAATAAATCTCAAACTTTATTTAGCCTAGTAAGAGGCTTGTCCAACCCATACTGTGCAAAGTCTAAAATTCCGGCATCACAAGAATTATGTGATGATTTAGCAGTCTTTTTTGAGGAAAAAATCAATCAAATTTTAAATGGACTAAAATCCTCTACGGATGATGATGCGCACCAGTATACTGGTAATGACACCTTAATAAACTGTGGTATAACTGATAGGGAACATATGACATTTTTGGATCAATTCCAGATTCCCTCACAAGAGGAATTTAATGCAATTGCAGCTGGCATCTCCTCAGGTTCCCCTATGGACCCACTTCCACATAAGTTCTGGAAACTGTTTGGTAGTGAACTTTTTCCACATCTGTATCAAATCTGCTGTCAATCCCTAACCAATGGGGTAGTACCGGACTGCTGGAAAAAGGCGGTGGTTTCTCCACTGTTAAAAAAGGCTACACTGGATCCCCAATGTCCCTCCAATTACAGACCCATCTCCCTGCTACCGTATCCGATTAAGATCTTGGAGAGCGTAGTGAGTAAATCTCTCTCAAAATTTGTTGAGGATAATGAGCTGCTGGACGAAGTCCAATTTGGATTTCGCCCTGCACACGGAACCGAGACTGCCTTGGTGGCAGTCTTGGATGACCTGCGAATGCGGGCTGACAGCAGTCAGACAGCCTTTTTAGTGCTGCTTGACATGTCGGCCACGTTCGATACGGTTAACCACCGGATCCTGATTAAGAGAGTAGAGGAGATGGGTGTTACTATCATATGCTGACTGGTATAATAAGAGGGACCCCAGACAAGGAATGAGTAGCATGTAATTGTTATTACTGTTTGTTACATAGTTGTTAAGCATATAGTGAAAATCTGTGGGAAACGATCAGTGAGCACTGCACACCGGGATTTTGTAGAGACCTGGAAAACGAAGACAATATAGACGGCACAGGTATAACCACAAGCGTAATAACAAAGCTAAAATAATCTCAGGTTCAGAGAAAAATTGATTAGACATTATGTCATACTGTCGATTGGCTATTGTAATGTATATGATGTCTGAGATGGGATGCTCCTGTGCACCAACCTGGTTATGAACAATGTATAACGTGTGGTGAACTGTAGATTTGCTTTCAAAAATCAATATGCTAATAAAAATTATTTTAAAAAAACAAAAACATATCTTAAGTCAAATGTGGTAGTTTGTGATATGAGTTTTGCTTGATCTCATTCAAGGATTCCATTGAGAGGCATCACTGCAAAGTATGATCCAGGCACAACTTTGTGTGGTATCATGTTACAAATGTCTAATATCTAAGTCAGAGCCCAGAGTTGGGAGTTAAAATAATTTATTCAGTGTAATTTTTTTTTCATCTTTTTCCGTTTGGTACTTCCAGTTGGTTTAGGTCATAGTGATATGTTTTTAAGTATTTTGTGCGTCCTATTGTTTGTACTACATTGAACAAACCACTGATGTCAGTTGGGTGTATCTCTTTATTTCTTAAAAAAAACAAGCAGTGAAATGGACAACATAACTTTAAGTGGAAGCCAAACCACTTAAACTAGATCTTAGGCTAAAGTGTTTTTTTATTTCTTCTTTCTTCTCAGATGCAAAAGTCAATGTGATGTATGAATGTGGGATTTCTATAGCCTGAACCTAGCGAAAAGGCATGGGAGGGCTGTACAGGGTGAAAGACCAGGATAACGTCAACCAGTGATAGGAGAGGAAGCTGTTTTTTGGACGGATAATACATTCTGATGTTGTTTCCATTAAAGAGATGTGCCTTCAAGTCTTTCCTAAATTGGAGCATTGTTGGGGTGGTCTGGGTGGGTACAGGGTTGTTGTCCTAGATCCTGGGTGCACAGATGGGAAAAGGCCTGCTGTCTTCTGGTTTTTATTTTTATATGTATATTTCTTTGCCTGCAGTCTGATGACTTCCTGGCTGTAGGTGTTACAAGAAATGCCGGGTAGGGTGAGTTTGTCTGCTAAATAAGTTGGGTTGCTGGTTGTGATGTCTTTGTAAATGATACAGCTGGTTTTGAAGGTGGTGCGGAGTGGCTTGTGGAGACAATGCAGTTCGATTAGGATGGGGTAACAGATGTGCAGTTTGTGGTTTTTGGTAAGTTAGCAGCTTTAAGCATGCTCTTATGGTCTCTTGAAGGTATTTATTATAGTCCTAGTCCACTTAGCTGGGTTGTCCATTCTGAAATATTTTGTTTAAAGTTTAAGGTCCTGAGCAAGCATAGATTAAAAGAAGAAATGGTGGCAAGAGTGCTGGGATGGACTTTGTTAACATGCCATATCTGATTGTCATTTTGAGATGTGAAGAAGCAATTGTAGTATTTAGCTTGTTTGGAACTGCAGTGGTGGACTAAGTTAAAGTCCTATGGTGACCAGCAGCATGTGACAGATCTTGTCAGTTATTCCATAACTCTTCAGTTGGTGATGGGTGGTTTATTTGCTGTGAACTGGAACACTGCTTGGTGATGGACTTTACTTTTAGCAGTTTTGCCTTATGTGAGTGTAAGCTTGTCAAGCTGATTTTAGGTTGAGCCTGGGCAGCACATGCGCTGCTCTGCAAGGCATGCTGTATTGGAGTATGGAATTTAAGCCCCGCCCTCTCTCGGCCCATATTTTTCATTGGCTTGTGTCATTGTCCTTCGTAAATGCTGGCTTCTGATTCATTAATAGGCTTGTTAGTCCCTCCTTAGTACAGCCTTGCCTTTATTTGTAACCTCCCATGAGGACTGGCACTTTTACTTCGGTTGTTACACCGTACTTCTTATTTAGTCTGTAAGCACTATTTTCTTTAATGAGTTTCTCCTACTGCAGGCAGGACATGCTTTCCTGGAACATTCAGCGCACCATGCATGCTTTCACAGGGCTCTTTTACCCCCCAAAAAATTGTTTGTCAGCTTCACAAACAAATGCTTTTTTTGGTAAAAGCACCCCATACCACACTTTCACTTTAATAGCGGCAGCAGACCTTTCTTTAGACACGGCTCGTCTAAAGAAACAGGCATGGCCTCTATTAACATGAAAGCGCAGCATGGGGCGCTTGTAAACAACAGGCGTTTGCAATGCAATATGTCTCACATTTTAGAAACTTTGACCTATTGGTATTGTAAATGACAATGCCTTTATATTTATGTGTTGTTTTTAAACACCTAAATAAAAGGCATTGTCATTTACAATGCAAATAGCTCAAAATCTCGGAATTGCATTGCAAATGCTTGTTCATCCTGTATGTATTTTCTCTTTTAGTTTTGCATTCTCCTGTCATTGATTCCAATGGCACAACGGGCCTTCTATTTGTTCATATTGTTCTAATTTCCTTTCTTCTGCCATTTCACTCTTTTTTAGGTAGAGCCTGAGCCAGCGCGCATGCGCTGCTCTGCGAAGCTTCTTGTAAGCACTCTAAACTTCTTTGTGTGGGTCTGACTCCCCCCACGCATTGGGTTCGTTGTTGCCTGTGTCATTTCGTTATCGTAGCCTGCAAATGGCTAAAGCCGGGCGCATGTCCCACCTCTTTTGCAAAGGTTCACTCCCACAGCGTTTTGCTTGCGGGAGCGAGCAGCGGCTCGCAGGGTGGCAGCTGCATTCCTCGTTTTTTTCTTCCTTACAGCACGGGCGCACCACTCGCGGGTCACTGTTCTTTATGTTAGGCGTGTTTCTGATGTCGTGTTTGCCCGCCCCCACCACCCCTCCGAGATCGAACATAAATCAGATACGAGTTCAGAAACAAAAAGTCTCTTAAAACACCAAGAATGGCCTGCCATCTCCCTCAAAGGGGTGACTGTACCCCGGTCTCGCTGTAACTTATTAAAAAAGAATGGGACGGGGCCAGTTTCTGAATTGTAAAAACAGTAAGTAATGTCTAATTTTGCCTTCTTGAACAAACTCTGTGATATGTATAAAATATATAGCAAGAATGGGAAATTGCTGCTTTTAAGTAGAGAGGCGCTGTAGTCGTCCAAGCTTCACAAAGCCCTTCTTCGAGATTTACACACCAGACATCTGGAAGGGGGCAAGCACTGGATGCTCGGGGCTGCACAGAGAACATTTCCATCGTTACCTCTAACATGCAGGCATGCACATACAATGAACTGCCTCTGGTTCCATATTCAGATCTGTCCCTCACAGTTGGACGGTTTCATGGCACTGTGATCTTTGTTTCAAATGCACAAGTTAGAGCTAGAAGCCGGAGGCCGGGGCAAGGGATGGGAGGGATGGTTTTTTTTAGGCTAAAGAAGCCCGTGTGTGTGTAAGCCGGCAGCTGGAGTGCTAGGCACTTGATTCCAGTCCCGGCCGAGACAGCCGCAGCTGCGAGCGCCCCTTGGCCTGGATTCCATTTCCCGAGCTCCCTCGCTGCTCGTTAATAGATGCAATGTGGAGTGTGCCTGTCTGTGTGAGCTGCCAGGAGTCTCCTGAGACTAATGTAGCAGCTCAGTCACTGATCACAGCCACCAGCACCGACAAGCAGAGCTGCTTCCTCACTCTCTGGCGCACACGCACGTTTTTTTTTCCTGCTGTTTTTCCCCTTTTGGAATCTGGTCCCTGGTGAAGCTTTTCTGCAAAATGGGCATCCAGTGGGACGAGCACCTTGCACCCAGGAAGAGGACTGTGCATGCCTGGACTCAATCCCGCGGCGATGGCAGCACACGAAGTGCAGGCAGAAGAGGACTCCCAGCAGTAAGTAGCGCTCTAGATAGGAGTGCACGTGTGTCTTTTTAACAGGGTAGAGGGCTTGTGGGGATGGGTTGGTGTTGTCCTGCTCAGGAAGTCAGTGCTGAACTTTTTTACGGCAGTGCACATCTGCAGCGTTGCTGCTGCTTCCTGGCCGAACATGACCGGGGCCCCGGCGTGTGTACCTGCGGGCTGTGCCAGGCCCGGCCCGGCTCTGCGCTGCCCCTGCCAGTTGTGGGGATCTGCAGGCACCGTGCCCCCGCCGCCCCGGCTCCCGGAGCCAGGAATGGAAAGCACTCTTCTCCCATTGATGACAACTCCTGCCTGGCTCTTCTTGCCCCGGTCCGGCTTGGAACTGAGGCCGCTCATTCAGAGAGCTCACCGGACGGAAACCCCAGGTGTGGGGTCACCCGACTAATTCCATCAGAGCAGAGAACCATTGCTCCCTGCTCAAGGTGGTGAGTGTCAGGAGTGTGGGGCACTCTCCAGACAATCTTCTCTCTCTGTACAGTACTGTTATCTACCCGTACAGGCACTTTCCATATACAGGCACTCTCCAGACAATCTTCGTTCTCTGAACAATACTGTTATCTACCCGTGCATGCACTCTCCATGTACTCAGCTCCATGTACAGTGCTGTTATCTACTCGTACAGGCACTCTCCATGCATGCACTCTCCGGGTACTCAGCTCCATGTACAGTGCTGTTATCTACCCATGCATGCACTCTCCAGGTACTCAGCTCCATGTACAGTACTGTTATCTACCCATGCATGCACTCTCCAGGTACTCAGCTCCATGTACAGTGCTGTTATCTACTCGTACAGGCACTCTCCAGACAATCTTCTCTCTGTACAGTACTGTTATCTACCCGTACAGGCACTTTCCATATACAGGCACTCTCCAGACAATCTTCGTTCTCTGAACAATACTGTTATCTACCCGTGCATGCACTCTCCAGGTACTCAGCTCCATGTACAGTACTGTTATCTACCCATGCATGCACTCTCCGGGTACTCAGCTCCATGTACAGTGCTGTTATCTACCCATGCATGCACTCTCCAGGTACTCAGCTCCATGTACAGTACTGTTATCTACCCATGCATGTACTCTCCAGGTACTCAGCTCCATGTACAGTGCTGTTATCTACCCATGCACGCACTCTCCAGGTACTCAGCTCCTTGGACAGTACTGTTATCTACCCGTACTTGCACTCTCCAGGCACTCAGCTCCATGTACAGTACTGTTATCTACCCATGCACGCACTCTCCAGGTACTCAGCTCCTTGGACAGTACTGTTATCTACCCATGCACGCACTCTCCAGGTACTCAGCTCCTTGGACAGTACTGTTATCTACCCATGCACGCACTCTCCAGGTACTCAGCTCCATGTACAGCACTGTTATCTACTCGTACAGGCACTCTCCAGACAATCTTCTCTCTCTGTACAGTACTGTTATCTACCCGTACTTGCACTCTCCAGGCAGTCTTGGCTGCCTGTACAGCATTCCTCCTACTCGCCCTGGGGGCTGAAGCGAGACTCTCTGCTGCTGTAGCCGTTGCTTGTTTTAGAGAGCTGTTTACTTTTATTCTTGTGATCCGTGGCCGGTGGATTCAGCTTGAATGCAGCTGTTCATTGCGAGGCTCAGACTTGGATTATTTGTAACATTTATTAAGGAAACGGCTTTATGATGGCCACATAAAGAATGTTATAGCTCTGTTGACTTGCATCGAAGCACTTGTCTTTGTGCTTTAAAGTGCCTTATAATGTGTCCATAAAGGTTTACTAATGCAAGCATATATTTCTAAATCAGACTACTTGAACTAGTGTGCAGCAGTTGTATAGCTCTTCAATTCCTGGCTGCACAACACCCAGCAAAATGTGCTGCATGGCTAAACACTTATAAGGTCCCAAAGGCGAGACCTATTGGCTATGCCAATGCTTGTTTGTATTGCTTATCTAGGGAGGGAATTTTCTCCATGCACGTGGGGGACATTGAGCGTTTTCCCTGTCCGAGATCACCATGGCGACCAAAAAAGTGAAGGGTGAGCGCCATTGTGACCTGACAACTCGGTGCAAACTGTTCAGCACTGCAGGTCAATGGCTGTATCTATCATTTGCGAATGTATGTGACTTTACAATGAAGATATTAAATATAAGTACGACAGGCAGCTATCAGACATTCCACTCCCCTGGGCCCTTGAAGAAGGCCCCACAACATCTCTTGTGATGCTCTATTGAAGACAATTCTGTTATATTTCCATAATTTTTATTGAAGCAAACAAACATAGCCAGACAGTCGGAATTAAAAAAGCACATCCCAGTCAGTCAAAATTAGATTTATTCAGACTTCTCTGTAAAAATCGAAAACATTGAAACATATAAACTACGTGTATAGACGCAGCCCAAAACCATACAAAATAAACAGTTTAGTTTACTTGAAAGGGGTAAATATTGAGATAACATAAACACATCTTTCCAGGCCCACGCCACTCCTTTTACATAAGAATAATCAATCTGGAGAAATGGTCTTATGCACATATATGTACACGATTCTCCTAGAAACGGGGTTTAATTCATCTTTTTGTACGAGACATGTCTTCGGACACAACAATTTTTGTGCTCCTTCTTCATTTCCCATCCAACGTGGCTGCGCGTAATTTTAGGAAACAAGTAAACCGAGGAACGACAAACTGCAGTATTTGGTGCCACCTAGTGGTTTTGCACATTATATGCACCACGAAGGAGCAGGTTAGTCATATTTTTTATTATTATAAAATGTGCTGTAACACGCACGAGCTCAGAGCCCCCAGTAAATGCATAGCCCATGGCAAAGAGACGCTACTGCCCTCTCTCCTTGTGCATATAGGGGCAGATTTACAAGCCCCTTGCGCCACTTTTGCGTCACTTTTCCCATGTTAAAAGTGACGCAAAAGTGGCGCAAGGGGCTTGTAAATCTGCCCCATAGTGTTCATCTGGAGATACTTAGCTCGCTCAGAGATCTTTGCTTCCATCTTCTTTTTAGTGTAGTTCATGACATAAAACTAAACGTTAATATGGAACAAGTCTTCACCTAATTTTAAAGGTTTGCAATACGTTTTTTGGTCTAGTTCTCTCTTAAAGGGCTTCAGGTGAATGCAGCATTATGCACATTTCTATTAAACAAATACTTGGCTGTCACTATAAAAGATAGGTTGGATATTTTACGTTGTTTGCACTTTCCCCACATGATGATTCAAACACGGCTATTTCAACATATATAGGACGGTTGGAAGGGAGAAGGAAAAGCTGCTAAGGAAAGGAAGGAATGGGAAGGCTGGACAGGAACACTGAGGAGAGCTAGATTGACCACCTCCCTCCAGGTAAATAAAGACACTGGGGCATATTAGCAAGGGCTTTATCGCCGCTTTAGTGGCACTTTTTGCCGCTAAAGCAGCGATTTTTTAATCGCCCTATCAGCAAGCTGTCGCTAACAGGCGTTAGCGACAGCTTTCTGGCGATAGCGGCCGGTTTTCCCATCTCCTTGCATGCCAGCGATAATTATCGCTAATGACATGCAAGGTAGGCGTTCCCAACTAAAAGCAACTGAAAACAGTCGCTAACACAACTTCCCCCTATTAGCAACGCACGCAAAGCGATAAAAAAACTCGCGCTAAGCGCGATTATCGCTAGAATTTAACACCTGCTAAAAACATGACTTACCTGTTTGTTCAATGGGAGGTGGATTGTCAGGCTAAGTCCCACACGGCGTTAATGCGTGAATATCGCTGGATTTCCAGCGATATTCACGCATTATTCGCTATATCGCTGGATATTTTATCGCATTGGAGATAAACGTTGCTAATAGCGTGTTATCTCCGCGATAATATCCAGCGATACGCAGCAATATGCAGCGATAAAAAAAAACGCGCTATGCGCGGTTTGCGATAATTATCGCAAGTTGTTGCTAATATCCCCCACTGTTCCTAATCCTGGACGTTTGTGTGGTAGACAAGTGCATTCTGGGTGTTGCTGTCTTGTTTTGATTCCATTGGACTAACACACCTGAAATCAATGATTTGTAGGTGAAAAGTTTGGGACTGGGCACAATGTCTGTAATGACCTGGTGTGACATAGTCAATCTAATTAGGTTAGTCAGCTTAAGCAGAAAAGTCTCCGTCCCTCCATTGCGCCTCTCCTGCAACGAAAGCAGAATCAGGCAACATCTCATGGCTACTAATGGCGTCAGCAGTCTCAGTCTTCAGTTGTGGCTCTCCTAACTCCATCAAGAAGATTTCACCACCTCAGAACCCGAGAAACTAAGAGGCATATTTACAAGAAACTGACGGAGTGTGGTTTTACGCCAAAATTGGTAACACCGCGCTCCAACAGTTTCAAAATGCAGGGATGTGCCGTATTTACAAGAATAGGGCGCACCCCTGCATTACCAATCTTTACAGGCAATTTGCTCTATCTATGTGTGCAGCAGAATGCAGCACACGTGAAAAATGCAAAATACGAGGAGAAATAAAACATTTCTCCTAGTATTGCCTGCTTAAGACCAGGTATTCCCTGGCGGTATTTTTGGCACTGCCCCATACCTTGTCAATATGAGGCAACATAAAAAAACAATGGGTGTTGCGGCGGAACGCCCACTGCAACATGCGCGCCCCTTTCACCGTGAGTGCTGCGTGAATAGGGGCATTATTTACAAGGTGGCGTTAAGTGGCTTAATGCCGCCTTGTAAATAAGGCGAAGGAGTTAACGCCACCAGAGAGTCGGAAAAAGTGACGTTCAGGTGGCTTAACTCCTTGTAAATATGCCCCCAAAAGTCTTGTCTCCATGATTCACCTGCAGGCTTCCCAGGGACCTTCACTTCCAGGAGCTCCTTCCACACCTCTGCTAGTTTATTCCTTGTGCTCAGGGTCACTGTGCTCACATCTGGGAACAGGAGGGTTTTCTTATTGTCATACCTGGCAGGTGTGGTAGTTAAATAACAATCGCCTACAGCAATAGGTTAGATGTGCTGACATTTCTGGCAGGTGAATGGATCCTCCCCTATGTCCCTCAAATAAAAAAAAAACAAAGTGAGGGTCCTACATCTACCCTCTGACAGGGTAAGGAAAGAGATAATACTTTTGGCACTGATAGGCGTAATACTCGTTTAGTGAGCAGATATCTGAGTGAATAGATGCACGTTTTAAAAGAAGGAGTTCTTAATATTTTAACCCTTGTAAAAGGACTCCTGACTTGTATGAAGCAAACAGAAGTATCTAGGTAAAGTGTGTTCATTTATTTACACCTGGAAAGTAAGAACTAAACTACCTAGCGTTGCCCAACCAATTCATGCAAAACAATCGTCAAGAGCGGTGGTAGGCAAAGAGAGAAGGGTGCCTCTGGTGGATGGAGCAGGAAAGTATGAAAATATTCACTCTTATTTTTGTGTTCAAAATATTTTATTGAATGATTGGGTAGTGACAACATGACTGCTATAGGACAAATGTATCCATTAAGAATATTCCAAGTATAAACATCTGAATTCGGCATAACTTTTCATACATTGAATATATACTTTGGTTTCATCACAGTCAGTTAAGTGGGGCATCCAGCCTAAACAGCTAAGCAAAAACTAGAGGGGTAAAGAGGGAAAGGAGCAGAAAAAGAAGAGGAAAAGATGAGAACACCTTGTCATTCGAGTCCTTTTTGGCAGGAACAAGTTCCTCATGTGTAACTTTCTTCACGGAGGATTCATCCCACTTCCAATAAACCTAACATTAGCAATGACCAGTCAAAGATCGAGCAGTAGTTTATCTGATGAACAACAATTTGGGCTAAAATGGAAAAAAGTCCCCATAAAATATCTTGCGTTGATGTTTGTGTGAAACAACGAAATAAAATTTTGAAAACATAGTTCAGAAAATTAAAAATATTAATAATTGGTCTCCTTTACATTTAAGCTGGTGAGTAGAAATAGTTAAGATATCCTTATCCTGGTCATTAATTATGCCCTGAGTTGAGGATGTAATTTCAGCCTTTGCTGATGTAATTTAGGGCAAAGATCACGGTAGGCTCGACTGGGTGTTCTTCAGTCCCTCTCTTCAAAGGTGAATGTTGGGCTATGACGAATGCATGCCCATTTCTATTATAAATATCAAAAGCACAGGACTTTAAGTGAGCCGGGTCCTGCCGGTGCTCAGCTCCGGCAGTTCTTAAAAGCATGTGCTGAGATGGGTCCCTATCGGGCTCTTCATTTTTAACCCCACCCTCAGGATGAAAAAATAAATCTCAACTCTGCGGCAGTGCCAACTTCACTGCCTTTGATGTAACTTCAGAGAAACTCGTTTTAGTTCTTTCACAGTCTCATCATTTTAGAACTGAAGCATTTTCAATATTATATACGACAAAGCCATACTTGTTGCTTATTTATGTTATGAAACTAACAACCATTGACAAAGCCAATAGTACTGTCTTGCTGTATGTATAATGTTACTTGTTGCATTATATATGTGGATGCAAAGACAGAAACCGCAAAATACCAGTCGGGGCGCACACTATGCTAAGCACAGATTTTTAGCTTATGTATTTCTAGGCCACGCCCTTAATTACATTAGCCACGCCCCTTTGAGAGACCCACCCCCACCCCCAGTTTTTTTAATCCCACTTTAAGTCCTGCAAAAGCAGGTTTTAAATCGACCATAGTGCTGATATCAGCAGGCCAGGAGCGCCTAAAATGCGTTTTCTTAACTTCTTTGTGTTCTTGGCAAACAGTTGTGAGCGACTGGCTCGTGACAGACTGATGTTTAAATTAGCATCAATTAAGATTGAACTGAATACAATTGGAGCTTGGTGGTATGCTTTTGTGTCCTGCTAAAGCTGTATTGCTAGAGCAAAAAGAGACTGTCTACTAGCAGAGAGGCGGGAAATAACCTTCTGTCCAAAATCCTGGCTGAACATTAGTTTGGCAACCAAGGATTCGAATTTTTAGCCCATATATGTTTAATAGGAGTTTTGTGGGACTACGTCATCTCGCTAAGTTAGTTTAAAAAACTTTGTTGAGAAAACTTGTTGAAGAGGAAGGCTGGCTGGGGCGGAAGCCACATTTAGGAGATGGACGACCTCTATGGTGTAAAATGAGGATGCAGAACGTCATACTTGTGTAGAGATGTAAAAGATGACACAACTACAGTATAACCAGGCTACTGCATTTGCACCTAGGTTGGTGTCACTTTTTAATTTTTTAATAAAATGATAAATAAAGAATAAAAAAAAAGAGCAAGACTAGCAAGAAGATGCAGGACATTGTCTTGAAAGTCATTTGAAGACATGTTATGTTAGTGATACAGTGAGAAAGACCAAGAAATAAAGAATCTCCCCATCTATTGGACAGCAGACAAAGGAGTAGATTTTCAAACATTTTGCGCTGGGTTAGCGCTACAACAGTGACGCTAACCAGCACAAAATGTTTTTTTACCAATTTACTTTCCAGTGCAAAACTTGTTTTGCGTTGGAAAGTACCCTACAAGTAACGCAAAGCAGCGCAAAGCATTGCTTTGAGTTACTTAGCACGAAGGGGGAGTTGCATGGGTGGTACATGGGCGTCCCCATGCAACCAGCCATGCCTTTTCACACAAAACCCTATCTACAAACAATTGTAGACAGGGTTTAGCACCAAAAGTTAACGCCATCTGATAGGAGGCGTTAAGAGGAGAAATTTTTCATTTCTTCTTTCTTTTCCTACTTTGCATGCGTGCTGCACTGTGCAGCACACATACAAAGTGGGAAAACTGTTTGAACTTGTCTATGCATAGTATTTGGAACAGGAAGGGTACCCTTCCTGTACAAAACCTAGGCTAGACTCAGACACGCACCCTAGCGCTATGACGCAAAGGTGTGTGATTGGCGCACGGCAGCTGAAATCAGCACTGGCGCAAGGGAAAGGGGAGGAGAGAGCCATATCTCTGTAGATATGGCGCTGTCCTGCTCCCTCCCTGTCACGCAATTCAGTGCAACCTCTTTGGGGGCTGCGCTGCGTGCATTTTTTGAAAATCTGGACCAGATCTTCTACAAGCTCAGGTAGGCCTTGTCCATCGAAAAGAAATGTGAACGTTGGGCGAGTGTCACTCAGTACTGTCCTGTGCACCTTTAGAAATACGAGGCATCTCATATGGGAGGGAATTAAGGCTCAGCGGAACAAACTGAAGGTGACTCTCAGTTTTTAGGATCTAATATTGTCTGACAAAAACATGTTTAGTCAGAAGTTGGTGTGTGTGGGAACCTTTTTCGGGAGTCCCAGAACAATCCAGGTGTACTGGGCTCCAATCGTAACACTGAGACCCTTTTGTCACTGATGTCCTCTGAATTTACTTTTCAATTGTACACAAAACTCAGCACCAAAAACACCGCTTTAGCACTTGACGTTCAGGGTAGCAAAGTCGAGTTGTCCAAGGTTTACTTAGGGAGTGCTGTAGGGTAGAGGCACAGAACTCAATGAGAAATATGTCAGCTAATAATTAATTGTCCAGCCAGTTCTTTAACTTAGAAAAAAAGTACTTTACTCCTAGCACACAATACAATACTGTGCATAATTTTCAAAGGGCATCAATATTGTATATAGTAGTAATGCAATTATTCCTGTAAGCAGGAAGCGGGCAGCACTGGTTGGTACTGGCTTAGGCTGATCCTCCTTGTAAGGTACTGATCTACTCAGTGTAAATCAAGATACATTGCTCTTGTGGGAGAAGACTTGTGGGCAATGATCTGTGACCCCTCACGGTACCTCATCTATCAGTCCCAAGTAACAGTGGTAAGGTAGAACATGATGTGGCCAACGTTCTCCCTACAATGTCTTACCCTTCTACTGTACCTTTCTTGTCTTCCTAGTCCTCTGCAGCCTGGGCCTGCGGTTACAGGGTCGGAGAAGGGGTCATGCTGCTCCTGCTGGTCTGTCATCTAGGGGGCCTATGGACCGGGAACCTCTGGCTGTGCCCAGGTCTACACTGATGCAGTCTCTGGAGCATACACTTGCACCTCTCATAGAAAAAGGCAGGGTGGGGTGTGCACCAATGAATAAGGCGGCCATGCACCGCTTGCCCTGATCACATTTGGTTAATCTGAAATGGGAGGTCTTCTTCTGGTCCAAATACAAATGCGCTACCCCAGCAAATCAAATATCTCACCCTAGGCTGCAGTGGTGATCCAAGTGGAAGTCAGAGAAATGACCAACTGCGGTGAGCGAGCTGGGTCTAGTGCCTAGCCTCCAAAGGCATTTTGGCTTCTCCTGATGAGACCATCGAATGCAGCCACAGGTTTCTAAGTTCAAAGCCACCACAAGAAGTATGTCCTCTTTGAGATAAAATCGCAGGATGCATTTGTGGTTTTAATGCGCGAGCTGCAGTCAGGTTTTTTTTAATATATATTTTTTTAGTTCACTTTTGTTCTATACAACATTCACAGTTCTCTGTGCAGTATCATCAACACTGGCGATCTAATGATTCAGCTCAACTTAACTGTGACCCTGCCCCACCTCCACATTACATTGTGTTGCACCCCCTGCCCCAGGTTTAGGTGTTCATACGAAGCAGTCTGAAAAAGATTATTATTGCATCAAATATTTGGGAAACATCCTTTACCCCGCATTTTTTACCGTGCATGCTTTTATACAGCAGTTTTTACTCCGCAAAAACTTTTACAATGCAGGGCTTTACACCGCAAACTGTTACAACGCATTCCCCAAAGTAACGCCCCCCTGGAGTTAGAATAGTAATTGCGTTGTAATTGGGAATGCATTGTAACGAGTGCGTTGTAAAGCCCTCCATTGTTAAAGATTTTGCGGAGTAAAAACTGCGGGGTAACGTCATACAACCCAAATATACCGCCTGTGATAGAGATTCAATCAGTAGTGTCATCCAAACTTGAAGAAAGGCTCATAGCATATTATTGAGACCCTATAAAGTTCTCCAAACAAACATGTTTATTGTATTCTCAATTTTAACCATGCAGTCACAGTTGATTTTCTTTATTGGCATGCTACAGGGGCATGACACATGCCTTAAATGAAGCAAGACAGTACTTTTTACTGTAGCAAATATGTTTCTTCTTTTCTTTATTTAGATATATATAATAATAATAATAAACAAATTTATAAAGCGCATGGCTACACTCACTAGTGTGTCCCCGCGCTGCGGCATCAGAAAGACTCGTCAGTAGCAATACTGTAAAGCAGCTATCAGGGAAGGCCTAGGACGGAAAAAGCCAAGTTTTGAGTTTTTTCCGAAAGATTGTCTCCGAAGGCTCCATCCGGAGACCAAGGGGGAGGTTATTCCAGTGCTTGGCTGCCAGGAAACGGAAAGATCGGCCACCCATTCTCGCTCTTTTGATGGTCGGAGTTCTAACCTTTCCCGTCCCACATGATCTCAGAAGGCGGGTCGGGATGTAGGGGGTAAGTAGATCATGTAGATAGGTTGGCCCTTTTCTCTGTAGGATGCGGTGACTAACACACAGGGCTTTGAAGAGAATTCTCTCCCTCACCGGAAGCCAGTGAAGGGATGCCAGGGCCTGGTTAGAGGAAGCTCTCCTGGGCAGCATCAGAACGAGGCGGGCTGCCGCGTTCTGAATGCATTGAAGTCTTTTCATACATTTGCTACTTGCCCCCAAATAAAGGGCGTTTCCGTAATCCAAGCGGGAGGTTACCAGAGCATGGACCATGGTTTTTCTAGCCGTCATGGGAAGAACATCAAGGGTCTTCCGAAGTCCTCTCATTACCCCAAAACATTTCCCTGCCACCCATCTGGTATGGCTCTCAAAGGAGAGCTTGGTGTCCAGCCACATCCCTAGGTTCTTAACCTGTTCGCTGGGGGATGGAATAGGGCCCAAAGTCTGAGGCCACCATGATGAGGACCAAATCGAGGGGGCTTTACCTACCACAAGAACCTCTGTCTTATTGCCATTAAGTTTTAAACAGTTGTTCGACATCCAAGACGCCAGTTCTTGTAGGCAAGTAGAGAAGTTAATGGCTGCCTCATCATGGGCTTGCGCCAATGACACCACCAGTTGTGTGTCATCCGCGTATGACACAACACTGATGCCATACTTCCCAATAATCTCTGCCAATGGGGTGATATAGAGATTAAAAAGAGTGGGGCTAAGTATGGAGCCCTGAGGGACCCCTTGGGCCAGCGCAATGCTCTTAGAATAGTAAGGTTGCTGAGACACCTGAAAGCTGCGGTCATATAAGAAGGACCTCAGCCAGTCTAGGGCTCGTTCCGCCAGTCCTCCTCTCCTGAGGCGCTGTAGAAGTATTGGGTGGGCTACAGTGTCGAATGTGGCACTGAGGTCTAAGAGGACTAAGGCGACCGTCTGGCCCTCATCCACAAGTTTGCGGATGGTCTCTGTGGATAAGAGCAATGCTGATTCCGTAGAGTAGGTCGCTCGAAAGCCCGATTGAGTAGGGTGAAGTAGGTTGTGTTGATTAATATAGGCTATTAGTTGAATGTTGACCACTTTTTCTGCTATTTTGGCAAAATATGGCAGAAGTGAGATCGGACGCAGGTTCTCCAATTGACTCATGCTTACATTCGGCGTCTTTTTTATTGAGAGGACAATCGCCTCTTTCCACCTTTTTGGGACTGTTCCCGAAGTGAAAGAGAGTCCAAGGAGGTGGCTGATGTAGGGCGCTAGGACTACTAGGCTCTCTCTTAACACTTTAGGTGTAGTGGGGTCACTAGGTGAGCCGGATTTGATGCTTGCGGCTATGTCTTTGAGGTTGTCGCAAGAGGGGAGAACAAAACCACAAAGGCAATCTGCCTCCGCTATATTGGACGTCCCATCGCTATCAAAGCACCCCTTACGTGCTTCATCTGGGAAGGTAGAATAGATCTTTTCTACCTTCTCCGCAAAGAAATCTGCCACCAAGTTGCAGGAGTCCACGGAGCTAATATTAGAAGCTGTAGTTCTTGCAAGTGACGAGATCTCTTTGAAAATAGTGAAGAGTTCCTTAGAGGAATTCTCAGCTATCTCAATCCTATCACTATAGTAGGCGGCCCGGGTTTTTCTTATGAGTGAGTGATAGTGTTTAAGGCTGATTTTGTATTCAGTCTTCTTGAGATCTGAGAAGTCTTTCCTCCATGTCCTTTCTAAACGCTTACAGATATATATCAATCACTTGCAATATTTTCAAACATAAACGTTTTTATATATAATATAAGCTGCCACACCCCCAAGTCAATAAACACAAGTCACTTCACACTGTCAGACTACATCCATACCATTCATACCAAATAAAAAATAAAAAAAGCCCTCTTACAAACATTGTATAGCACCACAATAGTTCATGTGAGCTCCAGTAGCGGCTCCTGGAGGGAGTGCTGCGGGGCGGTGAGGCGGGCCCAATGTAATTCGTTTTATTTATTTCTTTATGTACTTAACTCCGTTCGGCCGAAAACCGGAGTTTACTACCCCCCACCCTGCCCCTCCCCCTTCCCGCCCCACCGCCCCGCAGCACTCCCTCCAGGAGCCGCTACTGGTGAGCTCCTCACTTAAGTAATCTAGGTTTATACAGTGTTTTCACAAATGATTAAAGAAACGTTCAAATATGCAATCAAAAATATCAGATTCGCAATATTAGCAGGGCAAAGGCTCCTGTAAACACAACATATTTATAGACTTTGACTCTCCTAAAGAATGAAGAAAAAGTACATCCAATTCGGTCAAATATACGCTCGCTTGGTGCCAATGCAAGTAGAGTGCAGGTGCCTGCGCTCTACGTGTTACTTAAGTGAGGCACTCACATGAACTATCGTAGTGTTATACAATGTTTGTAAGATGGCTATGGTTGGATGGCTATTACAAGTGATTGATATATATCTAATAAAGAAAAGATGAAATATATTTGTTAGCAGCGGCGGCTCCTCCTCTATGGCGGAGGAGCGTCACCCCCCCAAAAACGTCAGGAAAATAAAAATAAAACGATAATTAACACTCATTTTATTTTTCCATTCCTGCCGAGACTTCGGGCGGGCCTGGGAGGGACAGGCACTGGGAGTGGTAGTACACTCCCATCACTGCAAATGACGGTCTGGCCGGCCGACTCAGGCCAGCCAAACCGTCATGCACAGTATAAGCTCTCTCCAACCCAGCAACGCAGCTAGGTTGGCGAGAACAGGCACAGACTCACAGTCTGTCCTGAAGCACAAATCGAGGGCGCTCAGGCCAATCATATAGCTGCTCTCATGTGCAAGAGCAGCTTCAGGATTGGCCGCAGGGCATTGTGGGAGCCTGTGCCTTCCCTTCCTGCAGTGAAAAGGAGCAAAAGAGCACGATGGGGACAGCTGCAGGTATGTTTTTTTTTTTATTATTATTTTTTTTCTCCCACCCGCGACCCTTATACCCCCCCCACCGCCTGCCTCACCGCTTGTCCAGCACACCGGCCGCTACTGTTTGTTAGAGTAAAAAGTACTGTCTTGTTTCATTTATGGTAGTACTCTTGATTGAGCATTTCTTGGAGGTGGGATGCTCCTTTTTCCTTTTTGTATTGCTTTTCCCTGTCCCACTCCTCATTGTTACTTTACAGGGACCCCTTTGTTCTCATTATATGCTACAGGGTCATGACCAGGACCTCAAGGCCTGATCACGAGGGCTGGGGGTACAGATCCTACCTTGGGTTGCAGCAAGCTGCTTTTGTTATTACTGCCTCAGAAGGCAAAAAGAACAATTGATTGACAGAATGCAGAACAATGTCATACATTCACCCCAGTACAGCTTTTCCCACCCCATGCCATTCCAGTTTGAACCCAGCCCTATGCAAATCAGTTTTGACCCTGTGCCCAATGGGAACAGTCCAGCCTGAACTGCCAGGCCAGGTCCTCTCTGAACTGGAAACAAGCATCCTAGGACCGGTTTCAGAGTTTCACCCTTCATCAGCCAGGCTAGCTTGACTCCAGTGGCATGGAGAGCACAGGACCCACGTCTGGGCATACCTGTCCCACTCGGGGTGACAAATGCTAAAAGAACAATTGATGGACAGAATGCAGAACAATGTCATGCATTCATCACATTACAGAGATCTGGGGCTAAATCCATCGTTTTTTTGCACCCCATGCCATTCCAGTTTGAACCCAGCCATATGCAAATCACTCTTGACCCTGTGCCCAATGGGAACAGTCCAGCCCGAACTGCCAGGCCAGGTCCTCCCTGGACTGGAAACAAGCATCCTAGGACCGGGTTCGGGGTTTCACCCCTCATCAGCCAGGATAGCTTGACTCCAGTGGCATGGAGAGCATGGGACCACGGGGGTGGCATGGTGAGCAAAAGAATGATGGATTTAACCCAGATCTCTTGACTGGGGGTGAATGTTTTGATTTGTTCTGCATTCCGTCCATCAATAGTGTGTCTTTTCCTTCCCCGATGGCAGCTTTTCTCCTGGCAGGTTGCACAACTTTCAGGTTCCTGTTCCTGGACCTGGCACAGGGGAGTTGGGAGTCACAATGGAGTTTCTTGTTCTCCACTACTGTGGGAGCCTGGTACTGTTTGTAGAGAAGTCTTGGCACACCGGTTGGTGGGTCCTGGCCCATACTTACACCCAGTCTGCAGGCCTAGTTTGTGTATTCCTTAGGTCCAGGACTGGTTCCAGGAAGTTCCTGCCTTTTGTATATTCCTCACAGATTGTTCCAGCCATTGTCTTTGTCTCACAATTTCGAAAGGAAGGTGTGGTGGAGTTGGGAGCTGCTTGTTATGGAAGAACTAAAATAAGGAAGCAAAAAAGGGAAGGCGTCCCCACTTAACTCCTTTTAAACCTGTAGGGGATAGCACTTCCAGGGGCAATGGAACAGGAAAGAGCTTGGGTTTTCCCTTCACTTCAAAGAGACTCCCTGTCTCCTATTTTCCACGCTCTAGAGTCTGGTCCACAACAACACACATCAGGAATGTTTTGAAGAAGCCTTCAGTTCACATTGTTGTGTGGGCTATCTGCATCCTCCATCTTATGTACCATTCCAGTGCAGGAAAGGAAAACAGAGTCACACACACTCCATGCACATCCTACTGCTTACACAAAAGTTGCATTCACAAAGTCATTCATGCCCACATGGATGGAGTGAAACACTAGGTTGCAGTGGACTACTCCAACAATTGAAAAAAACACACAGGAAAGGCCAGTAGGCAACTATGCCTGGCAGGCAACAGGTAAACAAAGCATGCTCTATCACTAGAATACTCGTTGCCTCCATTGCCAGTCTTCCACAGCCCAGTGAGCTAACAGAAGTCACGCTCAGACAAGAAAGGTGCACATAGTGGGCCACTCCAGACCAGAAAGTCAATCTGCAGGTCGCATTCCGTGTCACAGGACACCTGCAAAACACATGCATGATTGTCATTTGTACTGTGGAAAAAACATCTAAAATCAACAGAAACTTGCTTTGGGGAACGTGAGGCAGGGGCACACACTCAAGAGACATGCAGGGAACTTTTCCATTTCAACACTGTGTATTTGTTTCTACTTAGGATACAGGTGAACTGATTGCAATTTGCACTTTTTATTCAATAGTAGTTTCCTTACAAAGTATATATAGTTTGAAGCAAGCTAAAACTATATTACACCTTAAAAGAAAAAAGAAATTCCTTTCTCTTCAGATCTGCAAGCTGCGTGTATGAATAGATCGACTATATACCAGGAACCTGCTCAACAAATGTACACATATTTCCTATCAACAATACGTTACTTTATGATGAAACATTATATTCAAAAAGCGCTGAGAATACACTGAGTCCAAAGTATATGTGATGGATCCAGACGTCCGAGAGTTATGTCTCTTCCACAGGTAAACATGTATTCCACCCCGGTGACGCATGGGTGGTTCAGTAGAAGACAGAGCTTTTGATGAATTACTCATGTGTTTTCGCCCTGGAGTAGAGAAATTCACATTCAAAAGTGCAGGACACCCGCTGCGACAGCGTAAAATATTTAACAAAGGAAAGGCCTCCAGTCCAGCTCTCTCTCCGCCCAGGGACTGGCGCAGCAGCTTGGTTCAGCCTCGCCCTGGCCTTGTGACCGTGGGGAAGCGGTAGAGGGCGCTGCCTCCTCGAAGGTTGCTCTGTGGGTATCCTTCGACTGAAAGAAAATGATTGTTATTTTAGGCTGAACTAAGGGGCATATTTACAATGAAGTGGCAGAGCGTGGCATTAACCTCCTTGGCTTGACGCCACTTCTGAAACGCAGGGCTTGAGCATATTTACAAGAATACGGTGCAGCCTGCGTTTCCCCCGCGCTGGCGCTAAATTTAGCAGCCTAGCGCCAACGCAGGCACCCTTGCACCTTAGTGCAAGGGCGTCTGCGTTAAGGGGAAGATTGTTTATGTGCAGGAAGGTGTCCCTTCCTGCACATAAACAATTTTTAAATAGCGTTTTGACACTTCTATATGTGCTGCTTAATGCAGCACACATCGAAGTTACAAAATGTCATTGTTTTTTAAAGATTGTTTATGTGCAGGAAGGGACACCTCCCTGCACATAAACAATCAATGGGCTTTTGCTGTTTCTATGTCAGGACACATGGAAGCAGCAAAAACGAGGAGAAATAAAGCATTTCTCCTCGTTTCGCCTGTTTAAGACCAGGTTCTCTCTGGTTTTAATTTTGGCGCTGCCTCCTATTCACGCTGCCCTTGTAAATAGGGGGCAGCATCAAAATCAATGGGTGTTGCGGTGGAACGCCCACCGCAACACCCATTGCCCTCCCCTTTCACGCTAAGTACAGCGCGAAAGGGAGCCTTATTTACAAGGCAGCGTTAAGCCACGTTAAGTGGCTTAACGCTTTCTTGCAAATAAGGCGAGGCCCCTATCGCCATCACAACGTCACTGAAAGTGACATTGTGGTGGCGATAGGGGCTTGTAAATATGCCCCTTAGTGTGAGCCCAGTGTAACTGAAAGGTACACGAGTCCCTTATTAATAAATAAGAACAGGAAAGAATCGGAGATCTAACCTTTCCCATGTTAATTAAGAGGCATAGACAATGTAAGAAGAAGTCACTGTGCTGACATGCTGCAGTCTGCAATTCGGTGCTTAATTTGTAAATTAAAAAAAATGGCGGGCCCTTGTCCAGGAGGCCACTGCAGCTTGCACCACACATTGCCCCTGCCAGCGCTGCCAATGACAATACCAAAACAGCTACTAACTATCACACGCCCACAAGTCTGTCAATTCAGACCATCCCAAGCCCATAAAGCTAAAAGAATGGCATGGGCAGCAAGTATTAATCATTTTTAATGTATATTTAAATTAATAAACAATAGCTGGTGTGCTCATCTCTAAAGTAGACAGACAGCGCCGCCATGTGGCAGACTGTCATAAGTAGAATAAAAGACTCCCCTGGGGACCAATGTGTCAAACAATAGATACAATCAATCACCCACACCACTCAGTCAATAAGTTTTCCCCCATCCCATTGGGGTCCTGCTGTTTCTAACACATACCAAGGATTAAGTTTACATAAAGCTTTAATATCATAAAAACCACATGTAAGTACCCAACTTTTTATATCATATTCTCATAGAACATATATATAAAAACTATATCAGTTAAAAACAATATCATCAATTAAAAAACTATCCCTTTTTG
The DNA here is from genome assembly GCA_963921515.1 of Calotriton arnoldi. NCBI lineage: Eukaryota > Metazoa > Chordata > Amphibia > Caudata > Salamandridae > Calotriton > Calotriton arnoldi. The sequence continues at coordinate 291,120 of CAWUFW010013938.1, forward strand.
AACACCCCAACAATGTCAGCGCAACAAGTCACACAAAGGCAAAAAATTATATATAATGTACAGCAATAATCAAATGGGAGAACACTTAGGGGGAGATTTACCAAATCTCCACACAACGCAGCACAGCCTCCCGCGAGGCTGCGCTGCGTTGCACGACAGGACAGGAGCAGGAGAGCTCCATATTTTCAAAGATTTGGCATTCTCCTCCCCTTTCTCTTGCGCCGGCGCTGACTACAGCTGCCATGCGCCACGCACCACCTTAGTGCCATAGCGCTAGGGTGTGTGTGAGTCTAGCATAGGTTTTGTATAGGAAGGGTACCTTTCCTGTACAAAACACTATGCCTAGGTATAATGTAGCGCATGGGTTTACAAAGTGATGCATCTGCTTAGATGAGTCACTTTGTAAATATGGCGCAACAGGGGGCATGTTTTACGCCGCCGATGCGTCACAAAAAGTGACGCAACAGCGGTGCAAAACTGTCGTAAGGCCTCATAATTAAAGCCCCAAGTCCTCCCTCAAGATAGGGATAAAGTCTCCTATTCCTCAGGCTTTCCTCAGTCCTGATATTTAAGTGCACTACCTCCGGCAGCAGGGTCTCTCAATAGGGGACTGGTTTTCCCCAATTTTAAATACACCAATAGAGGCTTGTAGGGGTTGTTTGCACTCTCTTCTTGTAAACTGCTCTGGGCTGTGGCGCTTTATCCAATGTCCACTTTTGGACATTGGAGAAAGTCTTTAAGGGTTCTCCCATTTGAATATTTCTTTACATTATACAGCATTTTTGCCTTTGTGTGACTTGTTGCGCTGACATTGTTGGGGGATTCAAAAAGGGATTGTTTTTTAATTGATATTGTTTTCCTCATGTACCATGAGAAAATGATATAAAAGTTGGGTACTTACATGTGTTTTTTTATGATATTAAAGCTTTATGTAAACTTCTTTCTTAGTGGTATGTGTTAAAAACAGCAGGACCCCAATTGGATGTTGGGAAAATTGATTGACTAAGTGGTATAAGTGATTGATTGAACCTACTGTGTGACACATTGGTCTCAACCGGAGTCTTTTATTCTACTGATTTGTAGTGCCCTGTTCCCTTGGTGTGAGAGGCCCCTCTCATTCTTTCTATAGACTGTCATAAGTGTCAGTGTTGACAATTAAGTGCCGGTGCCGAGCACTTAAAACCACAGGTTCAAATTGAGCACTGGTCTGCATTGAACCTATGCTGGGCTGTTACTCGGTCAGAACGGCGCTGTTGACTTTCAAGGCACCTACAGGTATATATCAGTGATTTATACACACTGCAATCAAAGTGACAGTGGTATTAAGATATCAAACTACTGAATGGATGTATACTGAGAAGTAACAAGTAGCCCTTCACACCTCATTAACAGATATACATAGAAAGAAGCAAGAGGCTGCAGTTGCAGTATCAACAGGTATCCTCAAAGAGATTGCATGAAGGCTACACAGTTGGGTCCAACTAAGACATTGCCTCATGGAGACTGCACTAAAAAGTGGTCAGTTTCCCCCTAGAGGGTGGCACATGCCCCAAAAGATTAGTATGATCGAGGGAAAATAAAATGCCTCCCTCTTTCAGCCATCTCTCAAAGGTCACTGAGTGATCGAGCGAGTGATGTGAAGGGTCCTGACATTCATTTGGTTGCTTCCCCGAGGGAATTGTAATGTGTTTAATCATCCATTCGTCCTCTTCTTCATTCATCCTTCCTTCTCTCCATACATCCTTTTCTTTTCCAGCCTTCTCTCCATTCAGCTATCCATCTCTAAAAAAAATGTAAGTAAATGTAAGTCAGTTTTTATATAGTGCAGCTACTCACCCTTACGGGTCTCAAGGCACTGGGTGCCGTCGTGGAAATTAAGTGAGCTATTGCCCAGAGTCACATGGTGCTGAGCTGAGCTGCCGCCGGAGCCAGGGATTGAACCATGAACCCTGTGCTCTGAAGTCAGCTGCCCTGGCCGCTGCACCACACCTCTCCACATCTCTGCATCGAAAAATCCATCAATCCTTCTCTCCATCTATTTCTTCAGCCTTCCAAAGGGAGAGGATGGATGGTGTGGTGAGAAAGATGAATTGATTGGAGCTTGGAGCTCTGTCCTGGATTCTGAAGCATAGGACGAAGAGGGAAGCTTAAAGTTGTGCCACTGGTATTACGCGATTTTGCGGCTGCAGAGTTTTCCACATAATTATGGATTTGCTACATTTGCCATATAATCCATTATCTGCTGCATAATCTGCAGATTTTAGCAAAATAAATTATGATTATAGCTCAAACAGATCAAAAGTTACTAAACACAAAGCAACAGATGTTGCTGCACAGTGGAATGCCCTTTGCAAAAGTTGATTTGATGCTTATTGTGAGTTTGAGTGTTTAATTGGTACTAACAAGGTGAAACCTTTGCCCAAACAGTGCTAAGCTGTATAAAAATGACAAAATAAGGGTGAAATACTATCATAAAATGTGCCGCATAATTTAGGCAACTTTACCACATAATTTGGTCCTCCCATGCCACATAATTCCAGTAGCCTTGGCTTATGAGAATTCATCCGCAAAAAATCACTAACTTGACAGAGTGTCGTGTAGTTCCTATAGTACCCCTGCAGGACCTGCGCGTTTGGATAACATATACTGTGGGCTTGGTGTTAGACTGACTCTGTGCACCCCCACCGCATATGTTAGCTGGATTTGCATTAGCTAGCTCACAGTGCCACTAGAATCTCCTCTTATCGGGGAGAGATTAGTTTCTGGCAACTTTAGATCATGACAACCCTAATTCCTCAGAATCGTGGAAACAATGTACTACCTTTTGCTCAGTCACTTGTGCTTACTTATTCGGTTTGTCTCAGAGAGGTACACAGAATAAACAGTCTGGGCGTTTCAATAAGTATTTATTGAACAGTTGTTATTCTAGTGTAAATTATATGTGTTGCAGCAATCAGCAGACAATAGCAGAGATATATTATCAGCAGAATCATCAAAGTGAAAGGATAGAACAGTTCTACCATATTGCAATAATCATGAATACAGACATAAATATAAAAGGCACTATGAAAGTGTGCGTACTCCTACGATGCCTAACTAGATGTACCTGAGTGTACCTAGCATATGTGTAGGTCTAAAAGCCTAAGAGCCAAGAATCCCTCTAGGATTTAGTCGAACCCCCATACCTGAATAGAGAGAGTGTGGGACCCCGTCCTGGTCTCGATTTGGACACCCCGCAAGGGCTGTGTTAGACCGCTGTCAGCTGGAGCGACTGCATGCAGGAGCCTCAGCGTCTCTGGTCAGTGTGTCAGCATGGAAGTCTCGGTTCCCTCTATCTTACCGTGGCAAGATGTGGTGTATTTATACCCTAAAGTGTCTCGTCCCTCAGTATGGTTTGTATTGGTCTTTGTTAGACATGAGGAAGACGTCAGGGGTGAACTTTGTACATACATATTATGCGGGAGATGTAGCTGGTGAATGCTCATGCATAATTTATGAGTACATTGTAGGCCTGTGTTCTGGAAAAGACCTTGCAGTGTTCTAACCACAGACTAGATAACGTTCAACCCTCAGAGCTCGTTGTGTACTGTAGGGAACTAATGTAGGTGAAAGATCATGCCTATATTAGGAGCCATGACTATAAAAGGGCATGTACGAGTATGACCATAATAGGGCATACACGAGTATGACCATAATAGGGCATATACGAGTATGACCATAATAGGGCATATACGAGTATTTCTACATTATGGCATATATGAACGGGTCTACATTAGGGCCTATATACGAAACATAACACCCACTCCACTTCCGAATTGGATGACAATGACCATACTTAAAATCTGGACAATTAAAAAATATTCACTTAAAACAGCTAAAACGTGGGCTTTAAAAAGACGTTAAAAAAGCAATGTTAAAAATGTTAAAAATTAGCTATTTTTTAGTTACCACTTGAAAAAGTCAATTATGTCCCATCTATAAAAGTTGCATCACCATAAGCTGAAGAAGGCCATGCTTTTCCAAGCGAAAGTGTCAATTTAGGCAATGTTCCAAATGTTGTTCGTTTATTTATGAAACGAAGTGGAGAAGCCGAATTCTTTCCCAGGACGCGATGAGCCAATTCAAGATTAAGTGTCCTGGCTGGGAGATACAGCATTATCGGTGTTAGCTACTGCAGACGACAAATCCAACGCTTCACAGAGAACGTCAATCGCACACAGATGGAATTCGGCACTGCCAACAGTCGTTGCTGCGGCAGCTTGTGCGGCAGTTGTTACCTCGGTGCCTGTGGAGGAGCCACCTAACCCAGCAGGAGCAAACGGCACCTGTGGATTCTCAAGGAATGCATTCATCAGAATTGGAAGATGCTGGGGACAACGCAGAGCATGGGCCTTTAGGGGGTCCAGCATAGCATCTAGGTCCAGTGGCGTATCCGATGGAAACGTTAGACAGAGATCCAACGTGCATTCTTCTCCGCAGAACAGGCATCGAAGAACAGGTAAGATGCAGTTCACCCAGACTGGTCTAAATGATAGAAACCAAGAGGCGTTCAGTTCTCTTAGGCAAAGTATGCCCAGAAGCTGCACCATGCGTTCAGGATATTTCCGTTCCATGAGCATGTTCGCCATTTCCTCGGAAATGGGGCCGTCCATTGTGTAGCGGTAATATTACAATCAGGACTCCTGCAATTAGGAACAGGATAAGCGGGAGACCTCCAAAGACGCTTCCCAATACGGAGTGTATAAAATTTGGGATTATTCCGAGGACTGTCTGAAAGGTGTTTAATAGTCCTGACCCTATGGTCTTAAATAGGTGTACAATACCGCTCATATCAGACATGTTAAAGATACGACCCACCATTTCTGCGAAATGAAAGGGGCAGTTCGTACGTATAAGCGCCTGTATCTCAGTCGAGGTCCTTGCAACTTGAAGTTCGAAGATTTCTCGAGCAGAGGTGAAGGGCACGGGTTGCTGTAAAAACATGGCTTTCAGTCTGCTCAAAGTATCAAATTGTATAAAGGAAACATTCAATGAAGGCCATAACGGCGCCTCCCTGACTGTGTTCAGTGGCGGAAACAATACTTGCATACAGCAAGTAACCCTGGAGTTAACAGCATCCCACAGCAACCTTGATCATTTATCATTAAGTAACTCCCATTCGAGAGCAGCTGGAAAACCGGCGTGATCATGGCTGCTGGGGTCCCTGACATGTGACAAGATAAGTTCGCTACCGAACCACTACATGCTCCATGTAGAGAAATATCCTGACACATGAGAGAACCGCTTAAAGCGTTCTTGCAGTTTGTACCACTCAGATATACTTCTCGATCCCCATTCCGGCATCGATATCTATATGGTAAATCCCAAGTTTCCTTGATGTATCCCTTACCCATCTTTTCATATTTGCCTGCCTGCCTTTGCTTAAGGCAATATTGAAACTGAAAAGTAGTGACCGGCAGAGTGATCTGGCCATGAATTAGCCATTCGGTTGTTGGTGATTCGGCTACAGCGAATGGTAACCTTTCCAGTTTCTTAATACGCAGCATTGTATATTTGGCTCCCCTCTGTGCCATTTCTGTCTGTTTATCGGTTAGATTGTATTCTGAAAACAGAGACGTGGTGTTTATAAAACGCCAGGGCACATAGCCTGCACGCAAAGATTGCAGCGTCCAGCTCAACATCATAATAGAACGTAGCTGTGATTGCCCGTGTTGTAACAAGGCCAGATCTTGTGCTAATATGTCGATTGCCGAAGACACAATGTTGCCTAAGGAGTAAATCCTGGAGGTCAAAGTTGTTAACCCATTATCTACTACAACTAATGCTTTCTCTAAGTTAATACAGTCTATTTCCCGTATTCTTTCTGCGGCCTCCTGTTGGGATATTTTCCAGTTTCCATTATAGTAGGCATAAATGCCAGCATATATGAAACGTTTTTGACGTGTTTTCCTAGGGCCTCGTAAAAAATCCCTAAGGTCTACATCAGGTGTGAGTAAGGTTAAGTGATGTCTCACTTCTCTGAGTTTTGAGGTTTCTAGCCAATCAAGGCACAACTTCCCAACACTATAGGATGTCACTACCCCTGGGTGTTGTCTCTGTACATAGCGTGGATCTGGCCTATGGATACTAAATCCCTAGGGTGTACCTAGGAATCTCTGTTAACAAGTGTTCATGTCAATGGGCCAAATCAGCCATCCTGTCTGTTGGACTTGGCCCTTTTGGCAAGTTCACCCCTAAACTTTTTGCCTTTTCTGCGACCTGGTGTTGGTGGTTTTAGGCCTCTGGGCACTTTTGCACTGTGGTCCAGTGGAAAGTGCTTGCGCTCTCTGTGTACATTGGTAAGGTTGGCCTGCCCTCCCATAGGAATGCATTGGGGATTCCCTGCTAAGTGTGTGTCAGTGGTAATTCCTGTTATGAGAGGAGCAGTGTGGTCAAGTCTGGTATGTATGAAATCGTGAGAATAAATGCTGCGCAATGGTGTGCGCAGATTTATGATGACTGGTGGAGAAATGCCAATTTTAGAAGTTGGCATTTCTGTGTGCTATGTGTCTGCCTGCCTGATGTGAATTGCATGTCTGGCTTGTGAGTGACAGGGGCTGAGAGGTGTGTGTGGCTCCAGGAGGGGCAGGGTGAGTCAGCGCTGGGCTGAATAGGACACCTGTGCTGGGAGTAGTGGGAGGAGTAGTCCCCTGTCCCTGAATAGGATTGTGCCTGCCCTGTTCAATGCTGGCTCCGCCCCCTGTGGTGTGTCTGATCACCTAGCCCCCACCTGACAAAGGGGAAGAGGAGCTTGCAAAACAAAGTGCTCCAAATCCCCCCTGAACCAGTTGCATCTGGTTCCCCAAGCCCTGCACTACAGACAAAGGATTGTGTGGTATAAGTAGAGGGGCTGTGACCCCATGAAGTTGTTCAGTTCTTGTTCTTGTGCTGCTCCTGAATCCTGCTGGGGCGTGCTGCTGCTGGGGCCCAGGAGGAACTGCCATGAGGGCTTGCCTCCCTGGGCCCTGCATTGCCCCCTTGATCCCTAAAGGAACATTTGCTGGACTTATTCTTTTTAAGGCAGGACCTTTTCTGTATCTAGCGCCTTGTGAGCGCTGTACCTTATTTGCCAGGAGGGAGGAGCTGGTTCACCTGCAGCGTGAGGCTGGGAGGGAATCCCGGCGTGTGGGATTCCCCCTGCGCTGCTTATTTGAAGCGGGAGCCCACCCCGCATGACTGCAGTGCAGCGCTGTGCTGCGTGCCGTTTCATGGAGGGTACCCCGGCGTGAGGGGTTCCCCCGAGCTGGGGGAATCGCGGGTACCCACACCGCATTGCCGATTTTATTTTGGAGAGCTCTCAGGTTAGTTTAAATGCGGGTGCCCGCCCCGCTTATGCGTTTATTTTTATAACGGGAGCCTACCCCATAATGGCCGAGAATCACCGCCGCGGCCCGGGCTACAATCGGAAGTCAGGCGGGTCCGCCTGACTCGGGGCGGAGCTACGGCCAGTGAAGGCGGAAGTCCGGAAATGGCAGGCGGGGCTCCCGTGAAGCTGAGGGAAGCCCCGCGAACACCGCCACAGAAGAGGAGCTGACCGGAGTCCCGAGTGCTCTCCCTGCCTCGCAGCCTTCTTCGCGACCGGCCGCTGGAGCGAGAGAGCGCCTCGAGTGATGCTGCACCCGCCGGGGAGCCTGCAAGCCGGTGAGTGAGGGCTTCAGGCGGGTTGTGCAAATCGAGGCACTGAGTCGGTGCCACTTTTCTGAGCGGCCCCCGCCTGATAGGGGGGCCGCTCCAATGTTGGGGCACATTTGTTAAAAGCACCCAAGTGGGGCCCCGAGGGCACAGATGTGCCAGGGCCCCTTCAGTTTGTTTATCCCAGCTGCCCCGCTTGCAGAGGGCAGCTGCACCGACAGGGACCAGTTAATTCGTTTTTATCCTCAGCTGCACCGCACCAGCGCGGGCAGCTGCAACGTGTTTGCACAATTGTTAGAAGTCCCTGAGTGGGACAACAGAGGGCACAGTGAGTGCCAAGCCTTATTGGATGCACAGCTGCACGGCAATTAGCGTCAGCTGCTATGTTTAGGCCACTGTTCTTTGGGGGCATGTTCAAGGAGACAGGAGTGAGATGCACTCCTCTGCCCCAGCGCAATGGCGCTCTTTGGATTCCGCTGCCTTGGCAGCCGCCCTGACATTTTGGACATAGGGCATTTGAGCCCCTTTGAGAAGGCCAGTTGGCCAGGGGGACTGTGGGGTTTGTAGGGCGCCAGGCCCTAATGTGATTTATGTGGTGCTAGGAAATTTGATTCATGTACTATGATTTACGCACCCTGTTTTATGCCTCTAACTGTGGTTTATGTGTGAGGTTATTTGCATACTGTGGCTTATGCTAGTGAGATTATTCTCTACTGTGAGTTATGCCCCTAATGTGAGTTATGCTTAGGAGGTTATTGTCTAATGCGTTTAGACTTATGAGATGATTGCATAAGGTGTTTATGCTGGTGAGGTTGGCGCAGAATGTATTTCACGCCTAAATGTGATACTGTGCATAATGTGGTTTATGTTACAGGATGATGCTGAGTACAGTGTTTGCCAGTAGTTACTGGTTGTGTTCTACGCTTATGATATGTTCTACAATTACTATGTTCACTAAGTGATGGTTCTGACATTGGTCCACGTGGCCCTGTCATGTGTATATAATCCCTTGTAGATATTACCTAGTGCCAGAGGGCACAATGTATATTATGTGATTACTATTCTAATGTGTTATGAGAATACAAAGGCTATTTTTGATATAACCTTGTGTGGAGTTCCTTTTGTGGTGTGCCTGGCATGTTGTTGCTGTGTGCGTGCGCAAACGCTTTACACATGGCTTCAGGGATAAGCCTGACTGCTCGTGCCAAGCTACCAAGGGGGTGAGCAGGGGTTATCTTTAGCATGTAACTCCCTCACCCTGACTAGAGTGGTGGTCTCTGCCTGGCTTTGGCGCAAGCCTTAGCCAACCAGAGATCCCATTTCTAACACTGTCCAATTGGGATCTGACATGTTGTACTGGAGAATGTCATCTAATCTCATCCCATGTGTAGTTGAATTCTGCCCCCCACCCATCTGTGATGGTGTTGGAAACCCCGGTGTGTTCATTTCCTTGTTCTTGAAAGTCCAAGACAGGATGTCTGTTGCACAGTTTCATTCAGAAATATTATCTGCTGTGGAATGAGGCATGCTCTAAAAAGCGCTTCTGTTCCCTGGAGTTGCCAGTCCCTAGAACCCCAGATTGATTTTGAATCTATAGTGTCCTTACATAGGTCAAAACCCTGTGTAGACAACTGGGCCATGAAGGAAGCAGAGTAAATCTGTTTGGTGTTAGTCAACATAATTTTCTGTGCTGATGTTGTTGCCACTTTGTAATAAAATGACTTTGGGTCAGATGTGTTGAACCGTGAAAAGTATGTGAATTTCTGTGCAAAAGTTTGCGAACTACCTTTTGGAGGAGTTGGGCAGTGTTCCCACTGGTGGTATTCAAATACATTTCTAGGTGTTATAGATTTGTGCAAGAAATAATGACCATAATGTTGGTAACAGTACAATGTATCATAGTCCGAAGTACCTCCTAACATTTCATTGTTCGGAAATGCTGCAGTTTTTTCTAAATCAGACATTAATTTATTTACAGTTTCAGTGTCCCAATCATCAGAAAATGTACTGGAGGTAATGATATCACTTAAAGAAATTTTAAATACATGTTTAAGCTTTAAAAGTTCAGTCGGACCGAATATATCATAATCAATCTTGTCCCATACTATACCGTCCGGTATAGGAACTGCTGTGATGTTCACTGAAGACAAGTCTCTTGGTTCACGATGTGAAGACTGGTGTGGCTTTAAAATCAAATTGACTCTTTGGGCTGTAGAGCTTTGCTGGAGGTATCGTCCATTAATAAGCATACTAAAAATTATTATTAAACCTAGCCAGAAAAGAAAAAATAAAATCCCAGTGATATACCATAGTTCTATCCAAGGTGACACCAGGTAAGTCTTTCTAAAAAAGTTCAAAAAGTCAGTGAGTTTCTGTTTGAGTGATTTTTTGGCTGGCGTCGTTTCCGGCTCACTTGGATCCAGTGAAAACGTATCAAAGTTCGTGAAATAGCCAGAAGCAGTTCGATCAATTGTTGGAATTGCATCGGGATTTGTTGAAATTGGATTTTGCTCTTGACGAGGAATGTTGACATAGACGTCTGTAGTCGGTCTGATTGCAACTTTGGTGTTAAGTTGATTTTCTTCTTGTTGAAGTGGAATGAGTTCCATAGCATTGTTGCTTAGTCCTTCATTCCGTACAGGTGGCTCTTCAAACGTGATGAGTTTTTCTGTTTGAACTTCTTGGATTGTAGCGAGAAGAGGGCGTCTGCTACTGTGGGGTCCACGAGGCCTACTGTTTAGTATCGGCCACATAGTGTGGTTTGATTAAGTCAATTGAGACAAATCTTTTCTCCTTTTTCCCGGCAAGAGGCGGCAGAAGTACAGTTCTTGTGCCTTGGATTCAAAGGACCGGTACAGGCTTTCTGTAGGATGGCCCAAATTCTTTCTTGTCAGCAATCTTCTCTCTGACCAGATCCCCGACTTTTGGAATCCAGACAGGTCTTGTCGTTACTGCCTTGACTTCCTCAGTGGCGGTCTGTTTCTGGAGCACGTTACTTTGTTGTGTCCTGGATTCATTTAGATCCTGTAAAACAGCCAAACGATCATGGATATCAAATGGTTTTTCATCCGCCACTGTGCCTTCACAATCAAGATCAGGTACCCACATTCATGTCCCAAATAGGACCTCGTAAGGAGTGACACCCCCTAGAGAGCTTCTTGGCTGATTGTTAATTGCTCGTTGGACCCCATATAAGTGATCGACCCATCTACTGCCCTTGACTAATACCCTAGCTGTTAAAGATTGCTTCAAGTCACGGTTTTTCCTCTCCACAACAGAATTTCCCTCAGGATGGTACGGAGAGGAGTACCGCAATGCTACGCCCATTCCTTCCATGGCCTCTTTGTAAGCCCGAGAGCTAAACGCCGGACCACGGTCAGAATGTAACGTGCCAACTGCGTATGTGCCGATAAAGACTCGCAAATCTTTTATAACAGTTCGAGCGTCAGCCGAGCGCTGAGGCCAAACCCATAGGAATCTAGAGCAGGAATCCACCGCAACCATGATATATTTCTTGGCCCCATCCGATTGTAGGGGTCCGCAGTGGTCCAAATATACACATGCGAGAGGTTTGTCTGATTTTAGTAATGGTGTCTGCGCTGGGCGTGTTACGGTGGAGCCTTTCATCTGCTGGCAGATGTCGCATTTCAAGACATAGTCTTTGCTCTGCTTTGTTAACCCTGGCCACCAATAGCGCTGTTTCAGTAAAGAAATAGTCGTTGTAACGCCTGTATGTGCAGAACCCAAACCCTCGTGTGCTGCTAGAATTAAGCCTTGCCTACGATCCATATTTGGTATTACTCTATCCCCCACTCCAGGAATCTGAGCATATGGAATGTTTTGTGCATCTAACTTGTAGGAGTACTTGAGTGGAAATTTTTTAGGTACTTCTGTGCTGCCTTTGCGTGAAGCATTGACAGCTACCAAAATCTCGCCGTCTATTCTCGTTTTTGCACGAGTGATTGCAGCTACGGACGCTGTGCGTACAGCCCCCTTTGAGGCTTCATCAGCCAATGAATTCCCTTCAACGTGAACGCCATCACGCTGATGACTCAGTGTATGTATCACGTGAGCCCTAGGTAGTTCATTTCTCAACTCCACTACCTGTTCCCATAGCAGTTTATGCTTAATTGTGCCACCTTTTGCGTCTTTAAACCCGTTTTGTTCCCAATGATGTAAATATTCATTGTACGACTGTACACAGTAAAAGGAATCACACACAATTAGTGTGGGGAATTCGTGCTCCGTATTTACAAGTGCCAGTATCAGTGCTTTTAATTCTGCTAACTGAGCCGTGCAGTCTCCTAGAGATTGCGTTTTAGTGCTACTGGGATGGAACTTTCCATCGCGCATGCGACCTTTAACGATTGCACACGCCGCGCTGTAAGCTTGCTTACTCCCTATGGCTGGTTGAGCAGATCCGTCAGTGTAAATAATGTATTCATACTGATCTAGAGGCAAAATCTCATTTGGTAGAGGATATTCTTGTTCGTATTGCAGAAATGCTTGTGTTTTTAAACTTGGATCAAATCTGTATTCAACATCCGTTACAGTAAGAGAATTAGCCCATTGTATCCATCTGGGATGTAAGGCTTTCGCATTTGGAATGCTAGCTTTTGTAACAGCCTCTAAAGCTGGTACTGGGGTCACGACAATTATGCGTTTACCCTGAGCCAGAGCTCTTTCTCTTGCTACAGCGGTCTGCACTGCTGTCAGGATTTTCTCTGTTGAAGTGAAACGCATTTCTGCGTTAGTGTACAGGTGTGATTTGTATGCGATTGATACCGTTTCGCCTTCATTGAAAGTTAAATAAGTGTACCCGCATTGACCCGCTATTACTCGGATCACTAAGTTGCGTACGTTTACGCGTGTCTGTAAATGTTTTGAAGCTATCATGTCTTCCTATAGTGAACGTAGGATATTTGTATGTTCCTGTGTCCATTGTCTGACTGAAAAATCAGGTTTTATTAAATCGTAGAAAGGTTTTACTCTTTCTGCGTAATCCAAAATGTATGTTCGACCAAAATGTAGGAATCTCAGAATTGATTGTAAATTCTTTAATGATTTTGGAGGTTGGAGCAGCGCACACTTTTCTAAAAAGTTAGCTGCTAGGCTTTTTCCTTCACTTGACAGCTCATACCCTAAAAACAGGACATTGAGATGGGCAATTTTTGATTTTTTTAAATTAAATGTATAGCCCTCAGAGGCGAATCCCATAATAATGGTGCTCACCCTGGTCAAGTGCCTCGGTAAGTCATCGTCCGTCAGATAAATATCATCCACATAGGACAATGCTTCTTCATCCAAATTTTAGAGTAACTCTGTTACCCTTGCTGAAAACAACCCCTGGCTATTCTTATACCCTTGGGGGAGTCGACAAAATTGCCATTGTAACCCTAGCGCTGAGAAAGTGGTCAGATACCTGCTTTCAGGCGCTATATTTTGGTAGAAAAATCCATTTGAGATATCAAGTGTTGTTTTGTATTTTTGTCGCACAATGTTATTCATTAATGCGGCACTGTGTGCATTTTGTACTGCAAATGTCTTTGTGCAAGTGTTTAAATGTCTGTAATCTAAAACTAGACGATATGTGTTGTCAGGTTTTGATACGGGAAACAAAGGATTGTTCATAGGTGAAGTGCAATTTTCTATCACCCCCTGGTATGCAAGTTGATCTAGGATCTCCCTGACGTGTTTTTTAGCTTCCTGCTTTATAGGGTATTGCCTTTGAGCATTTGGGGAAACTTTTAACGGGATCACGTGGTGGGTTGAATCCTCATCCCAGCCAGCATGATTTTTGTACAATGCTGGATCTAGGGCAACCGCCCACTCCTGCGCATATGCATGTTTTAAATGTATGGGAACGAGGTCGGAAAATGCTGGAAAAATTACCTTTTCTCCCTTTGGGCACTCCATGACGAATGCTGGCGGCCAGTCTTGTTCTGCTAATAGGATGTCATATCCAGATGACAGATTTTCCCAAAATAGACCTTTAACTTTTCTGGGCTTGTCCCCCTCCATCCGGAGTGTTATCTTATGTAACTTATGTGGGACACTTATCCGAGTATCAGGTGTTTCCACCGTGATATACTCACTCAACTCCGCTGTCACCAGAAATTCCTTCAGGTTCTGGCGTGCTATCGTTACTGCTGCCGCGCTGTCTAGCATCGTCAGAGCCCATTCCCCGTTCAGCAACTGTGTCCTCAGAATTCTGGGCATGTCTGATCTTGAGACCTGCTACCTTCTTCTTTTTGAACTGAGGTTTCTGTTTTTGTTTATCCTCTTTTTTAGGTGCGTAGTCCGCAGCGCGTTGCGTGTCTCTGGACTTTGTACGCTCCTCTTGTCTGTGTTCTGACCGTCCTTCCCTCTCGGAGTTTCTTGACGAACTCTGAAAGGAACGAGAGGAACGTGTATCAGTATCCTGATACCTGTCAGGTTTTTTAATATTTTCCCTATTCCTGAGGTTATACCTCCTTTCAGAGGGCTCCTGTTGAGGAGACCTGCCTCGGGATTGAGATCTGCTGTCTTTAGATTTTCCCACCTCTTTTTAGAAGAGGTTGGTGTCTGCTTTGTAGTGTCCTTTTCAGGACTGCCCACCAGTTGTGGTTTTAATGCTTTCCCACCTAGACTGTCTCTGCCTGGTTCTGCATATGCAGTTTCAATTATTTTGGGTAGTTCGTGTTGCTGGTCTATTTGACTGAACTCCCTTAGGCGTTGGCGGATCGCCACTGAAGCTGCTTCCCCCTTAATGTTAGCTAGTATTATGGCTGATACCTGATCAAAGTTGTTTAGTAACTTCATCCCTAAGTTTAGGGCAGGCTCTGCTCCGTATTCATTTTGTATCTGTCTCAATACATCTGGCACTACTGCTAAGGACGGGATACCATGTGTTCTGGTATATATATGCCAGCAAAGACTGAACCCCAAGAGGTGCAGTCCTCTACTTGTGGTGTGATCCCCATGGGCAAGCAGATAGTTAGAATTCTGTGTTTATCATAGGTGGTAGTATTCGGGAATACTGCCTCAAGCTGAGTTATTTTCTGAGCTATCCAGAATGGGATTTGTTCGCGTTTTGCGGGCATTTTGCCCATTACCGCGTGTAATGTTTGAGGAGTAATTTTATTTCCTGTACCCTGAGCTGGAGTACTATTTGCTGCACCTGGTGCAGGTTGGATTGTTAAAGTCCTCATGACGAACTGTGTCAGGTTTCTGTAGATTTTAATTAAATCTCTGTGTTGTACGAGTAATTCTGGCTGTGGCATTGATCCAATGTCAGGGTGCGGTGTATAAGCCGCTAGTATTGGCCATGTGGCCCCGTCTCCTCCGAGCGGGCCTAATCTTACTCTTCCTCGTACGTGGGGTAGGGCGCCATTAAACCAGTAATAATGTTCCTGGTAAGTGAGTGGAATCTCTATGTCCTCAAACGGACAATATTCCCGTGGTACATTTCCTTCTATATAGTAGTGAAATGTCTTTGTTATTGCATTTGCTGCTGGGAATGTAACCCATGAATAGAATACCTCTGTTTTGTTTGATTTGTGTGCCTCAATCACGAAAACTACCATGCCACCCCTTGCTTGTAAACCATTTTCTAATAGTCTTAGGGTGAATGTCATTCTGAATTTTGGTGCAATCTGTATTGCATTTGCAGGATCTTCTCCTCCTTCTAAAAAATTCAGGTCAACTCTGTCGTCCCCTGCCTCAGAATCAGGCATGTTTAGAGGAAGAAGTGTTCAAAGGGAACTAAGATGAGGTGTTATGCACAATTTAGGAACTATATGTCCTTCAAGCTTGATTAACCTACAGCCGATAAATAGGATATCTCGCCTGCTCAGCTGTGGCGGAGTTTGTGCCCAACCACTCCAGACGTCTCTGGGGTTTTGTGAGTAGGTTCTCTGAGAATAGCACGACTGAACTACTCAGATTCTACTGTTAAATAAGTACCCAACCAACGTTAGCGGCGCCATGTCGTGTAGTTCCTATAGTACCCCTGCAGGACCTGCGCGTTTGGATAACATATACTGTGGGCTTGGTGTTAGACTGACTCTGTGCACCCCCACCGCATATGTTAGGCGGATTTGCATTAGCTAGTTCACAGTGCCACTAGAATCTCCTCTTATCGGGGAGAGATTAGTTTCTGGCAACCTTAGATCATGACAACCCTAATTCCTCAGAATCGTGTAAACAATGTACTACCTTTCGCTCAGTCACTCGTGCTTACTTATTCGGTTTGTCTCAGAGAGGTACACAGAATAAACAGTCTGGGCGTTTCAATAGATATTTATTGAACAGTTGTTATTCTAGTGTAAAATATATGTGCTGCATCAATCAGCAGACAATAGCAGAGATATATTATCAGCAGTACGATCAAAGTGAAAGGATAGAACAGTTCTACCATATTGCAATAATCATGAATACATACATGAATATAAAAGGCACTATGAAAGTGTGCGTACTCCTACGATGCCTAACTAGATGTACCTGAGTGTACCTAGCATATGTGTAGGTCTAAAAGCCTAAGAGCCAAGAATCCCTCTAGGATTTAGTCGAACCCCCATACCTGAATAGAGAGAGTGTGGGACCCCGTCCTGGTCTCGAGTTGGACACCCCGCAAGGGCTGTATTAGACCGCTGTCAGCTGGAGCGACTGAATGCAGGAGCCTCAGCGTCTCTGGTCAGTGTGTCAGCATGGAAGTCTTGGTTCCCTTTATCTTACCGTGGCAAGATGTGGTGTATTTATACCCTAAAGTGTCTCGTCCCTCAGTATGGTTTGTATTGGTCTTTGTTAGACATGAGGAAGACTTCAGGGGTGAACTTTGTACATACATATTATGCGGGAGATGTAGCTGGTGAATGCTCATGCATAATTTATGAGTACATTGTAGGCCTGTGTTCTGGAAAGACCTTGCAGTGTTTTAACCACAGACTATATAACGTTCACCCCTCAGAGCTCATTGTGTACTGTAGGGAACTAATGTAGGTGAAAGATCATGCCTATATTAGGAGCCATGACTATAATAGGGCATGTACGAGTATGACCATAATAGGGCATACACGAGTATGACCATAATAGGGCATATACGAGTATGACCATAATAGGGCATATACAAGTATTTCTACATTATGGCATATATGAACGGGTCTACATTAGGGCCTATATACGAAACATAACAAGAGCACTTCATCTAAATAGCAAATGCAGACTGCTAACCAGTTAATACCTTGGGTAGCCCTGATGGCTAATGAAGTTACCATTTTAAAGGAAGCTAGTCCAATGTAGACTAAGATAGGGATGAACAGGAAATTAAAGTCTATGAGAGTTAGAAGCAGCTGTCACAACAAGCACTATTGTCAATGTATCACAGAATGGACACTGTTCACAAGCCATATATGTTGTTCCAATGTGGCATAGTGCTCAGCACCAAGATCACAGCAGATGCCACACAAGCTAAAGGAGAATTGGATTTTTGGTCTGGTATGGATTGTAGTCCTTATCAGGTTCAGTATGTTTTCATCAGCTTATCCCACTCACCCTTTAAAGTACATCCATCGCCAATGAGCTTGAAACTGAAAACTTTGCTGTTCAGGACTTAATTGCTGATGCCTTTTATAATCAACTGTCTTTAAAATAGGTTTGAGCTAGCTTGTCGCCGTGATATCCCCTGGGATGAATGTTGCGCTCTATAAGTACAATAAATAAATAAATAAATGTGCTAAATGGAATATCAGTTACTTCGCTTCTAATATACTACATAAAACTGAAACACTGGCATTTCCATAATTGGTTTTCGCATAGGATTCATAGATTGAGGGAGCAAACCTGGATCTTTCGGAGGGGACTGAACATCACGCTACATTGCTTCATCTTCTGTTGTGGATCCGCGGTTTCTTGGCAAGAACTGGCTAGCCAAGTATACCACCGTAGGCGCAGAAGGATCCCTGATGCTTGAGTGAGGCAATATCTCAGGCTTCACTTTATAACATAAAACACACTAATTGTATTGCTGTGCAGGGGTGATGTTTAGTCCTTTATTTCCCATTATGGTCCAACCTAAGGATTAGTGCTCCTAAACTAAGACCCTGGCAGAGACCATGGAATGGGATTGTCACCTGCTAAAGGATATTATTATCAATAGTTCATTTGTTTTTTCTTCTGCTCTCTGTATAATAGTTTTTGAGATGTGTAGGTGTGAGCACACAAAGGAATGGTTGCTGGATGAGAAGGAAAAAATCAGCAATCCAGCGACAATGTGCTAAGGAGAAAATCAAGTATGTCTCTACCAAAACCTAATCGAAGACTTTCCCTGGGTTTAGGTACAAACAGAGGGAAGACACTGAAGGAGAACTAGAACTGATCTACCAAAAACATAGCTTTAGCACTATTTCCAATCACAACCATATCATTGAACCCAAACGGAGTAAACTAGCCTTGATTTACTCTTTTAGCATTGACAATTGCTAGGCAGAGTGTGTGTGACTCTTAGATGCCATCTTTGGGATTGGTGACATGGGGTCTTTCACAGGAGATCTTCTGCTATCCCTGTGCGTATGCACAGTGGTTTGAGTTAGGAGATTAAGGGGGGCATTTAGACTTTGCCAGGCCAACAGCGACAGGCCCGCCATATCAAAAGTATACCTCTGGGTCCGTGTGTTTTTAAACTATGAAGCAGCTCCTGTCTCCATGTCGTGAACAGCTTCAGTGAAAAAAATATTGATGGCAGATCTGCTTTGTTGTGGCGGACCAGTAGGCAATTTTATTTTTATTTTCTGAAGACGAAACCTCCAAAGTGGGTGTTTGTATTAATTAAATAAAAAATACAGGGGCTTATTTATGGAAAACAAACGCAGCGCGGTGCCGCAAGTTATTTTGCTGCGCCACGCTGCGTTAGTTTTTAGGCACAGGGATGCGACATATTTACAGCAACATGTCGCATCTCTGTGCCTTTTCCTGCACTGGTGCACAAACTGCTACCATGCGCCGGCACAGGCACCCTTGCACCGTGGTGCAAGGCTGCCTGCGTCGTGCGGAGATTGTTTTTGTGCCAGAAGGGGCACCTTCCTGCACAAAAACAATCACTTGAGGTGATTTCCTCTTCCAATGTGTGCTATAGAAAGCAGCACGCATTGAAAGAGGAAAAAACGAGGAGAAATGAAAACATTTCTCCTAGTTGCGCCTCGCTACGCCACCCCTGGGGGTGGCGTAGCACCCCGACGCATTTCCAGATTTACAATTGCTCGTAAATCTGGAAATGCATCAGTGGACATGGGTTTTGCGTGGGAACACCCACAGCAACACCCATGTCACGCCCCTAACATGCAACATGTTGCGTGAAATGGGGTGAGATTTACGAGCACACATAAAGCCACGCAGGGTGGCTTTACATGTGCTTGTAAATTTCACGCAGCAGGTTGCGCCTTCAGTGCGTCACGCAACGTGACGCACCGACGGCTCAAGGGGCTCATAAATAGCCCCTCAATGTCCGCAGTGCACTGTGAAAATTTCTGGCACCTCATGGAGGGCAATTGCCATGAATTGCAGCATCTGACAGGATAAAAGTGGATGGGCAGGGCCTTGGAAGGCCTACCCTAAACAGGCAGGCCTTCCTGTGCCATATTTGCCAGCAGTTGTTTTCTTTGCAACACAGAACCGGTAACTCCCACTCTAAAAAGGTTCCTCTAGAGACTGGAGAAGCTAAGAGGATACCATCTCTATATCTACACATGGTACTGCCACCACTGCAGAGGTGGATCCAGAAGAGGCGATGAGCCAACTGAGTCTAGTCTCAATGGAAGCAGTGAAGACTTCCCTTCCCCTCTACAGATGTCAAGACTACACCCAAAGAGCAGATGTGTGCAAGTGTTATGAAGGCTTTACTGTAGGTGGTGCAGGCCACTCTGGTAGAGGGAATAAACAAAAGATAAACACTTTTGAAGATAAAATATCGGCTATACTGTTAAGCTAATCCCCTGAGAGTAGTTAAGTTAGAGGTTCATTAACCCCTTTACCGCGGCGGCAATTCCGCCGCAGTGCGGGGCGTTCCATTGTGGGGGCGGGGCCGCATCGGCCAACGGACGTGCGCAGCACTACCGAGGTAGTGCTCGCGACGGCCGTTGTCCGACGGGCGCAACGAACGGGTTAAAGATAAATGGATTGACACATGCTGGTTGGCAAGTTGAAAGTTGGTAGTAGACTAAACACAGTCATTTGAGAAATAAATTGCTTTCTATATAAAAATCCAAAATCTAGAACTAGACTACCTGCTGCGTGGAAACCAATAGGCCCCTTATCTTATCATTGAGTTGTTATGATATTCTATAATAATAATAATAATAATAATACTGACATTTATAAAGCGCGAACAGCTACCTCAACAGAGGTGTCCCAGCGCTCAAGCAGTATTCTATGCTACATTATGTTACGCTACACTACATTACGTTACCTACGCTACGCTACCTTACAATATATTAGATCTGGCCTGTGGCTCCACCTCCAGAGCTCCTACAGAATTTTCCAGAAGTTTTAAAGACATGTTGGAACGTAGGGTGAATAATACTTATAGAAGACCCTGTTTGGAATTACCCGGATGAGAATTACATGATAGCCACAGACTAGTGGTCAATATTCTGCCCTGCCGGCTGCTTTTGAAGGGTAAAGATGGAAGACGTGTTTCGCTAAGAAAGACAGAGGCCTGGTTTAGCCTTACTGAGCCGATCGATTACATGTCAAAATATCGTTTACAGAAATATCATGTAAAGTCAATATTTTTTCTAAATATTGTTTACAAAAATCTTGCCCTATTGGATACAGATTTTCTATTATTGACACCAATGGGGAAATAATTTTGTAAACTATATTTAGGACAATATATTTATGTTGTTGTAGCGTTTAGTGGGCCCACAAGTCGCCTCCTTATGGAACAATAGTTTCTGTCCAGTAAACCTAGGGTCTCCACCTAATCAGGTGAATATGGTAAAAAATGTAGACCTTAAAATTGACATAGACTTGTCCCTGGAGATACAAATTTACTCTACAGAGTCTGCATACTCCTATTGAATAAACCTCCTCAGGAAAAGTCTGAGTCATCCTCTATGAGTTCTGGACTATGGTACTTGCATCATTCACCCTTTCCAGGATCGACTATGTCACTACGTGCTACATGGAATGCCTCAAAGGATTTTGTGCAGGCTTCAATTGACGGAGAATACAGCCGTAAGGCTAGCTCTTGGAATGCATAAATCGAGCACATCACTGAAGCCAGGCATAAATGGCACTAGCTCTCCGGTAAGCAAAATGAACTTTAAAAGCTTTATGCCCATCCCTTAAAACAATAAACAGTTCCAGTGCTTCTGCTTTCTTGGCTTATGTTACCAAATATACTTCGGCCTGCGGGGAGTTTGCGGAGTTCCGCTATACAGAACTCCACGAAGTGACCAAAAAACTCCATCGCGTTACGCGGAATTCCGCAAGCGGCAGAGTGTTTTAGGTTGCGCAGTTAGAGCTGATTTTTAGTGCCGGGTGTTTGTCCAGCACTCGAAAATCAGTGCGAACGGCACCATGTGCAGCGCAAAAGGGCGCTGCTTTTTTTCTGCAGTCAAATAGATGTTCTACTCGAGCGGCAGCATCCTCAATGCAACTGGATAGTTTCTCGACGCAAGCGGTCGTCACCATCCTCGACCGCCTGCATTGAGAAATCTAGCTGGGAGACGGTGTAGTGTTGGATTTTCCTAGCTTGCGCTTGCCAACTTAACGTTGGCGAGCGCGAGTGAGGAAAGAACTCCGCTTCGCGTTTTCGAAATCTGCATGCTCTGCGGAGTGCGGAAAACTCCACGAACGGAGCAGAGTTTATCACCCAGGCTTTTTGCGATCTGCCAATGCTCTCAGTTTCAAAAGTCAAACTAAGAGGAAAGTCTTCTATCAGCTAAAGCCTGTAAGGCCTGGAAAAAGTACCCAGTTGCACTCGAATCAACTGTAGATTATGGAACCTTTCGGAGGAAATTAAAAACCTACCTTTTGTCTTAACATAAAGACAACTGTGACCTACTTGTTAAGATTGTTCCAAATAACCTGTAATACACTGCTATTATTTATTTCCTTCTTTCCATCTCTCATTCTCCTAGCGCCAAGATGCCACAGGTGTATGTTTGCGCTTAATAAGTATTTAATTAATTCTGTAAAGTAATAGAGACATTCCCAAGTCATTCCCTTGTGGCATCGCGCAGATGACCGTTGGCTAAGCCACAGTCCTTTAAATGGTATGTCACATCTATGTCTATGTAGTCCCACTGCAATAATAATAATTATTTTCCACAATGTTTATGTAATGCAGTATTGATGTTTCTACCCGCTCTGGCACGTTTCCATTACCCAATGGCACTTATAATATTGCACTAACAATGTTTCGTTATAGCTTCGGATTACTGTTGAAGTATGTTCAGAAAAGTAAAGCTAACCTCTTTTTTGTAAATGTATAGAACGTTGACTGCTAGATTTAGCTGTTAATATAGATTTTTACTCAGGCGATAGTAGAGGGCGCTTTACAAATGCTGCGAAGATAAAGGGGAAAGGTTTGGGATGAAAACCTTAATCTTATGTGAAGCTGAGTTAAGTAAGACAAACATAGCCTTGTAGTGCCATCTGGTGGCCTAATGGATTATCATTCAATAGAACGTTGAAATATGACCCGGCATAATACAAATGTGTCCATTATTATAAATTAAAACTAAGCTAAACCAAGAGCAAATCGTGTGCTAGTAAATACGCTTAGCATAGGGCCAGTATTTAAAAGATGTGCAAATTGCTCCTAATTCCATGTTTGAGACCTCAAAATGGCATTTTAATTCTAAATGTTATATGTACATCTGGTGGTAAAATATTAAAATAATGGCATAGCATGCCACGCATTCTACTCTATAAGGTGCGCTAAAGACCCTGATAGGTTCCTGTCAATGTTGTAAAAAGCTTGACGGATGGCTGTCCGTCAAATTTTCCAGAGCTTTTCTTCATTTTTCAAACACAAACTCCCACAGTTTTCAACCATGTTGTAGGAGCCGTTTTTAGGTCTCGCCTAGTGATGCAGCACGAATGTGCTGCCATCGCTTTGCGAGGCATGCAGTATACACTGTAGTGTGGAAGCTTCGTGGAAGTTCAGCCCACTCTCTGCCCATTGGCTTTTGTCTTAAATGCTGCCTTCCGATTGGTTTGAGGCATGTTAGTCCCTCCTCAGTCATCATTTGTATCCTTCCACGGCTATCAGCCCCTTTACTGCAGACTACTTTCTTCCAGTCTCTCCCCTCCCTCCCGCAGTCCGTGACTTCTTGGCGGCCCCGCCCCCTCCAAGCACTCCCGGTCGTGCTAGTTGCCACTACGGGGGCCCAGCCTTTGCCTTGTTTGCCCCTTTCGCAGGAGGGAAGCGGAGCCCACCCCGCTGTTGCGTGCCCAGCGTGTTGCGCTACAGTCCTCCTGAGCGTGTGTGCGCTGTGCGGAGCTGCTCGCAGCCGCTCTCCCCCTCCCTCCCGCAGTCCGTGACTTCTTGGCGGCCCCGCCCCCTTCCATCCACTCCCAATCGTACTCGTGCCACTACGGGGGCCCAGCCTTTGCCTTGTTATATTATGTGCAGAGAACATATGGCCAGAAGATAACATTCAAACGGGCCGATTAGATCGGCCTGCTGCTGAAACTGAAAGTGCTCAGGAGGCCGATCTTATCGGCCCACAGCTCCGCCCTCCAGGAGGAGGAGATTTAGAGTCACTCTGTGCCTCCTCTCTTTCCGGCAACACCCTCCCCACTCTCCAAACCCCTCCTCTGTCCCCTCCCACAAATCCTATGCCTAAATGATTATTTATATTTGCCAGAACGAAGAAGAAATATTACCTGCTCTTTTCATTCCCAAAGTTCGTTTCAATTGAGGCACCGTCCATATTTACCCGAAAGACTTGTGAGCGTCGTTGAAATCCGGTAGGCACAGACGGAGGAATGTGTAGAGACAGGCAGGGGCGGGGAACGAGGGGAGAGACAACGGCATGCCCTTCTGTGAGGTGAAGGAAGGGTGCACCAAAGGCACTGGGCATACAGTTAGGAGTGCTACTGGGTGCAGGAAATGAAAGGTATTTAAAAGAACACTTCGTTTATCAGAAAAAAATGGTTTCAAATATATTTGTATCAGTAAATCATGTAACGTAAATCTCTACTGTTCTGTGTTCGTCCACCACCCCTAACTCCGCCCACTCACATCTTCATAAAGTGTTTTGAGCGATCGGTGAGAGCAGCGGCCATATTTCCCTCCATCGAGGCTGGAAACAATAAACTTTACCCAATCGAACTGGAAAGAGCGTGTAAACACGGGCTCCAAATGTGTTCTTTGAGTTTCTCATTTTGTCAGGTGCTAACGCTTGCAAGCAACTTTTTTCATGCCATATAAATCTTTAGAATGCGTGGCTCTCCTAAGAGTCCCATGCATGCATGTCACGATGCTAGCTGACAAACGCTGGGAAATGCCCTTACATAGTTTGTAACAGGTATTGCAAATGCATGATGCCGTCAAACTATAAATCAAGCATTTGCAATGCGAATTACATTACCAAATGAAAGTGGGAAAAAACTAGAGTGCGCACAGATAATCAGCTCCAGAAAGTCGATGTATGTGTTAGACATGCGTTTTACTTTTGTGTCTCTCGCAGTCACTGGTAGCACCAGAGGACACATTAACTTATTGGTAAAATCTGCCGCACGCTGATGTAAGCCCCAGTAACAGTGCAGCATGTGCCTCCAAGCCAGCAATGACCGCTTCATGACCTCTAATAGAACCCCCACACGTAATCTGAACACTCCACAGAGGAGCTGCAGCTTGCAGTGAGTGCGAAAACAAGATCAAGTCCGGATCAGGTGGCTTCATGATAGGTAAACGTATTGTGCTTAACTTTTTTAAATTTAAAAAGAATAACATTTGTGAATTTTTTATCACCAGTTCTTCAGTCCAGTCATTGGAGCCCCGAGTTTGAATTCACTACTTATGCGGTCTTTGATGTTCTACTTTTTGCAGATCTATCGGTCTATTTTGCTATAAAATGGACTGCTCTGATATGATTTGTGTAGCTTGCTGTTCTGCTTTTCTCTAAACTTCCGACCAACGAACCCCTTATTCACCTTCGAGCAGGAGCTGCAGTTTCTTTCTTTATTTTTTAAGTTAAATTCCCATCACCAATACTAATAGATGTTTAGAGTAAAGGAAAAGCATTTGTGCGCAGCGAAGCTTCGTTGGGTTCCTAAGTGTTTCATGTAGTTTCATTGACTGAGGAAATGTATAGCTTTCTAAAGAAGTGTGATGGTTGATTGTAGTTGAATTCCGTACATGACTGTCTGGTGACAGGAATACAATGCTGGTTGTAAGTTTCTAATTATGTCCCCAGCGTACCAGACAACCTTATTTTGCCTTTCTGCCAAATCGAGAATTAGAAACCATATGTATGTCTTGGTTCCTGAAGGTGTCTGTGGGCCTTTGGGTGGGTGCCAACGCTTATTTTGTTCCAGCTGTTGCAGATGGTGGGCACATAAACTTAGGGGCATATTTACTCAGAAATCTGGCAGTGGAACAAGTCATCTTGCTGCACTGCATAATAGGGAAAGGGCAGGAATCTGCCATACTTAACGATATGTGGCACATTCCTGCCATTTCCCAGTGCTGGTGCACAATGTGGTACCTAGCGGCAACGCAGGCACCCTTGCACCAAGGTGGTGCCTGCGTTGAAAGCAAGATTGTTTTCGTGCACAAGGGACACCTTCCTGCACAAAATCAATCCTCTGAGGCATATTCCTCCTATTACTCCAGCACACATAGAAACAGGAAGTAAGAAGGAGAAATAAAGATATTTCGCCTCGTTGTGCCTCACCTGGGAAGGTGTAGTATCCTGACGCATTCCCAGGTCTACCAGTATTAGTAAATATGGGATTGCTTCTGAATCCATGGGTGGATGTATGGGAACATCCACACTCCACTCATGGAACGCCTTCCCAGGGCAGAGTAATGCAACGCAGCGATTTACGCAGCGTTGCGTTACCCTCACTGCAATAAGAACCATCACTTCTCCCCATTCATATGCTCTCTTTTCTCTCACTTTAATTTGTCCACTCTTTCTCTTGTTGTATTTCTCCTCCTGCTGTTTATCCCCTCCTCTCTCCTATTACACATCTGTTCCCCAAAGCACGCCCTCCTGCTCTAACAATGTCTGCCTTTCTCTTCCTGTGTGCACCTCAAACACTACAGAGCATGCTTGTCAATTTCCACAAACGTACACAAACGTCTTTGTAGGCTCCATTTATTTATAAATTTATTTAAAGTGTATCAAAAATGTAATGTATTATTCTTCAAACCACTCATAAGAGCTCAAATACAATGTTCACTGCCAAAACTACTGCCACAGTTATAATCACTGCCACACAGTCCATTGCAGAAATATGCAATAATATACTGCATGGCTATACACTTATAAGGTCCCAAAGGCGAGACCGATTGCATTGCAAATTCTTGTTCTTTTTTGTTACTTTCCCTCACTGTCAGGATATACCTGGTAGTGATACACAGTAAATATAGAAAGCCATCCGACTGCCCACTCTAAATAGGGCAAATGGTCAAATGGCCTACTTCTGACGGCACATACTCCAGCGGATCATTAGAGGAAGTTTTACACTGGCAGAAAGTGGTGTAGCAAGGGGGGGCAAACACAGGGACCGTCACGGGTGGCCAAAGTGCTTGCTACGCCACTGCTGGCAGAGTAAATGTTACTCCGTCGGCGTAAAACTTGCGGTTTGCCCGACTCAAAATCAGGCTGGTGGGCCTTGAGTTTGGCAGACAGGGTACTCTGTCAAAGGATTACTAGTTCTCCAAACTCTAAATCTGCCCCAGAGACCCACTGATGCAAATCAGTACTGACCCTGGTCATTATGGGAATAGTCCATCCCGAACCTTGGTCTTTTCACCAATTCACCCAGTGGCCCATTGCTTTTGTTGTTGGGAAATTTGAAATTCACCCCCTGCCCCACAGCAAAATCTCATTCTCTCTGTTCTTCTGTTCATATGTATTTTTATTTTTTCGTTTATTAATTACAGACAGAGACATTCTAGTCACTGAGGCACTGAACATAATTGTGGAATTAGGAATCACCATGACATACTTAACCCTTTCGGTGCTCATGATGGAACGGTTCCGTCATGAGCACCAGTGCTCTTGTGCTCATGACGGAACCATTCCGTCATGTGCACAAGCGCACTGAATCAGGATTTCCTTTTTTTTTGGGCTTCGGGAGGTGGGGAACCGCCTCCCCAACCTCCGAGGCATGTTTTTTTCCCAATGTAATGACGATCTCGCGCATGGCGTGTTGACGCCATTACATTGAAATTGAAACTGAAACTTTGTTTCAGTTACACTTTTTCGGTGCTCGAGGGGCTATCTCAGCTCCCTGAGCACCGAAACACACGGGAGAGGTATCATTGGAAAGGAGAGAATCTCCCCTTTCCAATGGTATCCCTCCCTAGTGGAACCCTGCTTGGGGATTGCCCAAGAAGGGCGATCCCCAAGCAGGGATCCACCCACTAGGCACCAGGGAGGGGGCAGCGGCCCCTTTAGCAAGGGCCTTTCCTCCCACATTTATAATGAGCACATTAAGTCTTTCTGCCCCCCTGGGGGCAGATGGGGGCAGTACCCTCAGAAAGGCAGAAAACACCCTAGACACCATGGATTCTTTTTTTTATAGTTCAGGGGTGGGGGCTGCCCGGAATGCCCCTACCCTCCCCCCCAAAAAAATGCCAAAGTCTTTCTGCCCCTCTCAGGAGGCAGATGGGGGCAATAGCCCCATATCTGCCCCCCGGGCGGGCAGAAAGCCCACTAGGCACAAGGGATTAGTTTTGGTTTTTTTATAGGTAGGGGTGGTGGGATATTTCTGCCGGCGCAGTTATCCCTGGCAGAAATATAAGGAAACTTTGATTTTTCAGTTAAATTTGAGGTTTGCAGGAGATTCTGGGTAGGGAAACGTTGGGGGATCCATGCAAGCCACACATCCCTGGACTCTTCAGGATGTCTAGTTTTTAAAAATGTCTGGGTTTGTTAGGTTTCCCTAGATGCCTACCAAGCCTGGGACCAATAACGTAGGTGACTCCCTCGCAAAACCAAGTCTTTTTGTGATCGATAATTTTGAAGTCTCCAAAGTATGTTTTTGGCCATTTCCTGTCTCGGGCACTAGGTCTAACCACACAAGTGGGGTACCATTTCTATCAGGAGACTTGGGGTAATGCTGGGTGGGTGGAAGTTTGTAGCTCCCTGCAGATTCTAAAATTTTCATTAACAGAAATATGAGGAAAATGTGTTTCTTTTTACAAAGTTTGAGGTTTGCAAGGGATTCTGGGTAACAGAACCTGGTAAGAGCCACACAAGTCACCCCATCCTGGCTTGCCCTGGGTGTCTAGTTTGCAAAAATGTACAAGTTTACTAGGTTTCCCTTGGTGCCAGCGGAGCCAGGTTCCAAAATCAACAGTGAGGCACAGTGCGAAAAAGGGTCAATTTTCTGTGGAAAAATGTGATGTGTCCATGTTGCATTTTGGGATGTTTCTTGTTGTGGGCACTAGGTCTATCCACACGAGTGAAGTTGCGTTTTTATTGGGAGACTTGGGGGAGTGCTGGGTGGGTGGATGTTTGTGCTCCCCACAGATTACAGAACTTTCCATCATAGAAATGTGAGAAAAATGTTGTTTTTTTACAAAGTTTGAGGTTTGCAAGGTATTCTGGGTAACAGAACCTTGCGAGAGGCACAAAAGTCACCACATCCAGGATTCCCCTGGGTGTCTAGTTGTCAAAAATATATAGGTCTGCTAGGTTTCCCTAGATGCCGGCTAAGCTAGGGCCCAAAATCCACAGCTAGGCGCATTGCAAAAAAGGGTCAGTTTTCTGTGGAAAAATGTGATGTGTCAAAGTTGTGTTTTGGGACATTTCCTGTTGCGGGCACTAGGCCTATCCACACAAGTGAGGTACCATTTTTATCGGGAGACTTTGGGTAATGCTGGGTGGCTGGAAGTTTGTGACTCTCCACAGATTTCAGAATTTTCTATCACAGAAATGTGAGGAAAATGTGTTTGTTTTTACAAAGTTTGAGGTTTGCAAGAAATTCTGGGTAACAGAACCTTATGAGAGCCACACAAGTCACCCCATCTTGGATTTCCCTGGATGTCAAGTTTTCAAAAATGTATAGGTTTGCTAGGTTTCCTTAGGCACTGGCAGAGCTTGGGTCCAAATTCCACAGATAGGCACATTGCAAAAAAAGGGTCAGTTTTCACTTGAAAAATGTGATGTGTCCAAATTGCGTGTTGGGCCGTTTCCTGAAGTGGTCACTAGGCAAAATCAGCTGTATTTTGGCCGATTTGTTGGTCCCCTCCAGGGCACTCCACAAACCCTGGGTAGCTTTAGAATCCTCAAGATGTTGGAAGAAAAGGATACAAATTTGACATGGATTCCTTAAGTGGACAAAAAGTTACAGGGGCCTAAGTGCGAACTACCCCAAATAGCCCCAAAAAAGCTTAGCACTGGTGTGGGAAAAGGCCTAGCAGCGAAGGGGTTAAATGCTGAACTTTACCTTGGTATTCCACAAGAATATCTACTACAAAAGATTGTGAGGACAAAATATTGAAAACCCAAATGTTGTGAATGAAAATATGTGCAGGTAAATATAGGTTGATTAAACTTCACATACATGATTTTATATATATATATAGATATATATATATATATATATATATATCCAAGCTCCAAAGTACCCAACGTACAAGGAGCACTCGAACAGCAACATGCTCATGAAGAGCCTTTATGGTATACAATGTGCCGGCACAACGATGACTTTAAGCAGTTCAATACACACATACATGCATGCATATATATATATATATATATATATATATATATATATATATTACCTACTGGCGGTCGCCAGTGGGTAGTTATAGTTAGGACCTTGTTTCTATTCAAAAAGCGTTTTTTCTTTTGCCAATATCTTTGGCGCCGTTTGACGAATCTTCGCACAATTTTCAAAACTAATAGCCCACTCAGGTCAGCTCCTGTCTTGAAAGTTTTGGGGTGATTCCTCAAACGGGGGCCGAGAAAAAAGGTGGGTCCCAAAACGCATTTTCCCCATGTTCATTTCCGTAGGAAACTTTAGACAAGGCTACAGCCCGAACTGCTGAAAGGAATTACACCAAATTTGGCAAAAAGGTAGCTCTTGGTTCAGAAAGCGCCCTTTTTTTTAAATGGTGTAAATCCGTTCAGTAGTTTTCTAAATATTAAAGGAAAAAGAAATTTATATATCTGGGCGGAGCCTAACCACACATCTCATCGTGAGATCTGATTGGCTGTCAGCACTTCATCCAAGAAGTGTTGGCAGCCATCTTAGGACCAATATACATGATAGCACCCCATTAAAATGCATTGTAGTGAATGGAAGGTTTTGAGGGTCACCAAAAAGAGAACGTATAAAGGTTGATAAGACTTTAGTTACATTGTAAATCATTTGTTGATGGTACCATACTAATTTTAGGAATTGTGGTGTGTTCTAAGGTGATTTTACCCTGTGAAAAAGCCTTCTGCTGGGATATCATGAATCATGTTTGAGAGAAAACTATTTTCTCATACTTTTCCCATAGAGGTTTGGAAGGTGATCTAGGAGCTAAAATGAGAGCATATTTTCTGTAAATTCACATTATCTTTCTCAGTCATGTGAGAATGAAGTCTAACATTCTCAGTAAAACATGTACATCCAACAAGGGCAGAGACTGTCAGTTGATTCCTTTGTGTTCTACTGCAGCTTCCCAGAGTGTTCTAAAGAACAACTAGAGCGCTAACAGTCTTACTTATGACAAAAGTATGGCACACCTGAAGCCATCTTGATTGGAATAAAGTGGTAACACTTAAAACATTTAATTTAAAAAGGAACAAAATGAGGGGGTTCATTTTGCCATAGAAATTATGATTAGTGCTGCAGAAAGAACAATTAGGGCACATTTTGAGTGACTTCTCAAATCCTCTTCTATTTCATTAAAAAATTCTGACATGCAGACTGAAACATGCACTTTCAATACCAGCAGCAGACTTCCCTGGTGAGCAGTAGCTTTACTACAGTGATCTAATGAGCAACTAGAGTGCTAACATTCTGAATTTATGGCAAATGCGTGACACATCTGAATGCCTTCTGGATGGAATCAAAGTAAAAAATTGAAAGTATTTCCTACTGAGGAGACTGTAGTAACTGAGGAAATTAGGAAACTTCATAACAAATAAGTCTCCCAAGATGGCCACCAGAGACAAAAGAGCCCAAATGTAGCACAAATATCACCCAGATGTAGCCCACGTATAGCCCAATGACAGAATGTCCCAGAGTGTTCTAAAGAACAACTAGAGCGCTAACAGTCTTACTTATGACAAAAGTATGGCACACCTGAAGCCATCTTGATTGGAATAAAGTGGTAACACTTAAAACATATAATTTAAAAAGGAACAAAATGAGGGGGTTCATTTTGCCATAGAAATTATGATTAGTGCTGCAGAAAGAAAAATGAGGGCAAATTTTGAGTGACTTCTCAAATTCTCTTCTATTTCATTAAAAAATTCTGACATGCAGACTGAAACATGCACTTTCAATACCAGCAGCAGACTTCACTGGTGAGCAGTAGCTTTACTACAGTGATCTAATGAGCAACTAGAGTGCTAACATTCTGCATTTATGGCAAATGTGTGACACATCTGAATGCCTTCTTGGTGGAATCAAAGTAAAAAACTGAAAGTATTTCCTACTGAGGAGACTGCAGTAAATGAGGAAATTAGGAAACTTCATAACAAATAAGTCTCCCAAGATGGCCACCAGGGACAAAAGAGCCCAAATGTAGCACAAATATCACCCAGATGTAGCCCACGTATAGCCCAATGACAGAAGTGTGCAAAACACTTTTTATTTTTTGGTTTTTTGCAGTTTTATATAGTGCAGACTGGTCAGGTGTTGGAGTGCTTTACATGAGCATTGGTTACATCACACAAGGACAAATTCATTTTGGTTGTAGACATGGGGAGATTAAGTGATTTGACCAGAATCACAGAATGTCGAGCTGAAGCAGAAACTCCAACCTGGTTCCCCAGTTGCAAAGTCTGCAGCTCTGGAAGTAACACCACATCCTCTCCCCTAAGTGCAACATTTAATCAAGTGGTCAACTGGATAAAAAAACATAAAGATAACAAATAATTTAAAAGTGCTTTGTTGCTATTTGAAAACTCAGAAAATATGTCCTCATTTTAGTTTTCTAGAGCACTAACCATAATTTCGATGCAAATAAGATCCTCTCATTTCTGTAATTTCTAAAGGAAATGATCTAGGTATTACAGTTTTGATTACATCAAGATGACGTCAGGCATGCCACACTTTTGTAATAAATATAGAATGTTAGCAATCTAGTTGTTCATTAGGATTCTGTTGAGAGGCAGAGGCCAGGGTCACGGACTCAGAAAATTGAAGGCAGGTAGGAGGGTGCAGAGGCAACACTTTGATCACACTGTGCAGGCCAGAAGGGCAGTGGCAGCACAACAGACTATGGAGGGCAGTGGAAAGGGAGGCAGGGGCAACAAACCAACAATGCAGGACAGGCAAGAGAGGCTGTGGCAATATAATAGACCATTGTGGGCAGAAGGAAGAGGCAGTGGTAGTACAACCATACATGCCAACAGACCCGATTCAGCCAGGAAACGCCCAATGTTTTTAAGCCCAAATGGGCTTTATTTGATCTGTCTCCTGTCTACAATCTCCTCTTTTTCAATGTAAGTCAATGGGAAAAATCAATACCCAAGTTTTTTTTCAAAATCTCCCTCTTACCAAGTTCAAAATGTTAGCAAGTATGGTACATTGGAACATGGAGGGCAGGAGGAATTGGGGTAGGGACATGGACTCGGATAACAGAGGACAGGAGGGACATGGACAGGTGCACCAAACTGACCTTACAGGGCAGGCATCAGGGTTTGCAGCAGCACAATACACCACACAGGGCATGCGGGACGGGAGTGCAGAACAACAATCCATGGAAAGCAATAGGGAGGGGACAGGACCATGCACATGGACAACAGAGAACAGAGGGGAAAGAGGCAATGGCAGCTAGCTGACCATAATGGACAGACAGGAGAGAAAGCTGCAGCATAACGGACCATAAAGGGCAGGATGGAGGGATCAGGGGCATTTCAATGGAACAGACAAGCCAGGAGGGAGGGAATAGGGGTCTGCACATGGAAAACAGAGGGCAGGGGGTTTCGTGTTGCGCGCTATAAATGACACGCAGACACGAGCCATAGGTTTTCACGTCTTTATTCCTAATCCCTGCTCACATCGACTGACGCTCCCTCGCGCCGCCCCTCCCCTCTACTTCCTGCCATGCCTGACTCAGAAGTCCTAGACAGAGTCAGGCATGGCGACACGACATCTCCCCCTTTTGTAATTTGTCAGTTGCCTTAGATCGTTCCTATTCTTTAGAGTTCTTCAATGAGTCGAACCGGTCTTCGAATGGTCCTCTGCGGTCGGTGAGGAGGACACCGCTCTCTGATTTCATCCGTGTCAAGTACACGAAGGCGTTCTTCGAGGTTGTCCGCTTCTGGGTCTGAGATGTCCGTGTCCCCTTCTGTTTCGTCTTCTCGATCATATGCCACTGGATTGCACTTCTTGAAGTGTGACACATTTCTCGTGGTCCTCTTGGTTGTGGAGGCGGCTGTGATCATGGTCCCTTTCCTCTTCACTACTTGTAGCGGGTGAGCATGATAACGGCTGTCGGCTTTAGTTCTCCGTTCCTGCTTCACTAGTACCCAATCTCCTTCTTGAATGTCAGACGTCTTTGCATGATGGCGACTATCAGCGTAATCCTTCATCTTTGCTTTCTTGTCTCTATCGAGGTTCATCAGTGTCTCATGGTCCGAGGTCGGGAGTCTGGATTGTGTGACTGCATCCGAGGTCGGTATCCTGGTGCGCGGGGTCCTCCCGAGCATCAGGGTGGCGGGGCACCTGTTGGTGGTGCTGTGTGGTGTGGTTCTGTATGCTCGCAGTACTTCATTGAGCGCTGGTTGGATGTCACGCTGGGACAGTTCAGCTTGTTGCATTGTTTTCTTCAGGGTGGCCATGAAGCGCTCAACCATCCTATTGGCTTGAGGCCATAAAGGGGTGATTTTCCGGTGTTTAAAATTCAGGTGATTTGCGAACTCCGTGAATTTGTGTCCATTGAAAGGTGGTCCATTGTCTGTCTTCACTATCTTGGGGATTCCCCATGCTGCGAACACTTCGTCAAGGATGGGTATAACGGCGAATGCTTTTGTAGATGATAGTTGATGTGCAATGGGAAATCGGGAATATTGGTCCATGATGACAATTACATATTTCCCAGATTTTAGCGGGCCGAAGAAGTCGACAGCTACTTGTTGCCACACACTGTCTGGGAGATCAGACATCTGCAGTGGGGCATGTGGTTCATCTCGCCCTACTAGTTGGCATTGTGGGCAGTCTTGAAGCATGGCTTCTACCATTTGGTCAAGGGACGGGAACCAGACTCTCTCTCTCAGTGCCTTCTTCGTGGCTACTACTCCTCTATGGCCTTCGTGTGCTAGATTGATAGTCCCCTGTCTTAGTTGGTGAGGGATGACAATCCTTCTGCCTCTCAATATCAACCCATCGGCACTGATTGTGAGATCATCCTTGACATGTCTGAAAGATGAGAGTTCTTGAATATTAATAGCGGTGTTAGTTTGTGAATCCTTCAGATGTCTCCATGAGTCTACGCGGATGCGTTGCATGACATCTTGGAGTGTGGCATCCTTGGCAGTGGCTTCTATGATGGCGTCCATTGGGACGGCAGGTGGGCGTGCTTGGTCAATAACGAAATGGAGGTATTCTTCAGCTAGTGAGTTACGTGTCTGTGTCAATACTTGGGGATGACGTGATATATAGTCCGCTGGGTTCTCTGCCTTTCCCGGTTTGTGAATAATGGTGTATATATAGTCTTGCAAGCGGATCCCCCACATCTGGATCCTTGGAGGCATCTTTGCTCGGGGGTTACAGAAGATGGTGATTAAGGACTGATGGTCGGTGATAAGTGTGAAGTGCTTCCCATATACAAATAAATGGAAATGCTTGCATGCCCATACAACTGCCAGACTTTCCTTCTCAGGTTGGGAATACGCCTTCTCCGTATCAGTGAGGCTGCGGCTGGCATAGGCTATGATGTGACGCTGGTCTCTCTCATCATCATACTGGGCTAGGATGGCACCAAGGCCAACAGGACTGGCGTCGACTGTGACTTCGGTGTTCTGTCTGGAGTTGAAGTATGCTAAGTGAGCGGCAGAGCTCACGGCCCTTTTGATCTTGTTGAAAGCTTTGGACCAGTGAAACGTTTGGCCTTGTCTCGTTAGTTCTCGCAGTGGGTAGCTGATGGTTGCATAGTCTTTGATGTATCTGGCACAATAGCTGGCCATGCCCAGGAAGGACCGAATGTCGCTGACATCGTGGGGTTGTGGAGTATCAGCGAGTGCTGAGACTTTTTTGGGATCTGGTCTCATGCCGTCTTCAGAGTAGATGTGGCCGTAGAACTTGAGAGTTGACTTGTGGAATTCACACTTGTCTCTGTTGAGTGTGATGTTGGCGTTAAGAAGGGCATGACACACGCGGTCTAGGGCTTTGTCATGGTCTTCGCGTGTTGCACCAAATACGAGGATGTCGTCACTATAATTAAATGAGTTTGGAATGTGGTGGATCACTCGCCTAACGGCTTCTTGAAAGATTTCCGCCGCTGAAGAGATACCGAAATTAAGGCGTTTGTATCTAAAGAGTCCTTGATGTGTGGTAAACGTGGTAATGTATCTCAACTTTTCATGGAGTTCGAGCTGGTGGTATCCTTTGTTGAGATCTAATTTTGAGAAAACTGTCGCTCCATTCAGGCGAGTAATCATGTCACTGATATGAGGTCCAGGGTGTCTTTCTCGTTCAATGGCCGTGTTTGGGGCTCGCATGTCCACGCACAGGCGCACTTTGTTCTCATGTCCTCGCTTAGGCACGACTACTACAGGTGACACCCATGGAGTAGGTCCGGATGACCTTTCTATGATGTCCGCTCTCAGTAGGTCTTGAAGCTCGTCATCAACTGCTTGTTGGAGGTGGAACGGTACTTTCCTGCGGTGTTGGGCCACTGCCGTTACTTGCTCATTTATGTGTAGTTTGACTTTGACGTTGGCTAATTTTCCTAGGCCTGCGAACAGCTTCGGGAATTTGTTTATTATGTCAGGTGAGTCGTCCACTTTGAATAGGATCTCTACCAGCTTCAGCCGTTCTGCTGTGGGTAGGCTGAGGCAGTCAGCAGCTTCAGGACCTTCTATTACGTGAATTTGAGCCTGGATTGTCCTGTCCTTGTAGGTTAGTGTTGTGGGAAATCGTCCTAGGCACGGGAGTGGTTCCTTGGACATACACGTGTAGACGCGCACTGCAGCTGGTTCTAACTTCGGTTTCGGGCGCATTTTCTCATATTCTGTCGTGCAGATGTAATTGAGTGATGCTCCAGTGTCTAGGACAAATTTGGCGGAGTAATTTCCTATTTGAAGGTCTAGTCGGGGATATTTCTTCAACCGGTCTGGGTCTGCCACCATGCACACTTATTCATCACTGTCTTGTGATATGGGAGTGAGGGCGGACGATTCTCTTGATGTCGACCGGCGAGATCGGTATGAGGTCTGTGACTGGGTGCTGGATCTGGACGAGCTAGTTGAGCGGTCTCTCCTTCCATGCACTGCCCTCACGTGGTGGCGTGTTCCAGTGCTTCGCCTGGCTGGTCCTGCTTCTTTATGCCGAGTTTGGCACATAGCTTCGAAGTGATTATCTCTCCCGCATCGGTGACATTGTTGTCCCATAGCTGGGCAGGTGCCTATATATGGGTAGTCTAGGCCACAGCGATAGCAGTGTGGCGGTTGTTTCTGGGCATTGCTGTTTCTGGTCCCACCACGGGACGAACTCGTGGGCTTACCAGGCCTCCGATGGTCTGACCGACGTCTTGCTTCTGTCTGAGATTGAACTCGGAGGGCTTGCTCTCATTTTTCTGTTTTCCTGGCTTCCATTTTCTTTGCGTGTTCTTCGGCTTGATCATTTATGCGTGTGAGTTCCTCAATGTCATAAAGCGAGTAGTGTTTCTTTAGTAGCCGACGTCGTAGTGACTCTGATTGACACCCTTCGATGATGCGTAGACAAAGCGCATCTTCAGTATTAAATTTGTCAAACTCACAGTATCGTGCTAGACGCTTTAGCCGCAAAATGAAATCACCCATGGACTCGTCGCGTTCTTGGGATGTGAGAGTGAAGGTGTAGCGTTCATAATCTAAATTACGTTTGTGAAGAAATTTTCTGTTTAGAGCGTCTCTCACGTCTGCATACGACGCGGCGTTTGCCGGAGGTAGTTCTTTGATTATTTGTCCAATGTCTTTACCCACCAAGTTTCTCAGTGCTATGAATTGATGGTCGGGGTCATTTACTCTTAAACCTTTCATAAAATCTTCAAAGTCCTCTATCCAGCTCTTCCACTTAGGCCCCATGCTGTTTCCAGAGGTCAGTATTAGAGGTTCAGGGGG
Organism: Calotriton arnoldi; assembly: GCA_963921515.1. NCBI lineage: Eukaryota > Metazoa > Chordata > Amphibia > Caudata > Salamandridae > Calotriton > Calotriton arnoldi. The sequence continues at coordinate 328,445 of CAWUFW010013938.1, forward strand.
ATGCAGGAACGATACCCCCATTAGTATGGGTCCATGTGACGTGGCTGGAGCTGGACCTGGCATCGCATCTCGTGTGGAGTCAGGCTGAGTGGTCATGGTGAAGTGTTGCTGTCTTCACTGTCCCCTCTGATATTCCCAGCAGCGTTTATGAGGCCTCAAAGTGTCTTTTGGCGGGCTCAGGGGTGCTTTTCTGGTGTTTGCCTGACTTCAAGATGGCCGCCAGACTGGTGCCAGTGCCTTTCTATGGAGCGCGCCTGACCTCAAGATGGCCGCCAGATGCGACCTTTGTATGCCGGCTTAATAAGTAGGAGAGCAGTGTTCTTACCCCAATGCCAGGCACTTTCATCTGTTTGGCGCTCTCATCGGGGCTGTAAATGAGCCGATCGGCGGTGCTCGCTCACTCGCTCGCTTTAATAACAGCACACTTCACTCCGTGGCTGTAGAGGTCTTCAGGCAGTGTTTCCTCTTCATGCAGAACTCGCGGGGTGTCTTCCCATCCCACCCTCGTCGCCAGTTTTCGTGTTGCGCGCTGTAAATGACACACAGACACGAGCCATAGGTTTTCACGTCTTTATTCCTAATCCCTGCTCACATCGACTGGCGCTCCCTCGCGCCGTCCCTCCCCTCTACTTCCTGCCATGCCTGACTCGGAAGTCCTAGACAGAGTCAGGCATGGTGACACGTCAGGGGGCAAGGGGGCAGGGCAGGAGCAGGAAGCTGACCATGGAGGTCAGGCAGGATGGGCACTAGAAGCAAGACACACCATGGAGAGCAACAGTGAGACTATCATGGCATACACACAGACCATGGAGGGGAGGTGGGAGGGGGTCAGTGGCAGCTAGCAGACCACACAGGGAAGGTGGGAGGGGCCGTGGCAGCACAGACGACCATGCATGGCAAATGGGAGGGTTAGTGGCAGCACAATGGCCATGATGGGCAAGAAGGAGGGGGCAGGGGCACGCACAAAGGACCATGGAGGATAGAAGGGAGGGGTAGGAGCTGGGCACAGACAAGAGAGTTCAGGGGAAGGGGCCTCACAAGAGACCACACGGGGAAGGCAGGAGGAGCAGTTGCAGCACAACACACCAGGGAGGGCAGAAGGGTGTGGCAGTAAAATGGACCATGGAGGACAGGAGGAAGGGGATAGGGGCATGAAACGTGGACAGGCAGGGCTGAGGTGGCAGGGACAGGTTACAGTTATCTGACAATGCTAGGTAGGTGGGAGGGGAATTGCAGCTCAACAGAACACTCAGAGTAGATAGGAGGGGCAGGTCCATGAAACATGGTGGGCAAAAAGGATGGAGCAGGGGCATGCACACAGACATTGGAGGGCAGGGGTAAGGAGAGTAGGGGCAGCAAGCTAAGCCCAGAGTCTAAGCAGGAGGTCAATGACGGGGCATAGAATTGGGCAATGGAGGGCAGGAAGAGTGGACTGTGACATCATGCTAAATGGAGGGCAGTGGCAGCACATCAGACCATGCATGGGAGGAGGCTAGTGCATGGATACAGACAACAGAGGATAGGGAGGAGGTGGATGGGGCAGCAACCTAACTGTTCAGAGAAGGCGGGAAGGCCAGTGGCAGAACAACGGCCACACAGGGCTGTAATGAGGGAGCAGGGGCATGGACTTGGACAATGGATGGCAAGGTGGAGGGGAGGTAGGAGCAGCAAGCTTGGGTGGGGGCAGCACAATACCAGGCCAGGCCCTGCTTCCAACCCCCCACCATCCATTGTGATAGGCATCTTACTTAACGTTAAAAAAACTAGAAATTCGCTGAAAAAAACAAAGATTACAGGGACGTTATAGTTAGATTCAGATTTCACTCGTACAAAACCAGTGAAATTCAGCAGTTATAGTTACCTGAGCTAACTATAACTTACGCCCCAGCAATGCACTGCTTATGACCTCAGATATTACATCATTCATGACATGGTCAGTGACATCTCTCATGACATCTCAAATGATCTGTGAATGGAATGGAACTATAATCACTAGAACTTTATTTAGGGATAGTGTGTGTATATTAACACCCCTTTTTTTCTTTTCTTTCATGTAAGAACCATTATAATACGCAACGTGCCCAGATCAATATGGCCGATAGCCTTTCACTTTAAAGTAATGTGTAGTCCATTGTTTATGTTGATGTTTGCAATCCTAAGTATGTTTATTGTGAACAAATCACGTTGACGAACATACAGGTACGACGGTCACGGGGCAAGATATGCTGAAATGACATTGTGTGCATATTAACACTTGTTTTCTTTTCTTTATTGTATCAATTCCTGAATTTTCACATCGTGACCAGGCCAATATGGCCGCCAGCTTTTTGGATTAAAGTAATATGTAGTCCTTTGTTAATGTTGGCAACTGGAGGCATTTGTACATTTAAATAAGGAAGCTACAATGACGTCTTGTATCGTTATCAAGGTTCGGACGAGCCAAAACGCGTGGATCACGTCCTTTGCAGATTAAATACTTCCAAACTACAACCTGAGTGCTGATTCCTTCCTTGTAGGAGTGAGAGGAGATTGAATACAGATATATAAAATTCACTTTCAGGGACATTATAGTTAGAAATTAGCATTTAAAAAACCTTAGATATTCACGGAAAAAAACACAGGTTTCAGGGACGTTATAGTTAGTCTGACATTTCACTCGTACAAAACCAGAGAAATTCAGCCGTTATAGTAAGCTGAGCTAACTATAACTCACGCCCCGCAATGCACTGCTGATGACGTCACATATTACATCACTCATGACATGGTCAGTGACATCACTGATGACATCACTGATGACATCTCAAATGACATCACTGATGACATCATCCAGTGACTGTGAGTGTTTCTAAAAAGTTTAAGAATGTGATATATATATATGATGATTCAGTTAGTGTGTGACTGACTGTATAAGTGAGTGATTATATGTGTCTGGGTGAATGTATGGGTGAGTGACTAATCTGTGTGAATATCTGTATCAGTCTGTCAGTTGGTGTGTAAGTGGCTGCATGGGTTGGTGAATAGGTACATGAGTGTCTATATGGGTTATTGATTGGTTGTCTGAGTACCTGTATGGGTGCCTGAGTGTCTGTGTGTTGTGTGACTACCTGCATGGATGTGTGAGTGGGTGATTCACTGGGTGTATGGGTTCATGAGTGCGTCTGCAAGGGGCTGTATGGGTGAGTGAGTGTGCATATGGCTGTGTTGGTGAGTGAATGGATGTCTCAGTGGTATATGTGTGAGTAACTGCATATGTGAATGGCAGTATATGTGAGTGTTGTAGTATATAAGTGACTGCCTGTGAAAGTGAGTGATTGTGAGAGTAGATGTATGGATGAGTGTGTGCTTGTGTCAGTGATTGTATAAGAGAGTAAGTATGTGTTAGTATCTGTGAATAAGTGAGGTAGTGTGTGTATAACTGTATAGGTGAGTAAATGGCATTGTGATTGACTCTTTGGGTGACTGACTAGGTGTGTGAGTAACTCTATGGGTGAGTGGCGATGTGTGAGTGTCTGTATGGGTGTATGAGTGCATATAATAGTGGCTGTATTGATGAGTGACTGCATGTATGAGTGACTGTATAGGTGAGTGAGTGGATGTGTGTAGACCTATGAATCAGTGAGTGGGTATGTACTAACTGGTATTGGTGTGTCTATGGTTTCGAGAATGATAGTCTGTATTTTAGAGTGGGTGTATGAAAGGTTATATTAGGGTGTGAGTAGGTGCATCAGGGAATAAGTGGATGATGCCATCAGTGATGTCATCAGTGATGTCATTTGAGATGTCATCAGTGATGTCATCAGTGATGTCACTGACCATGTCATGAGTGATGTAATATGTGACGTCATCAGCAGTGCATTGTGGGGGCGTGAGTTATATATATATATATTTTATTTTTTTTCACTCAAAAAACCATAGGTTTTAGGGACGTTATAGTTAGAAATTAGCATTTAAAAAACCTTAGAAATTCACTGAAAAAACCATAGGTTTCAGGGACGTTATGGTTAGAAATTAGCATTTAAAAAACCTTAGAAATTCACTGAAAAAACTATAGGTTTCAGGGACGTTATAGTTAGTTGGCCATTCACTCGTATAAAACCAGAGAAATTCGGCTGTTATAGCTAGTAGAGCTAACTATAACTCGCGCCCCCGCAATGCACTGCTGATGACTTCACATAATACATCACTCATGACATGCTCAGTGACATCACTCATGACATCTCAAATGACATCACTGATGACATCACTGATGACATCATCCAGTGACTGTGTGTTTCTGTAAAGCTTAAATATGTTTTATATATATATAAATGCCAAGGTGTGTTGAAGTATGAGTGGGTGTATGAGTGTCTGAATAGATGATTTAGTAGGTGTGTGACTGACTGTATAAGTGAGTGATTAAACTTGTCTTACTGAATGCATGGGTTAGTGAGTAAACTGTGTAAATGTCTGTATCAGTCTGTCAGTTGGTGTGTAAGCGGCTGAATGGGTTGGTGAGTAGCTAAATGAGTGTTTATATGGGTTATTAATTGGTTGTCTGAGTATCTGTATGGGTGCCTGAGTGTCTGTGTGGGTGGGTGGGGGGTATATGACTCTGCATAGATGTGTGAGTGGGTAATTCACTGGGTGTATGCGTTTATGAGTGCGTGTGTTAGAGAGTGTATGGGTGAGTGAGTGTATATATAGCTATGTTGGTGAGTGAATGGATATATTAGTGGTATATGTGTAAGTAACTACATATGTGAAAGGCAGTATTTGTAAGTGTTGGAGTATATAAGTGAGTATATGTGACAGTGAGTGATTGTGACAGTGGCTGCATGGATAAGTGTGTGCTTATGTCAGTAATTGTTGAAGACAGTACGTATCTGTATGAATAAGTGACGTGGTGTGTGTATAACTGTATAGCTGAGTAAATGGCAGTATAATTAATTCTTTGGGTGACTGACTAGGTTTTTGAGTAACTCTTTGGGTGAGTGGCAGTGTGTGAGTGTTTATATGGGTGTATGAGTGGATGTATCAGTGGCTGTATTGATGAATGACTGCGCGCATGAGTGACTGTATGGGTTAGTGGATGGATGTGTGTGTAGACGTATGAATCACTGAGAGGGTATGTACTAACTGCTATTGGTGTGTCTATGGTTTCGATATTGGTAGTCTGTATTTTAGAGTGGGTGTATGAAAGGTTTTATTAGTGTGTGAGGAGGTGCATCAGATGATCACGTGGAGGATGTCATCAGTGATGTCATCAGTGATGTCCTTTGAGATGTCATCAGTGATGTCATCAGTGATGTCACTGAGCATGTCATGAGTGATGTAATATGTGACGTCATCAGCAGTGCATTGCGGGGGCGCGAGTTATAGTTAGCTCTACTAACTATAACAGCCGAATTTCTCTGGTTTTATACGAGTGAAATGTCCAACTAACTATAATGTCCCTGAAACCTATGGTTTATTCAGTGAATTTCTAAGGTTTTTTAAATGCTAATTTCTAACTATAACGTCCCTGAAACCTGTGGTTTTTTCACTGAATATATATATATATTTAGATATATATATATATTACCTACTGGCGGTCGCCAGTAGGTAGTTATAGTTAGGAACTATTTTCCATAGGAAATCCATTTTTTGTTTTCCCAATAACTTTAGCTTCGTTTGACGAATCTTTGCGAAATTTTCAATACTAGTGGGGCGCTTCAGTCAGCTCCTGTCTTGAAAGTTTCAGGGTGATTCACCAAGCGGGGGCAGAGAAAAAAGGGGGGTCCCAAAACGTGTTTTCTCCATGTTAATTTCCATAGGAATGTTTAGACACGGCTACAGCCCGAACTGCTGAACGGAATTACACAAAATTTGGCAAAAAGGTAGGTCTTGGTTCAGAAAGAGTCCTTTTTGTTAAATGGTGTAAATCCGTTCAGTAGTTCCTGAGAAATTAAAAAATAGAGGTCGGAAAATCAATTTCCCATAGGAAACTTTAGACACGGCTACAGCCTGAACTGCTGAACGGAATTACACCAAATTTGGCAAAAAGGTAGTGTTTGGTTCAGAAAGCGTCCTTTTTTAAAATGGTGTAAATCCGTTCAGTAGTTGCTGAGAAATTCAAAAAATAAATGTTTCGATATCTAGGGACGCGGAGGATTTGCGAACCCTCCCGACCACGAGCTTCACTGTGATTGGCTGCCAACACTCCAAACCAGGAAGTGTTGGCAGCCATCTTGTGACTCGGTAGAACCGAGTCACAAGAAAACAGTAAAAACAAAGGTGAAAAACAAGAAAAGGGGGCAGGGTAGAAACACCCTGACCCCCCAGGCCTGCTCAGGGGGTCCCACAAGGACCCCCAGGGCTACAAAAAGCATTTTGTTTTATAATTGCAGCGGAAATTGCGTTGGGGTCGCGAATCCCACTGAAATTATTTTAAAAAACGAAGCGCGGGCTCCCGCACTTAATTTTCTATAAGCCCCCGGGTGGGCCAGGTCCCAGGGGAATTGTCTAATTTTTAATTTGTTATTGCGGGGGCCCGCGGGGGCCCCCGCAGCCCCGGGGACTGCTACCTCCCCGGGGCTATGTTTATAATAAGCGGGAGGGCACGCGGCCCTCCCGCAGCCCCGGGGACCGCCACCCCGCCGGGGCTTGTTCTTTAATTTGTGGGGGGGCCTCCAAGGCCCCCCCAAAGCCCCAGGTATCGCCACCCCCCGGGGCTTTTCTACAATATTCGCGGGGCACACGGCCCCCCCGCAGCCCCAGGGACCGCCACCCCCTGGGGCTTGTTTCATTTAAAAAAATTAAACCTGTGTGGGGGGGCACGAGCCCCCCCACATGCCCCGGGGACCGCCACCTCCCCTGGGCACTAAAATGCAAATGTGGGGGTCCATTATGGACCCCCGAGCCCCGGGGACCACCACCTCCCCGGGGCTATGTAAATAAAGGGAGGGGGGCTGTGCGGCCCCCCTCCTGGAGCCCTTCATGGCCCTGGGGACCGCCACCCCCCAGGGTCGGCTCCTGCAGTGTCCCGGGGTGCCCACCCCTGGGACACTGGTGTTTGCTATGACAGGGCAGGAGCCGTGCGGCTCTCGCCCTGTCATATCAAACTCTGCTTTGGATTTTAGAAGCAAGAGCAGGTTTCCTGCTCTCACTTCCAAAATCCAAAGCAGATTGGTTTTCCACACGGGGAGCTGCATGTCAGCAGCTCCCTGTGTGGAAAAGCAATGCCGGCTCCCGCAGGAGATGGGGAGCCGGCGGGACCATGGGGGATTGGGGTCACCCCATGGTCCCTAAACATTTGGGCATGCCCGGGGGATGGGGTCCCAGGGCAAATGTAAATTAATAAAAGTGGATATTTTTTGAAAAAAAATTGGAGTCGCAACCCTAGCGCGGCGCTCACCGCGGCCGCATGGTGTGAATGCGATGGGTGTGTGGGGCTCAGCGTGGCCCCTAGTGTGAACGCAATGGGTGCGCGGTGCTCAGCGTGGCCCCTAGTGTGAATGCGATGTGTGCGCGGCGCTCAGCGGGGCCCCTAGTATGAACGCGAGGGGTGCGCGGCACTCAGTGCGTCCCCTAATGTGAACGCGATGGGTGCGCGGTGCTCAGCGCTGCCCCCTGGTGTGAACGCGAGGGGTGCGTGGCTCCCAGCGCAGCCTCTGGTGTGACCGCGAGGGGTGCGCGGCACTCAGCGCGGCCCCTAGTGTGAACGCGATGGGTGCGCGGCTTTAAGTCGCGCTGGGTGCGCGAATCCAAGCAAAAATAATTAAGATTTTTTTTTTTAAATATAAATCTAGGTTATATGTTGGCTAATTGGGTGGCTCTAAAAAGAGCCCTTGTGTTTATTATGAGTTTCTTGCAGCTACATGTAAGTGCGGATGCAGAGCTTTAGGTTGTTGAGAAACACTCTGTTCCCTTCATCAGTGAAGTGTACTCCGTCACTTCTGTAGATGCCCTCCATATGGAAACGTAGATTGTTGTTATATATGGAGCCCATTCTATGGTCTCTGAGGTAAGCAGAAACAGCTTTATTGACATTCTTCCTAGCTTTCTCAATCTGAGGACAAAATTGATTAGACCACTTCCATTTCTGTCTTTGGCATATGTTAGAGTATACAAAGACAGTTTGGGGGAAAAGCAACATCAATTCTGCAAAGGTGTCCTTCATTAGCATTTCCAGACCTACCCCAGTCAATGTGCCTAGGTCATTGCTACCACAGTGCACAATTATGAGGTCAGGGGGTTGGAGATGCAAAAATGTTTTAACCAAAGGCATCAATTGGTGCCACTTTAATCCTCTCTGTCCAATCCATTTTATGTCTACATTTTGCAATGCTAGGTCTTTGTCAATACCTCTGTGTTCAGCATACCTTTTGCACCAGAATACATAGCTGTGCCCAACAATCCACACAGAAAGCATCTTGAAGGGATGTCTGTAGGTAATCAAAAAATGTCTGTAGCTGAGGTAGTCAGTTGGTAGAATGAGAGATATCTAAAATGGTGGACAATATTCTGTTTTAAAGAAAGTAGAGATTTGATTGGCTGTTTAAGAACATTATACATTCAAAAATAGGGTGCATTTTACTTTGTTTAAAAATCAAGTTTCTTATTGGTTAGTAAAAAATGTTTGAAAGGTACAGCAGAAAGGATAAGGTCATGTTTTGCAAAGCCAACCACACCTGCTGTTGTCATTTGCAACATTGTGTGGTGAACTTGTGACCTGCAGTTAAGTTGAATGTTGCATGACCTGTTGCTATGGAAACTGACATTAAGGAGAAGGGTTGAAGAAGTCAGTTGAAAAGGGTTATTATCTGTGACCAATGGAAATGTGTTTTACAATTTGAAATTCTCTGGGAAGTAATGTCATTTGTTGCTTATGTGTATTTGTGTGGAAAAAGAGAGGGAAACCTTGCCATTACTGGTTTCACCTTGCAGAGTCTGGTGATTTATATTGACTGTGTGTAAAAGAAAATCCTGTCTGAGTGTGTGAGATTTTTCATTCAACAGATTTATTTGCAAGGTGAGTTATATATTTTTGAGGTTTATTTAAAAAGATTTGACATTATTCTAAAACTGTGTTGTTTGAAATATATTCTTAAATGTAGAGATGTATATTGGATTTAGTTTTATTGTACTTCAAGTTTGTTTAAAAAACAGTCTGTAGGAGGCGTGGCCTAGCGAGCTAAGATGGCGGTCGCACCTTGAGTGTGCTCCCGGACCCCTCCGCTATCCGCCTGCATTCTGCCCGTCCTACTGCCCATCCAGTGCTGAAACCCGGCGATTTCCCCTGCCGCCGCACGCCCTGACGAGACCCCTGGCTGGGAGGACCCGAGACATCAGGGCCACGCTACAATCCGGTCTGTCCAGCCGGAGCTCGCCTCTAACATGGCGGCCTCCCCCTCGAGCCATCCGTTACCTGCGGCGTGGAGTCGAGCTGCCCAGGCCCCTGATGTGCTGTCGGCCTGAGAGGCCCTGGAGACCGAGAGGCCTTGTGGGGGTGAGAACGGTAAAAGCACCGCTTGCCTCCTCCTTCCTTAGCCGGGCTGAAGTGGTCAGTTGAATCCGGCCCGCCGTGACATTGACTGGCGCCGCTGGCGCGAAAACTGCCTCCGGCCCCCTGCCCTTGACAGGGACACCCGCGCCTGTACCTGGCTCCTCCGCTGTCTCGGCAGTGTCATCGGGTGGCGGGATTCCGAAGCGGAGGTCTGGAGACCGGCGGTGACCGAGCCCTATACACGGAGCCCCGGCCTACGGGGTGACCAGGAGCCCTCCCCCTCTTCCTCCCGTACCTGCTGAGGCTGGCCCTGAGAGAGGCGCTGTCCCTGCCGCCTCCCGGTGCTGGGATCCTGTGGCTGCATCCAGCCCCCAGGTGGTGTTGAGGTGGTGGCGGCCGCCGCATCGGGCGGCGGGAAACCGAGGCTGACAACTTGGGATCCTGGAAGATATGCTGCGGCCGTAGGAGGTGGAGACCCGGTGACTGGCTGACTGGCTGACTAAAGAGCGGTGAGTCCGGGCGCCGGGGAGGGGTCCAGAGCTTGATGAAGGAGACCCCGTGCGTCCGGCCTGCGCCCGGCCTGCTTGGGTGACTTGGGTGGTGCTACATGTGGTTCGGCCTGCTGCTCTGGCCTGCCGCTTCTCCCCGCCCCATCTGCAGCGCGTCAGACCTCCGGCGGCTCCGGCGTCCATCCCGCTGTCCGGCTCCAGCTGCTCCCTGCTCCCGAGGATTGTCTCTCTCCTCCTCCTTCCTCCTTGCCTGGGGGGGCTGCAGCTGCTGCAGAGGCTGACCCACTGGCGAAGAGGCACTATACCTGCGCCCCCCTGGGACAGTAGCGACTGCGGCGGCACTCCGGCCCTCTGCGGCCCTGCCGTGGTGTCGGCCGTCATATCGGGCGGCAGGGGGGCGGCGGACTGGCTGTGGTGGCGGATCCTGGGCCCAGCGCTGCTGTGCTGGGAGGTGGAGATCCGAGGTTTGGCGGCCTCCAGGGTGGTGAGCCTGACCGATGGTCTGAGATCTGCTGGGAGGGACCTCCCGTGTGCCTGACCCGCTTGTGCAACCTGGGCCCTGTGCGGTGCTGGACCGGCTGACCTATTGCTCCCCTTACCTCACTGCGGTGGGCCCTATCCCCTGGTTCTGGATTTCTCCCTGCCGGCCTGCCGGGGCTGCACCCCTGCCCCTGCCCGGAGGAGACCGGGTGGGGAGACACGATCTGTTTCAGTTGGGCCTACCGGACCAGAGTTTCCCCTGCTGGCCTACATCCCGCACGTCATTGCTCCGCCCTCGTGGACCTGTGGCTTAGAGAAGGTTGGTGTTTGGCCGCACGCACCGAGCGGCACGGGGCTAGAGAGCTCCCTCCCATCTCTCCCTGATCGGTATTGGCGTATTCACAGGGAACTGTGGTCCCTCTGTGAGGGGGGCCCCGCTGCCGGATCTGGGAGGGCCCGTCAGCGTATTGCCTCTTGCCGAGATCCCCAGCTGTGGAGGATCTGGTACCTGCCTTGGGGCCTCACCGAGGGTGGCTGCACCGCCACGCATTCCGACTGGTGTGGGATCCCAAGGCTCTGGGTCCAACCTGCTCCTGTGCCTCTTGCCCTGGGTCAGGGGCCCCTGCCACGAAGACTATCTACAGAACTGGCTGAACTCTGACCCGAGAAGTGACGATCATGGGTCGCGACAAAGTGGCCAAAACCCCGGCCACCCAGACTAAAATGGACCGCTTTACCACCACGGACGCCGGGGCGGTTGGAGGAACCATCGACAAAGACACCCCGCCGGCCGCAGACCTGGCTACCATACTCCAGGCCATACATGCCTCACAGTCCTCTGTGGAGGGTAAAATTGCAGAGGTCAGAGTGGACATTACCCTCATCCGGCAAGATATGCGGAATGCGGTGTCCCGGATCACGGAGACAGAGTCACGCATCTCCACGGTGGAGGACGACGTCCACCAACTTAAGGAACAGGTCACCCGTCTCCAATCCCACACCCAAGAGCTTCATCGGCGGGCGGAAGATGCTGAAAACAGAGCCCGTCGTAACAATCTCCGCCTAGTGGGATTCCCGGAGGGAACGGAGCAGGGTCGCCCAGCAGACTTCATAGATAAATGGCTTCGCTCATGGGTCACCGAGGGCTCACTATCCCCGTGGTTTGCGATTGAACGAGCGCACCGCTCCCTTGCCCCTAGGCCGCCGCCGGGGGCAGCCCCCAGACCCATCATTATGCGAATTCTCAATTTTAAAGATCGGGACTCCATCTTGGCTGAGGCCCGCAAACAGCAATGTCTTAGGTACGACAACCACACGATTATGGTCTTCCCCGATTACACCCGTGAGGTCCAGAATCAACGCCGTTCATTTGGGGAAGATAAGCAAAAGCTGCGTGCCCTTAACATTCAGTACCGGCTCCTTTTTCCAGCACGCCTGCGAGTGGTTTTCTCCAACAAGACCCTTTTCTTTGACACCCCTGAAGAGGCATGGACTTGGGCCACGGAGGAACGCCCCCTGAGAGTTACCGACCATCCATCCTCACCAGGTGGCATGACTCGTGGATCCGGCAACCGGGAGGCTCCTGGTCCCCGGCCCCAGCGCAATCGCTCACGAAGACGCCGAGGTCAGAGAAGGGCCCGTTCTGATTCCCCACTGGGCCCCCCCCGACAACCAACTCCACTACCTGGGGGGCCTTCCGGTCGGAGACGGTCCGGCTCCTCGGGACATCTGAATCCTGGAGGTTCCTCGCCCCGGCCTTCATCGCTGGACCTTCCGGACACTGATCTGTCGCGTAGCCCAATGCTCCTCAGGGACCCTACTTGAGCGCGTCTCTGCCCGCCAGGCCTGGCTCCGCGGCCGGAGACGGCAGCTCGGCTAATCAGTGCTGCAACCTCAGACGGACTTCACGATGCACATCCTGCAATGAGGAGGGGTCCTCCACGTTTCCCAGTCCCGAACGTTTTAGTTTGGTCATTGTTGTTTTTCCACTGTTAGGGCGACAGATGCTTCCGTTCCTGAAGTATAGGGTGGGGGTTGGGTTCGGGTGGGGGGACCGTTGTCCCGGGTTCTATGGTGTTTTTGTTTTTTGTTTTTCTCATGCCAGCACTTCTGCCTCATCTTGTCACATGTATACAGTGATAGATCTTGTCCTTCTATGTCCCACACTCCAAGCGGGTCCACTGCCACGCTCCCTGCGCATGTGGGGCACTCAACCACTTAACCCGCCTCTCCATGTCTAACGATCACACGGGTTTAACATCACTACACATTATGTCATGGAACGTGAACGGCCTCCTCGACAAGGTTAAACGCACTGCGGCCCTGCGCTATGCACAGCGACACAAGGTAGACATATTGCTGCTTCAGGAGACCCATCTAGTAGGCAACCACTGCCCCTTCCTTGCGCGCTATGGCTACAGCGGGGTTTGGCACGCTGGTTTTACCCGGGGATCTCGAGGGGTGGCCGTACTGCTGCGCCGCGCTCTGCCATTTGTTGAGCGTAAAGCAATCCAAGATCCGGGCGGCTGCTTTCTCGTTCTGGAAGGGAGCATTGGGACCCAAGCCCTGAATTTGATAACGGTGTATGCTCCCCCCTCTCTGCTGTCCTCCACGCTCCAGCGCCTCACTCCACTAATAGCCGCCCTACCTCCGGGGACCACTGTGGTGGGGGGGGACTTTAATGCAGTTATGGCCCCAGCTCTTGATTCTGCTGCGACCCCCTCTATCTCCCGGGTTTCCCAATCCACAATCTTTTCAAACTGGGCTGCGAATCTGGGACTTAGTGATGCATGGCGACTCTGGCACCCGAACACTGCTATGTTCACTCACACATCGGCTGCCCACCACACACAGGCCAGATTGGACTATATGTTTCTCCCGGCCCTGGACTGTCGATCGGTCCAAGCCATCACTATCCTTCCCAGAGGCCTCTCGGATCACTCCCCAGTATCTATGCATCTGGGTAGCCTCCCGGCCTCTTCACGCCCGATTTGGCGGCTCAATGCCTGGTTTCTCCAGGATGAAGACCTCAAGAAACATGTAGGGCTTGAGCTACATCACTACTTCGCGGATAATCAAGGCTCGGTCTCGTCCCCGGGTACCTTGTGGGAAGCCGCTAAGGCAACCATTCGCGGTTTCGCCAAAGGCCAACTCAAAATTCAGCGCTCGAAGCAGGAGGCCCGGCTCACACTCCTAGAGGCTCAAGCGGCCCGGCTGGAGGCCCGTCCACCCGGGGAAAGAACGGAGGAGCAAGATCGAAGACTTACCTTTCTCAGAGATGAGCTCAGACAGGCCTCCATGGAGTCCGCCAAGCTGCTATGGAGATCCTCCGTGGCGAGAGTGTATGGGTGGGGGATAAAAACGGGAAACTTCTCCATCGTCTGGCCACTTATCCAATGGCTAACCGTATTATTCCCGAAGTGGTGGACTCCCAGGGGCAGACATACCAAGCCCCCACGGCGGTGGCCCAGTGCTTTGCCTCTTATTACACCGCTCTATACTCTGCCCGACCTCCAGATCTCGCCCTATCAGAACTTCTCCAGAATGAAGGATTCTCGCTCCCACAGCTCACTGATACGGAGGCGGGCGATCTAGACCTCCCGATTACTCCGGAAGAACTTAATGATGCTATTTCCCGCATGGCAGCGGGCAAGACGCCAGGACCAGATGGCCTCCCGCAGGAATTTTACGCATCCTACCGGGCCACGTTGATTCCCCATCTTCTGGCAGTATACCGCGAGGCAGCGGACCGTGGTTTCTTCCGTCCTGAGACGGATCTTGCTACCATCGTGGTGATCCCCAAGTCTCAGCCCCCCTCAGTCCGCTGCTCTGATTACCGTCCCATCTCCCTTATTAACTCAGAACTCAAGATCTTTGCCTCAGTTTTGGCGCACCGTCTACGCCCTCACCTGGCCAAATTAGTCCATATAGACCAATGCGGCTTTATGCCCGGCCGGGGCACCAGGCACTGCCTGAGACGGCTCTACCTGGCTCTGGCACACCGCCAACAACTGACTCCCTATCTCTCCTTGCTTCTCGTAGATTTTGAGAAAGCATTTGATTCTGTGGACTGGCGGTACCTAGAGGCAGTGCTGTCGGAGATGGGATTTGGAACCCCCTTTCGCAACTTGATTAAGACCCTGTACTACAAGCCGCACGCCCAGGTGATGGTTAACGGAGGTCTCTCCCGCCCCTTCCCCATTGGGAGAGGCATGAGACAGGGTTGCCCCCTCTCGCCCCTCCTTTTCGCGTTAGTGATGGAGCCCTTTGCCTCGCTCGTCCGCGCCGATCCGTTACTTACGGGATGGCAGTGGCCCGGTCAGGAGGAGGACAAGATAGCCCTTTACGCCGACGACGTCCTGCTCTTCCTGTCGGACCCAGCCCATTCAGGACCTCGATGTCTCCGAGCTCTACGTCTCTTCGAACGTGTCTCTGGTCTCAGATTGAACGCGGCCAAGTCGGTCTTGGTCCCCCTTCATTTGTCAAGAGAATGTTTCGAAAGGCAGTCCTCGATCCCTCTCCGGCGCTAGTCATTTAAATACCTGGGGATCTGGGTGACGCTCCTTCCTGATCTCGCCTGGGCTCTCAATGTCACTCCGCTGGTGAAACGGGTACGCGCGGATCTCCTTCGATGGCAAACATTGCCGTTGAACCTTATGGGCAGGATCGCTCTTTTTAAGATGATGGTCCTACCACGATTTCTCTATATGCTCCAAAACACGCCCCTCACCTTCTCGCGGGCCTGGTTCAGAGAATTGGATGGCTTGGCCACTAAATTCCTCTGGGGAGGGCGGCGGTCGAGATTGGCTCTCGGTCATTGCAGAATTCCACCCTTTGATGGGGGACTGGGAATGACGAACTTACATCTATATTACCTGGCGACGAGGCTTCTCACTGTGCATGACTGGTTTAATGGAGGTTGGGCGGATCCGGCCTACCGACTGGAACTACTTGCCTTGGGTTTTTCCGGTATTCAAGGGATGCTGTACGGGACCACTATCCCCCACACCATGCCAGGGATTACCCGCGGGGTGTTTTTGGCCTGGCGAGCCGCCCTGCGCCATACCTGCTGGTCAGGCAGACTAACCCAATGTACTCCTCTGTGGAGTGGAACATGGCTCAGAGATGTTGCTTCTCTCTCCGGATTCAGAGTCTGGGATCTCATCGGCATTTCTCAGCTGGGAGATGTCTGGAACGGCAGTCACATTCGCGAATTCTCAGACATGCAGACCCGGTTCTCCCTCCATGCCTCTCAGTTTTACCGCTATCTTCAATTGCGCCACGCACTTCATGTCCACATCTCGGAAGGGACCGCCCTACCTGCATACAGTCCACCGGAGGCACAGGTCATGACGGGCAACCAGGGGAAGGGGGGGATTTCCCGTATCTACCGCTCCCTCACGAATAACACCCCCAATTCCCTCTCCTCTCTCCGGGATAAGTGGGAGGGTTGGATAGGCTCCCTAGAAGATGCTGATTGGAGAGACGCGCTGATGGCTCCTAGAACTGTTACTGCTTCAGCACGACTCCGCTTAGTTCAAATATACTATTTGCACGCGGCCTACATCACACCACTGCGCCTTCATCGCTCTGGGCTCCGGCCTGGTGCGTCTTGTCCCCGCTGCCAATGCTCACAAGCAGATTTCTATCACATGGTATGGCTCTGTCCCGCAGTTACGCGCTACTGGGAATCAGTGACAACTGAACTTACGGAGGTCTTGGGCTGGGAGGTCCCACTGAATCCACTAAACATCCTTTTAGGGGTTACAGATGGTTTAAATGGGAACAGGGCCGAGAAGCTCTGCCTCACCACGGCACTGATGGTTGCTAAACGGGATATCGCAGCCCTTTGGATGGACCCGTTGACCCCCACTGTGACACGGTGGCGAAGGGGGGTGGATTGGTGTGCGGCGCAGGAACGGCCAATGTATGTAACCCGCGGCTGCCCCAAAAAGTTTCGAAGGGTGTGGGGTAAATGGATCGGGGTGGTGGAAGACTGAATTTCCTGAGGCTGCTCCATGGACAGGGATGTGGACAATGTTGCTTGCTATTCCTTGCTGGACTCATGCTTGTCAGAGCGTCACTCCTACTATGTCACTGTTCTATAATGATCAATGTGCTGTATGCGGGCTTGTTTTTTGCTGCAAAGATGTTAACTAAAATCAATAAAATTGGTTATCAAAAAAAAAAAAAACAGTCTGTACAGTAATATATATATTTTTAAGTCTGTTCAAAGGTATAGCTGACCGATGCCTCATATTTTTAGATAGTTGGTTGAACATGCAGTACAAATGTGTATTTTGAAAGATGTTGATATAAGGTGTAGTTTATTAGGCATCATTTTTTCTTCTCTCTGCAAAGGTATAGTTTAATGATAAAGTATAATTATAGATACTTTGGTAAAGATGCAGCACAACTGTGGTGTTTGAAAGATGATCTTATAAGGTGTTAATAATTAAGTTTCTGTTATTAGTTTGTACAGAAGGTAAAGTTAAATGATGCCATATGTTTTAAGATAGAATGGTGAAATAAGGTGTTGTTAATTATGCTTCTTTTTGTAGTCTGAGCAAAGGTATAGTTGAATGATGCCACATAATTTTAGATACAGTGGTGAAGATGTGTAAAAAAAAGTGTGGTTTTAGAAATGCTGATAAAAGGTGTTGTAAATTAGTCTTCTTTCTTAAGTCTGTTGAGAGATATAGTTTGATGATGTTGCACATTTCTAGATTTAATAGTCAAGATGTAACTCAAAAATAAACCACCGCATTTTACTCTTTCTGGTATGTTGTACTTTTCTACTTAACTAGATAGTATGTAATGACTCATGTATGTGTTCAGATTGTATTTATATAGTTGTATGTATATTTACTGAATTATTAAAAGATGACTGACTGATTACAGGAGTGCAAAGGTAGTGAATATGTGATTTTATAAGTACACGAGAAATGATTTACTGATTCTATATTGTGCAAACACCCAGTTAGTATCCAAGCACTACCCATGCATTCATGCAATGACTCATGCACTAACTGATGCAGTGATAAAATCTCCAGAGCACTACATATGCAGTCCAGCAATCCCCCTGTCACTCCCTGTGGACTCTTTTATTCAGTCTGCCATGTCCTTATCTAATCACTGTGCCAAAATACAGGCACTTATAAATTCATCATGCATTCTCCTTGCAGTACTCTAAGTATTCTGTCGTTATCCATGTACTCATGCAATGACCGAGGGACTAACACATGCAGTGCTACAATCACATGTGCACTATGCATGTAGTCCTGTAACCACCTACACACTACTGATTCACTCCTCCAATTATCCAGGTAGTACCCATGCAGTCCAGCAATCAAATTGTCACGCCCTGTGCACTCCTCCAATCACCCAGCCAGTACCATGTACTAATCCAATCACTCTGCCACAACCCAAGCACTTATAAATTCACCATGCACTCTCCTTGCAGCACTCTAGGTATTCTGTTGCTATCCATGTACTCATGCAATGACCCAGGGAGTAACACATGCAGTGTTATAATCATATGTGCACTATCAATATAGTCCTGTAACCACCTATACACTACTGATTCACTCCTCCAATTATCCAGGTAGTACCCATGCAGTCCAGCAATCACACTGTCACTACCCATGCACTCCTCCAATCACTGAGCCAGTACTATGTACTAATCCAATCACTTCGCTAAAACTCAAGCACTTAGAAATTCACCATGCACTCTCCTTGCAGTACTCCAATAATCCAGTCAGTACCCATTTACAATCCTTTGAGTGCTATCTATACAGTTTAGTAATCTCCATGTTACTACCTATGCACTCCTCCAATTACCCAGCCAGTCCCATGTCCTTATTCAATCACTCTGCCACAAACCAAGCACTTATAAATTTACCATGCACTCTCCTTGCAGCACTGTAGGTATTTTGTCATTATCCATGTACTCATGCAATGACCCAGGGACTAACACAAGCAGTCCTACAATCACATGTGCACTATCCATGCAGTCCTGTAACCAACTATTGATTCACTCCTCCTATTACCCAGAGAGTACACATGCAGTCCAGCAATCACACTGTCACTCCTGTGCACTCCTCCAATACCCCAGCCACTACCATGTACTAATCCAATCACTCCGCCAAAACCCAATCACTTAGAATTTTACCAAGCACTCTCCTTGCAGTATTCCAATCATCCAGTCAGTACCCATTTACAATCCTTTCAGTGCTATCTATACAGTTTAGTAATCTGCATGTCACTACTAATGCACTCCTCCAATCACCCAGGCAGTCCCATGTCCTTATCCAATCACTCTGCTACAACCCAAGCACTTATAAATTCACCATGCACTCTCCTTGCAGCACACTAGGTATTCTGTTGTTATCCAGGTACTCATGCAATGACACAGGGACTAACACATGCTGTGCTACAATCACATGTGCACTATCAATGTAGTTCTCTAACCACCTACACACGACTAATTCACTCCTCCAATTACCCAAGTAGTACTGATGCAGTCCAGCAATCACACTGTCACTCCCTGTGCACTCCTCCAATCACCCAGCCAGTATCATGTACTAATCCAATCACTCCGCCAAAATACAAGCACTTATAATTCACCTTGCACTCTCCTTGCAATACTCTAAACATGCAGTCAGTACTCATGCAATTATCCAGGCACTAACTCATGCACTTCTACAATCCTTTGAGTGCTACCTATACAGTTTACTAATCCTCCTGATACTACCTATGCACTTCTCCAATTATCCAGCCACTCCCATGTCCTTATCCAATCACTCTGCCACAACTCAAACACTTATAAATTCACCATACACTCTCCTTGCAGCACTCTAGGTATTCTGTTGTTATCCATGTACTCATGCAATGACACACAGACTAACACATGCAGTGCTACAATCACATGTGCACTATCAATGTAGTCCTCTAACCACCTACACACTACTAATTCACTCCTCCAATTACCCAAGTAGTACCCATGCAGTCCAGCAATCACACTGTCACTCCCCGTGCACTCCTCCAATCACCCATTCAGTACCATGTACTAATCCAATTACTCCGCCAAAATACAAGCACTTATAATTCACCTTGCACTCTCCTTGCAATACTCTAAACATGCAGTCAGTACTCATGTACTCATGCAATTATCCAGGCACTAACTCATGCACTTCTACAATCCTTTGAGTGCTACCTATACAGTTTACTAATCCTCCTGATACTACCTATGCACTCCTCCAAATATCCAGCCACTCCCATGTCCTTATCCAATCACTCTGCCACAACCAAAGCACTTATAAATTCACCATGCACTCTCCTTTCAGTACTCTAGGTATTCTGTTGTTATCCATGTACTCATGCAATGACACAGGGACTAACACATGCAGTGCTACAATCACATGTGCACTATCCATGCAGTTCTGTAACCAACTATTGATTCACTCCTTCTATTACCCAGAGAGTACACATGCAGTCCATCAATCACACTGTCACTCCTGTGCACTTGTCCAATCCCCCAGCCACTACCATGTACTAATCCAATCATTCCGCCAAAACCCAATCACTTAGAATTACACCATGCATTCTCCTTGCAGTATTCCAATCATCCAGTCAGTACCCATGTACTCATGGAATTACTGAGGCACTAACTCATATACTTCTACAATCCTTTGAGTGCTACCTATACAGTTTAGTAATCTCCATGTTACTACCTATGCACTCCTCGATTTACCCAGCCAGTCCCATGTCCTTATCCAATCACTCTGCCACAACTCAAGCACTTATAAATTCAGCATGCAGTCTCCTTGCAGCACTCTAGGTATTTTGTCGTTATCCATGTACTCATGCAATGACCCAGGGAGTAACACATGCAGTGCTGCAATCACATGTGCACTATGCATGCAGTTCTGTAACCACCTATACACTACTGATTCACTCCTCCAATTATCCATTTAGTACTCATGCAATCCAGCAATCACCCTGTCACTACCCATGCACTCCTCCAATCACCCAGCCAATATTATGCACTAATTCAATCACTCCACCAAAACACAAGCACTTATAAATTCACCATGCAGTCTCCTTACTGTTTTTTAATCAACCAGTCACTACCCATGTGCATATGCAATGATCCAGGTATTAATACATGCACTATTAAAATTCTCCATGCACTGCCCACGCACTCCTCTAAATAGCTAAACCCTTGTCATTCACTACTACAATTATCCAGTTAGTACCTGTGTACTGCAGTAAAAGTATTGTGATATCAAAACAAAGCGTTTAAATGGTTATTATGTAGAACGTGTTTGTTTAGTAATAGATTGGTATATTTTATAGATTTATATTAATAATATTCCATTATTTTTTTTTACAGATATTCTTCAGCATCATTAAAAAAGACTTATCATGACTAAAAAAACAGTAAAGAGGAAACAACAAAAGAAAGACTATTACTTGAAGAAAAGACAACAGCAAGAATTAGAAGAAGTACAACATGTGGGAAAAAAGAAAAAGTCTTGCGGTAAGAGAACAAAATAATTTATTAAAAAACTTTCAAAGACAAGAAACAGTTTGCACAATGTTTCTACATTGTACAAAGAATACCTCAACAACAAAGAAGAATGAAAAGAAAAAAGGAGAAATTAATGGGAAATCACGTTTTCAAAAAACAATCTATGGTAAAAGGAGAAAGAATCAATTTCATGAAATAAGGAAAATAATGTTTCACAATAGAGTAGTACTTAATTTATTAAAAGATGCCAAGAAATATAAAAAAAATCAGTATTTTATAAAAAGAAGAAACAGATTGAAACTATTGTTGAAAAGGCTTTTCAATTAAAAAGGAAATTATTCATTTTAATTTTAAACAGGATTCGATCATTAGATAAGCCAATACATTTTATGAAGTCCAAAAGTAAAAAGAAAAGAGTAATTAACAGGACTAACTTTTGTGATTTTTTTTTGGGGTGAATGGAAGCACAGTTCAAGTTCAGAGCCTTTTTTTAATGAAGAGAGCTATTTTCAAACCAATACATTATTGTACACATTTGAAACCAGTGGTCGTGCTTATGAAGTGAAGAACGGTTGTCCAATTGAAAAAGAAAAGATGGTTCCTAGAAATGTAGAAGAAGTGATAGCTGATGAAGTTCTAGGGAGACGTAGTAAAGCCCCAGTGTATACTTGGGATTGTAGTAGTATTTGTAGTATACAACAGGAGTCTATTGATATTTTACGCAATTTCTTACGAGAGTATAGTAAAAAAAGTGTTAAACAAAAGATTAAGATGTTGCAAGGACTAGATCCTTGCAAAGTTAGAAAAAATACTGGTTTGCAAGGTCATTCTCTGGCTTGTCTTTCTAGAAAAGTGTGTCAAAGTGTTTTTCATCATTTTAGAATGTTAGCAGTACATCACTCTCAAATGCGGAAGTTAGTCAGAAGATTGTATTACGCAAAAAGTCCAGCAATATTTTTAAATGACTTAAAACAGTGCTCTTTTGCATGGGTCAATATCAGATGTAAAAAAAGTTTGTGATGAAATAGAGTTTTGTTACTTTGGTCCTGAAGAAGAGTGTAGACAAAGTGAGACATTGATAGAAGTAGGTGTTGAAGAAGACGTGGAACATAGTAGTACTGAGAAGTTTGAAGAAGAAATTACAAAGTTTAAGGTAATTTCGTGTGAAAGACCAAATTATGCTTGTATTTGTTGTCGAAGAACTCACTATAAAAATCAGACTAGGAATGTTGATCCGTATTTAAAAAGTGAAAGAGAAAATAATGATAAGTGGAAGGAATTTGCAACTTATTTGTTGGTAGAGGATTGCTTTGATTTGGGTACTGATCAACGTATTTGTAAATATTGTTATAACAAATTAGAGGACAACAAAATGCCAGCTAGAGCTGTCCATAATAATCTAGAGTTGGTAGCTATTCCTCCAGAATTGGTAGATTTAAACACGTATGAGTCTATTCTTATTCAATCTGTGCACCCGTTTCAGGCTATTGTTCGTATGGAGCATAAAACAGGTAGGTTGCCTCCCACAGATTTACAGAGAAGATTAAAAGGAAGAGTTGTATATTTACCTCTAGATTTAAAGAAAAATATTAAAACTATTGGTGTAGAGAAAGAGGAAACTGAACCAGTAGTTATTCTAGTTAATGGTGTTCCTACAAAGAGTAAGAAAATCTGGCAAGAATTAGTAGATGTCAGCAAAGTGCAAAAGGCAACATTGTATCTTAGAAAAAACAATGATTACTACAAAAATGTGTATGTGGAAGAAGAAGAAATAGTTTTAGGAGATGATAGTGAAATGTCAAGTGGTCAAATTGAAAAAGTGGACATGTGCAAAAGTGAAGAAATTTATGAACATTATAGTGTACATCCTTTACATTCCAAAGAAGTGATGGGGAATACTATTGAATTATTCCAAATGAAGAAAGCAAAGGGGACTCCACGAGTGTTTGGGAAAAAGTTTGGAAGCTCGTTGTTTTCCACAGCTCTTTCCCACTGGAAAAGGTGGACGATATGACGAACGACCAGTACAGATTCCCGCATCAGAATATCGGACAACAAGATTGTACGCAGAAGATCCAAGATTTCGACAATGTATCCCATATATATTTCATCTTTTGTTTGAAAGTGACTTGTCTGGACTTTCATATGCAGTCAACCACATATTAAAAACAGGAGTTCATCTTCAAAATGTTTCTGCAAAGGAATTCATGGACAAAGTACATGAGAGAGATGATCATTTAGAATCTCAATTGATTCATTTTATGGCATGTCAGCGTGGTACTAATGAGTATTGGTATCGTCATCATGGAGAACTTAAATGCATGCTAAGGAACTTAGGAACTCCTACGTGGTTTGTTACGCTAAGCTGTGCTGAATACGCATGGGACGATTTACTTCAATTTCTTCGAGAAGCAAATTCAAATATTAAAAACATTGAATTCAAAACACCTGGAGAACTGTGTTCCTTGGATCCTGTAAATGTGTGCAGATATTTTAATCATAGGTTTCAAGCTACGATGTCTTTTATCTGCAATAAAAACAATCCACCTCTTGGAGAAGTTATTGATTTCTTTTGGAGAAAGGAGTACCAAGCTAGAGGTGCTCCTCATATACATATGCTTTTATAGATCAAGGATGCACCCAAATTTGGAACTGATTCGGATGAGACTGTTTTATCTTTCATTGAAGACTATGCTACATGTGCTATACCAAAAACAAGGGAAGAAAATACCTTAAGACAACATGTTTTACGGTTTCAAACTCATCGATGTGGCAAATACTGTCGACGGAAATACAAGTCGAAGGAAAAGTTTTATACCAAATGTCGTTTTGGATTTCGGGCTGGACTGTTCCCATTGGGTGCAGGGTCAAGACTGATTTGCATATGGCTGGGTCCAAACTGGAATGGCAAGGTGAGCAACAAAATGTTGGATTTAGGCCCAGATCTCTGTACTGGGGTGAATGTATGACATTGTTCTGCATTCTGTCCATCAATTGTTCTTTTTGCATTTGTCACCCCGAGTGGGACGGGTATGCCCAGACGTGGGTCCCGTGCTCTCCATGCCACTGGAGCCAAGCTATCCTGGCTGATGAGGGCTGAAAGCCCGAAACCGGTCCTAGGATGTTTGTTTCCAGTCCAGGGAGGACCTGGCCTGGCAGTTCGGGCTGGACTGTTCCCATTGGGTGCAGGGTCAAGACTGATTTGCATATGGCTGGGTCCAAACTGGAATGGCATGGTGAGAAAAAAAACTATGGATTTAGGCCCAGATCTCTGTACTGGGGTGAATGTATGACATTGTTCTGCATTCTGTCCATCAATTGTTCTTTTTGTTTTGGATTTCCACGTCCAGTAATATCTAAAGGAAGAGTGAACAGTTTCATGTCAGCAGTGAGACATACCATCACTAGAAAATCTCCCAAAAATACTTACAATTTAAAAAGAAATGAAGAATCAAAGTATATTAATGATTATAATCCGGTTATTTTGTCGATGTGGAATGCTAATATGGATATCCAGTATGTTGCGGATAATTCCATTGCTGTTGCTCAGTATGTAATGTCATACATAACAAAATCAGAAAAGACGGAGTTGAAAGAAATGTGGGAAGAAATTTCCCATGAGAAGAGTCTTAGTAAGATATTGTACAGCTTTAGTTTGAAGATGCTGTCCCATCGAGAGATTGGATCCTACGAATGTTCAGATCGCTTGTCCTCTTAAAGTTTATATTCAAAGTCAAGAGGAATAATTTGGGTTAGTCTAGGTCTTGCTGCAACACGAAATCGAGTACTTAAATCTGTACTAGAGGGGCGTGGCCAAGCCGAGCAGCAAGATGGCTGCCTAATCTGTCGGCTCCACCGACCGAGCAGAGAATCCGCCAGTAATCCGTTTCAAATCTGCCTAAACTGGGGCTCCAACTACGAAACCTAACATCGGAAGGGCCGCAGCGCAGATTGAAACCACCTGCGGCCAGAAAGGAGGTTCGGCACGGAAGCGGCGAGATCTGCGCCATCGGGCCAGATCGCGGTGGAGGCGCGGCCAGTCGGCCGAGTGTATCGTCAGCACTGCGCATTCATTGGGGTAGCGGCCTCTGGTAACTGAGTTGTTGGGCGCCTGTACACGGAGCCTTGCCAAGTCGGGTGGGAGGACCCGGACCGCGGCTGCCTCCATCCGCTAGCCGCAATTCGCCGGGGGGGCGCCGCCGACACTCCGGTACACAGACAGCAGTGAGCTGAGCGAGAACTTGGGAGGCCGATAGACTCGAAGTGGCAGCATAAGCACGGATGTCAGCATCGGCCTCCGCCACAGTGAACGGACCACACGGAGTGACAGAGGTGAGACGGCAGCCCCGCACCGACCGGGAGGGAGGAACAGAGCCGGGCTGATAACCGGACTGTCAGGCGGAATTCCCTGTGGCTGCATGCACCAAGGACACCGCTAAGCTGGGACTGACGCGCCGCTGTGTCACGAGATCCGATAGACAGCCGCGCAGTTGCAGCATTTGCTTCTTACCAAGAACAAGTGACGTTTGGGGCTGCTCCTTGACCCGTGGGGTGCCAAACACGAGACTCACTAACTGGAACACTGTTGTAACTCCCCGTGGCTGCCTGGGAATACCGCACCGCCGCCCTACCCTGCCAGCCGTGCACTCGCGGCGCAGGAGAGCACAGACTACCAGTGAGGGACGCCCGGGGTGTGGGCCCTCCCCCCCTAACACCTGATTCTGGTGCAAAGCTGAGGCGCGTTTTTGGGGCGGTCTTGACGCACATTTCATAATACTCTGGCGTTGGGGAAGTCCCGGATGCGTGAAACCTGAGGCTGGCACTCCTGCTGTTAAAGGGCTGTACCGCGCAGGAAGGCGGATGCTGGTGATCCCACTGCTGACTCCCACATATCGTACCTTGCATCAAACGTACGCAAGCCACTTCGGAGGGCTCTGCATACATCATGGCGGGGGCCGCAGCTCGAAGGCAGCCCTCCAGGCCAAATTGACGAAATATGCATTGGAGGGAGGCCTCAACGCGAGCCCCAAGGGAGGATCAGCCACACACGACAAATCCGAGCCCGGGGGGAAGCAGAAGGAACCAACGCTGCAAGATATCCTTGAAGCCATCACCTCTGTCCACACGTCGCTGGAGTCGCGTATTGACACGGTGTCCACCGAGGTGTCCCTTATTAGAGAGGATATGCGCTCAATGAACTCGCGATTGAAAAACGTCGAAATCAAAGCGACCTCCCTGGTGAAGGACACGTCAGCGCTGCAGAGGAAGGTGGAGGATCTGCAATCACACACTGCGAAACTGGAAACGCAGTTGGATGAGTATGAAGGGCGCTCTAGGCGCAACAACGTCCGCATAATTGGGGTACCGGAACGAGCGGAAGGGCCATCGGTGGACCTTTTCGAGGAAGACCTGATCACTACTTACCTCAAGCCAAGGGGTCTCTCCAACTTCTTCTCAGTGGAACGAGCGCACTGGGTGCCAGGAGGCCGTCCGAGACCTGGAGCCCCCCCACGACCTCTTCTCACCAGGATCTTCAATTTCCGCGACAGGGATGTCATCCTGCAGTGTGCCCGCTCCACCCAGCCAGTGGAATTCCAAAACAGTCGCATTACTTTCTTCCCGGACTTCACCCTCAAGGTGCAGCGACAACGACGAAGCTTTCTGGAAGTTAAAAAAGTGCTCCGCGACAAGGAATTGAAATATGCCATGATGTTTCCGGCCAAGTTGAGGGTGGAATCGGAGGGGAAGTCTTGGTTCTTCACCACCCCAGATGAGGCCTGGGACTGGCTGAATGGCTGGCGTACTGCGTGTCGCCGCAACACCCAGGCACGGGGCGGGAGGTTGGACGGAGACGCCCGAACCTCTGGTGGTAGCTCGCCACTGCAGGACTTGACTGAGGCGGCGTGGGGTGCCGAATAACTGGTCTGTATGTTTTCCTTTTTCCCTCTGGGAGGTGGCACGATTTCAAACCGACGGAGGGCTGTGGAGATAGAGCCGTCTCCGCCACTGGCGTCAGACTTTGGTCGCCTTGTGTTAGACTGTCACAGTTCGCTTTGTTGCATTGAACTCCTCGACACTTGTCTGTTCCCCTGCTGACCGGTTGGGTGTGGCTAGGTGTTCATTAGGCCCTTGCTGGTGTTCTTAACAGTCAGGTTATTAATGTTAATGTCGATAAAATAGAATTTTCAGGGGCAGATGCTCGGTTAGGCTACACGAACCCGTAAGTTCTTGGAAGGGTGGGCGATAGGCACTCTGCTAGTTTGGGGGGCGGGAGGTTTTGTTACCGCCGAGCAGGGAGGCAGGGAGGGGGTTGGAGGAATGTATGTTGGGTCTGTGGGGTGGGTGGGAGGGGATTGTATTTGTGTTTTGGTTTTGGTATTGTTTTTATTTTGGCATGGCATATCTAATTGGTCTCAGTTACAAGCTGCAGCAGATACAGTGTTTGTAATGCTCTCAGTGATTACAGTGCTTGGGAGTGTCGTGGGACCCTTCCTTGTCTCCCCCTTGCCGTGCTCCTCTCCGGGTTCCTACTCACCTTTAACTCAGAGTGATGGGTACTATGAGTAGACAGAAACTCACTTTGCTCTCCTGGAATGTGAATGGGCGGGGGGACAGAATAAAGAGAGGGGTGGTTCTCCAATTCCTGAAGAGACACTTGCCAGATGTTGTGTTCCTACAGGAGACCCACCTGTTGGGCAACGGTTGTAAGGCCCTGTCACGCTGGGGTTTTCAGTTGGCAGCTCACTCCGCTTTTGGCTCCGGTTCCCGGGGGGTGGGCATCCTAGTCCGTAAATCCTTCCCCTTGACTATCAATACGGTCCATACAGACCCGCTGGGTAGATTCGCAGCTCTGTCTGGGATTTGGGTGGGAGCCACCCTTAACCTGGTCTCAGTGTACATTCCACCAGGCCTACATACGCAGGCCTTTATTGATCTTGGCGATCTTCTCCTGGGCCTGCCGGACGGGCGATTATTGATTGGGGGCGACTTCAACTCTATTGTCTCTGAATCTCTAGACCGATGGCCCCAGAAAGACCTGCCATTATCCCGCAAACGAATCCACAGTTTTTTGGGTGCTATGGGTCGTGTGGATGTCTGGAGGTGCCTGCACCCTGTGGAGCTCCAATACACACATCTTTCAGGCCCCCATGGTACCATGTCACGTATTGACTATGTGCTCACACTCACACACCATCTCCACACTGTCAAAGATATACGCAGTAGCGGTCGGTGGTGGGAGTGCCGCCGGGCGCTGACGTGGGGCGGGGTAGGGGCAGGGTGGGGGGGTAGTAAACTACAGATTACGGGCGATTACAGGTAAGTACACATATAAATAAATAAAACGAATTTCGTTTCTCGCGCTGCATCGCCCAATGTGATGCAGCGCGAGAAACGAAATTCGTTTTATTTATTTATATGTGTACTTACCTGTAATCGCCCATAATCCGTAGTTTACTACCCCCACCCTGCCCCTCCCCGCCCCACGTCAGCGCCCGGCGGCACTCCCACCACCGACCGCTACTGGATATACGACATTTGGCATGGGGAATTTTGGATCACTCTCCCGTCCTGTGTAGGCTGGAGGTGGGGGAGCCCACGATCGGCCGTGTTGCGCCGATCAACTTGTGGAATCTCACAACTCCCTCCATCAGGGAGAAGGTTCTGACTGAATCTGACCTGTATTTCCAATAAAACCTGGGATCGGTTAGCTCCTCCGTCTCACTTTGGGAGGCCTATAAGACTGTCATTCGGGGGGTAGTCCTGGGACAAATCGCTGGGCAATGCAAGGAGAGGGCTGCTGCCATGACACGTTTAGAGGAAGACATTCTAGCACTGGAACACGCAGTCAGATCGCAGGACTCGGAGGAGGTGCGCCAACAGCTCCGTATTAAAACTAAGGAGCTTTCGGACCTAGCCACAGCCGTGGCTAAGGCACAACATAGGGCTACCCTTAGTAGGATCTATGATGTGGGCGATAAAGCGGGCAAACTGTTGGCCTGGCTAGATCGCAGAGATGGGGCGCGGCGCGTTGTGGTCGAAATTGCCATTGACCCACATTCCCGTATAACCGCGCCGCAATACTTTGCAGACGCTTTTGGTAAATACTATCACTCCTTTTATACTTCCAGTATGACCTACTCAGAGGAGGAAGCTTCTTCCCTCCTACGCCATATTCTGATGCCAGTCCTCACCGAGGGGGAGAGTTCCGATCTAGACAGAGATATCACAGTAACTGAAGTGGAGAAGGCCATCCATGATCTGCACGGGGGGAAAGCGTCGGGCCCTAACGGGATTCCCATAGAATTATTTAAACTAACAGCGGGCTTGACCACCCCTTTTGTCACAGCCATGTATCGGGAAAGTAAAGAGATGGGAATTCTTCCCGAGGATCTCAGGTTGGCCAACATTATTGTCATCCACAAAGCGGGCACACCCGCCGATTTGAGTTCCTCATACAGGTCCATCACGCTACTTAACTGCGAGGTCAAGATTCTTGCGAAAGTCCTTGCCACTCGTTTGGTACAAGTCCTTCCTAATCTGATACACCCGGATCAGTCCGGGTTCATGCCGGCGAGAAACACGTCCCTTAATCTCCGCCGACTCCACGCGGTACTCTGCAGGGCAGATACGATTAGGGAGGATGCTGTGGTGGTATCTCTGGACGCCGCTTCGGCCTTTGATACCATTGAATGGCCCTACATGTTTGCTGTTCTTCGCAAGCTGGGATTTGGCCCGGAATTTATTGGATGGGTGCGCCTCTTATATTGTCAACCGTTGGTGCAAGTAGTTGTTAATAACCGGAAATCCCCTGTCTTTGCTCTGGGCAGGGGCACCAGGCAAGGTTGCCCCCTGTCACCGCTCCTCTTTGCCTTAGCCTTGGAACCTCTGGCAGCATGGATCCGCCAGCACCCTGCTATCAGGGGCCTTAAATGGACATATGGGTGGGAGGATTGCATATCACTGTATGCTGACGACATCCTGCTCTATCTTGCCTCCCCGGCAGCGTCTCTCAATGTAGTGATGGATATATTTCAAATTTTCGGCAGGTTCGCGGGCTACGTGATTAACTGGTCTAAATCGGTGCTCTACGTACTTAGTGGACGGCGTCCTCGCCTTCCACGGGGTTGCCAGTTGACGGCGGCCGTCGACGGCTTTAAGTATCTGGGAATCTGGGTATCTAAAGACCTGTCGAGAGTTTATGACACTAACCTTCGGCCACCGCTAGTGCATCTTAAATCAGACGTCATGCACTGGAAGTCGCTCCCCTTGACTCTCCTGGGACGAGCGGCCCTATTCAAGATGATGTCCCTCCCCCGTCCCTTGTACGTGTTACAAAATACTCCCCTACCGGTTGCGGCGTCATACTTTAGGGAACTGGAGAGCACAGTACGAGATCTGCTATGGGAGGGTAAACCCCCCCGCATTGCCACACATAAACTCACGCTGGGGTGGTTTGATGGGGGTATTGGGCTCCCAGACATGAAAAGATACTACTGGGCCTCACAGCTTGCTGCCATTAATCAATGCACTTATAGACGGCATGATGACCCGGCATTTCGGATCGATCGTTGGCTCCTCCCTGGGGGTGGGTTTGAGGGTGCGCTGTATACGAAGTCCCGGAACATCGTCTTGTCCGGCCCGACCAAACATGCCGTGCAAGTATGGAAGGATGCTACTAAAAGCCTGGGTTGGGAAGGCAAGCTCACTCAAGCTACGCCGCTTTGGCATTGTGACCAGCAGGGTCGGCTGTCGCGCTCCCTGGGTTTCGACAAATGGGATACCATCGGTATTTCCAGGATAGGGGACCTTTGGAAATCGGGCAATGTCATACCCTTCTCCCAATTAAGTCAAGAGTTTGAAATGGTCACCACAGAACAGTTCCGGTACTTCCAAATTAGGCACGCGCTGCTCGCAGCTCTCCCCAAGGGTACGGTCCTCCCTGATTCCTCCCCTCTAGAGGACAGGATCTTAGATGGTGACTTGCCAGAAAAAGCTGTATCTCATATATAAGAAGCTCCTTAACAATATGACCGACCCCCTAACCCGTCTTAGAGGTAAATCGGACCATGACGTCGCTGGCCTGGAGGATGAGGAGTGGCGGGCCGCAGTGGCTTCTCCTTGTGAAGTTGCCATCTCCTCCAGACTCCGACTGGTCCAGCTCAAAATCCTCCATAGGACGTATTTGTCCGGACCCTCGTTGGTCCATATGGGCTACGCCCAAGACAGTGGCTGTGCACGACAATGCGGGCAAGAGGGCACCTTCATCCATACACTCTGGGAATGTGTGAAAATTCAGAAGTTCTGGGAGGGTGTGGTTCTCATGACGGAGGAAGCGATGGGGCAGCGGATACAGTGCAACATCAAACTGATTTTGTTGAACATATGGGACCCCACTGACCTTACGGCCAAAGAGAGGATCTGGGCCACTTTGGGTTTCATGGTAGCCAAGCGGAATATCGCACGATTGTGGAGGGCCCCGAACCCACCATGTATAGCTGACTGGGCCAGGGACATGGATTGGTGTATGGTGACAGAGATGCCTATTTATGTCTCAAGGGGATGCCCGAAGAAGTGGTCGCAAATATGGGGGCTTTGGAACGCCTTCCGGGGGGAGATATGTGTGCCGCCAGGGAGTCGTGATAATGTTGTTGATGCTGTTAAATAGTGTGACATTCCCGTGGCCAATCGTATGGTACCGAGGTAAAGGGATTCTTGATGTCTTACCACACTGTGAATTACTGATGATATGTGAAATGCTGTGTCCTTATTGCTTACATGCCAAATTTTTCAATAAAAAAGAATTTATAATAAAAAAAAAAATCTGTACAAGAAATCGAATATTCAGCATTAAATGAACCGGAAAGCACAGATATTGTTAAAACAAACATGTTGGATACATACTATCCAAATAGAAGTCCTCATCTTGAAAATATATGTCTCTATAAAGTGCTGCAATATTATACTTTTAAGAGAAATATCACAGAGAACATAAATAAAGAAAAATATGCAGTGATTGGTTCAGAAGGATGTTTGGTGAAACATAGCAAAGGAAATCTGATTAATCACAGGAAACTGAGTTGCGATACTCCTGATAAAAGGGAATTTTACTATTTAGCACTTCTGCAACTCTTCAAGCCTTGGCGTACGGAACTGGAATTACTTGGAGATTTTCAGTGCTATGAAGATTCTTTTAATGCATGTAAAGATAGCATTGAATGCACAGTTTTTCCAAATTATCTCAAAATGTTGAATGAAGAAATTGATCAAGAAGCTACTATTGCAGCTGAGATTGCTAGAGACAGTTCTCAAGATAGTCAAAGTTCTGCTCCACTGAGTCAAGATCCACTAGGACAACCAATTGTGGAAAATGAAGCAGCAATCACCATGAGTGAAGTGGAAACAGCAATGCATCAAGCTCAACATGATATTATGGACTTAGGGAACTTGGAAGAACAACTAAATATTGAACAGAAAGAAATATATCAGCAAGTGAGACAACAGATCGACCATGGTTTTCTTCATGAGAAAAAAGAATGCACATGCACATCATTTCAACCTATCCGAATGTATGTCAGTGGTCAAGCTGGTACAGGAAAAAGTTTCTTAATTAAAGTTTTGCCCAGTTATCTACAGAAAACCACTGACTCACATTTATCTTGTGTTGTAACCGCTCCAACAGGGTTAGCGGCACACAACATTAAAGGAATTACATTACATCGCTTACTAATGCTACCTGTTGAACATGAAAACAAATTGGAATACCATAAGCTATCTGGAGAAGCTTGTTATGAAGTTTCAAGAGTGCTAAAGAAAATGAAACTTCTGATTATTGATGAGGTGAGTATGGTCTCAAACTTAATGCTTGCCTTTGTGCATTTAAGAATGCAGCAGATTTTAAAAACAGAATATGATGTCTTATTTGGAGGAAAACATGTGATAGTTTTTGTCGATCTACTGCAACTTACTCCTGTAAAAGGGCAACCAGTATTTAAAACTCTTGTGCATGAAGACATCAGAAAGTGTTTGGGAAGTGTTGGAAACGTGAACATTTGGTCATATTTTGAATACAAAGAACTTATTAAAAATATGCGACAGGCAAGTGATGAAGATTATGGAACCATTCTTCAAGATATAAGAATTGGAGTATTGACAGAACATGGCAAAGAAGCTTTGCAAAGTCAGCTACTTACAAACTTGTTTCCAAATAAAAATGTAGCTCCAGAAAAAATATACCAAAGAAATTGGAGAAAATAAATCTATAATCTGCCTAATGCCTACACTGCGAGAGTGTTCTACATTCAATGAAGAACTTTTAAAGCTGGAAAAACAACAAATAATAAAAATGGAAGCCATTGATAAAATAGAGCATGAAGGAATTACTATTATTTTGTTGGAAAAATTTAAAACAAAATTGGATTCTTTGGAAAAATCTATATCTAAAACTGCTGGTTTAGAAAAGAATTTATATGTATGTGAAAAATGTCGGGTAATTTTACGGCGTAATTTGGATGTGGAAAAAGGTTTAGTAAATGGAACAATGGGAAAAGTTGTTGATTTTGTTAATTATCAAAATAGAGATGGAATTGAATTTTTAAAGATTAAATTTGATCAGATTGAAGAAGTAAAACAGATTGGACGTTGTTCTGTTCGTTTTTTGCTTGTTAAAGATTTGTATGTTCATAGAAAACGGTTTCCTCTTTGTTTAGCATATGCGGTGACCATTCATAAATCTCAAGGTTTAAGTGTAGACAGCGCTTTGGTAAACATTGGAAATACCGTGTTTAAAGAGGGAATGGCGTATGTTGCATTGTCCCGAGTCAGAACTTTATCTGGATTGTATTTGATTGATTTTGATGAGAGAAAGATTAGTGCAGATGCAAATTGTGTAAGAGAGTATAATCGGTTAAGAAGACTGTATGCTCCCAATTTAGGTGAATATCCTGTATATGAAAAGCGTGTAGTAGGTCAAAAACGAAGATAAGAGAATCTCTGTAGTGAAGTTGGAAAGAAGAAAAAAATCAAGACAATGTTGAGATTCCAAACAAAAAGAAAAGGGACAGTGTTGAAGAGATTGTTGGATATCAGTTAGAAAATAGTTCAGGTATCAACTGCTATGCTAATGTAGTGGTGAACGTCGTATTTTTTCTAGAAAATCTCCAACAGCAAATTATGGAGAATCGAGAAAAAGGTTTTGTTCCTTGTTGCATTCTATTTTTGAAAAATTGAGAACTGGTAAAACTAAAATCCAAAGTGTTTCTGGTATTCGGAATCTTCTGGATATATGTTCTGGTTCTTCGCAATTTACACAGAATGTGCAACAAGATGCTCAGGAATTTCTTATGTATATGCTTGCAGTATTGGAAGATGAAGGAATACAAATTGAAAATCTGTTTGAACTTTGTTATACATGGAAACATGAATGTGAAAATTGTACATTTACTTCTACCACTAAGATAGACACTGAAAGATTCATATATTTGACAATACCAGATTGTAAAACAGTGTCTTTTAACAAATTAGTTAAATCAGCTAATCAAAATATGGAGTGTAGCCACTGCAAATCAGAAATGTTATCAACATTATTTATACAAAGATTTGGAGAATATATCATTTTAATGATACAACGTTGTAGAGCAGATGGAAGAAAAT
This sequence comes from Calotriton arnoldi, assembly GCA_963921515.1. Lineage (NCBI taxonomy): Eukaryota > Metazoa > Chordata > Amphibia > Caudata > Salamandridae > Calotriton > Calotriton arnoldi. The sequence goes on from CAWUFW010013938.1 coordinate 363,078, forward strand.
TGGAAACTTTAATTAAAAATTTTGTAGCAAGTCAACTATCAATATCAGGAAGAACTTTCGTAGCAGTAGCAATTATTTTCCACAATGGACCTTCTACGACATCTGGGCACTACACTGTCTATTTAAAGTGCAATAAAGGATGGACATATTGCAATGATGCCCATTTGGTTTTCAAATATCGTTTGCCTAACGAATTACCAAATTCATACCTAATATTCTTAATGCCAAAGTTCTGAGAACATAATTCGGCCTATTGGGAATATGTCAATATGAATTAATTAATTTATTTTGGATAATTTCAATATAAAGGATTTCAGGAATATCATTCGGCCTAGTGGGAAGATATCGATATGAATTAAGAAGTTTATTTTGGATATTCTCACTGCAAATGTTTTAAAGAACATCATTTAGACTATAGGGAAGTTATGAAGAATTGCTGATTCAATTATCGTTTCTGTTCGTTTCTCTTAGAAAGAAGCATTTTATATATTTGATATTTTTATTATATGCAATGTTATTGAGGATGTTTATTTTAGGAAATGTGAACAGATAGTTGACTTTGTTGTAAATATTTTGGACACAGATTTGGTTTTTTTAACAATCTTATTGATTGTATTTTTTTGCCCGTTGTTATATGATGAGCAACATTGAAATCACTATCTATGGTGAAATTCAATAGATTCTGAGAACAGCAAAAAAGGCAAGCTGAATATGTTATATAATGGTAAAATTATGTTGTGTTCTTAAAATTATAATATTATATGTTATAACTGTATTTTTTCTTCTCTTTTACAGACCCTAATTCTAAAGTTTGAAAGTTTTTAAAATTTAAATTATAAAAAACAACTGCAAAAATTATTTCAAAAACTTTGATATCTACTATTGTAAAGGTAAGATTAAGTAACCCAAACACTATCCATGCACTACTACATTCACCTCTGCACTATCCATACAGTCCAGCAATCACCCTGTCACTCCCAATGCACTCCTTGAGTCACCCAGCCAGTACCATGTACTAATCCAATCCCTCTGCCAATACCCAAGCACTTATAAATTCACTCAGGTGCTCTCCTTGCAGTACTCTAATAATCCAGTCACTACCCATGTAGTCATGCAATGACCCAGTCACAAACACATGCACTGCTGCAATCCTTTGAGTGCTACCTATACAGTTTAGTAATCTCCCTGTTACTACGTATGCACTCCTCCAATCACCCAGCCAGTCCCATGTCCTTTTCCAATACCTCTGCCAATACCCAAGCACTTATAAATTCACTTAGGCGCTCTCCTTGCAGTACTCTAATCATCCAGTTACTACCCATGTACTCATGCAATGACCCAGACACTAACACATGCAGTGCTACAATCACATGTGGACTATCCATGCTGTCCTCTAACCACCTACACACTGCTCATTCACACCTTCATTTTCCCAGGTACTACCCATGCAGTCCAGCTATCACACTGTCACTCCCCCTGCACTCCTTCAGTCACCCAGCCAGTACCATATACTAATCCAATCACTCCACCAATACCCAAGCTCTTATAAATTCACCATACACTCTCCTTGCAGTACTCTAATCACCCAGTCACTACCCATGTACTCATGCAATGACCCAGACACTAACACATGCAGTGCTACAATCACATGTGGACTATCCATGCAGTCCTCTAACCACCTACACACTGCTCATTCACACCTTCATTTTCCCAGGTACTACCCATGCAGTCCAGCTATCACACTGTCACTCCCCATGCAGTTGTCCAGTCACCCAGCCAGTACCATATACTAATTGAATCACTCCGCCAATACCCAAGCCCTTATAAATTCACCATACAGTCTCCTTGAGGTGCTCTAATCATCCAGTCACTACCCATGTACTCATGCAATGACCCAGACACTAACACATGCAGTGCTACAATCACATGTGCACTATCCATGCAGTCCTCTAACCACCTACACGCTGCTCATTCACACCTTTATTTTCCCAGGTACTATCTATGCAGTCCAGCAATCACACTGTCACTCCCCGTTCCCTCCTCCAGTCTCCCAGCCAGTACCATATACTAATCCAATCACTCTGCCAATACCCAAGCACTTATAAATTCAACATACACTCTCCTTGCAGTACTATAATCATCCAGTCACTATCCATGTACTCATGCAATTACCCAGACACTAACACATGCAGTGCTACAATCACATGTGGACTATCCATGCAGTCCTCTAACCACCTACACGCTGCTCATTCACACCTTTATTTTCCCAGGTACTATCTATGCAGTCCAGCAATCACACTGTCACCCCCCCTGCACTCCTCCAGTCACCCAGCCAGTACCATATACTAATCCAATCCCTCCGCCAATACCCAAGCACTAATAAATTCACCATACACTCTCCTTGCAGTACTCTAATTATCCAGTTAAATAGGCACTACTCATGTAGTCATACAATCATCCATGCACTACCCATGCACTGTTTGAATCAATCAACATCTACAGATATATTCATGCAATCACCCACGCATTAGCATGCAGTTATTTCTCTTTTTTTAACCAGATAAGGTAGTTCTGAAAAAAACTCTTTTTTTTTTCTTTTTTTGGTTTTATAATTTTTTTGTGTTTTTTAAACAATTTTGTATATTTTTTTGGTGTTTTCTTTAAAAACAGGAAAAACAGAAGAACTAAGTTTGAACTTTGCAATTAAACAATCATTGCAACTATAAAAAAAAAAAATTAACAGTGGTGGTTTCTTGCCGCAGAAACCACAGCATCTACAGATTGCTCTCCGCAGCAAAGTACAGTGTTGCACTTCAAGCAAAGTTGTTTTATATTTGCAAATTCAGGACGAATGTCCAGGCCTCGAGATGAGGAGGTTGAGGCTCCAGAAGTGCTGGGACCAGCTCCTTGGTCATCCTGCTGCCTTTCTTCTTGCGCACGTCGCAGTTGTTCCTGTGCAAATGGTCGAGGGTGAATGGTTTGCAGGTGTTTATACATGCTGGATGTTCCGCAGGAGTATTTTTTATCACTCCCCTTCGACAGTACTCTTGGGCATAGAGTACAACTGACCTTTCGTGCATTGACTTTCTTTCTCCAGGTGGAATTGTGAAGAATTTCCAGACAATGCTTTCCTTTCTTTTTTTTAATGGAATATCCTCTTCCTCTTCTTCCAAAGGAATATCCACCACAGGAGTAGAAGAAGCCATATCAGAAGAAAAAGGAAAACACCAAAGAAATGTACAAAGTAGCTCAAAAAACACAGCAGGTGTGTCTCCTGGGATGCTGTAGAAAGAATGAGAAAAATGGGTGGGGTACTTCAAGTTCTAGAATGGAAAACCTTATGAACCAATAAAATGCTTTCTTTTCAGGTCACATGGGATTTGCGCACCCAGCACGCACTCGGCGCGCACCCGGCGCGACTTCGCGAAAGTATATTTAACAGTAATATAACTTTATTGCAATTAGAAATATACAATTTTCATAATTAGTTTACATAATCTCTTGGTCTAATATACATATTCAACTAGTATACATATAGTTTTCAACATAATTTTTTTTTGCGGGAGTCGCGCACCCAGCGCGACCGCACACATTAATTACTTTACGCGGGGCGGGGAACTGCGCATATGTCGCATACCAAACGCGCACATGACGCGATCCCATACGTATATGATGTTACACTGGGCCAGGCACCGTGCACCCGTCGCACACCAAACACGCACCCGGCGCGAACCCATACGTATATGACGTTACGCGGGGCCACACACCGCGCACCCGTCGCTAACCAAACGCGCATCCTCCACGACTTTGCCAATATGGCGGCTTCAATCCGCGCACCCACCGAGATAGGTACACAATGGGTGCGCGACTCCACTTTTTCTAAAAAAAATTCATATGTAAGAAAACAGAAGACATTATATAATTTTAATAACAAGAAAAAAAATAATACAAACTATTTTTAGGATATTAAACTTACAAAATATCACAAAAAACAAAATTACTGAACAAACCATAGGTTTAATGAACATTATAGTTAGAAATTAGCATTTAAAAAACCTTTGAAATTCACTGAAAAAACCATAGGTTTCAGGGACGTTATAGTTAGAAATTAGCATTTAAAAAACCTTAGAAATTCACTGAAAAAACCATAGGTTTCAGGAACGTTATAGTTAGTTGGACATTTCACTCGTACAAAACCATAGAAATTCCGGCGTTATAGTTAGTTCAGCTAACTATAACTCGCGCCCCCTGCTGATGACGTCACATATTACATCATTCATGACATGGTCAGTGACATCACTGATGACATCACTGATGACATCTCAAATGACATCACTGATGACATCATCCACGTGAAAATCTGATGCACCTCATCAGACCCTAATATAACCCTTGATACACCCACTCTAAAATACAGACTATCATTTCCGAAACCATAAACACACCAATACCAGTTAGTACATACCCACTCACTAATTCCTAGGACTACACACACATCCACTCACTCACCCATACAGTCACTCATACATGCAGTCAGCCATCAATACGGCATTATCATATGCACTGACATATCTATACAGACACTCACACACCGCCACTCATCCACAGAGTTACTCACACACCTAGTCAGTCATGCAAAGAATCAATCTCACTCCCATTTACTCACCTGGGGCAACCTGCTCCAATAAACAGGTTCACTTCCCTTGACTTCGAGTGCCTACTTTCATTCTCAGAGTTTGGAACATTTATTGATACATTAGCGCTAGCGGGAGCGCTGTTTACTGAGCACCACCAGCAATCAGGCAGCATGCCAGCATTTCCGCATCTCCTCTTTTAAAATATATATATATTATATCTATATATATAACTTCTTTTTACTGGAGGAGTCTTGTGAGGATTTGTGCACGCCAGCCAGGGGCGTGAATAGAGGCCCCGTTCTTCAAGTGGCCGGAGCATTACTGGCATCAGCTGTTGCTGTATCTTTTTTTCCAAGGGATTGGAACGGCTCCGGACTGCCTCGAGTGCAAGCTAAGCCAGGGGCTGCTGCCAGCTGCTGCTCGTGACTTCACGAGGAGCCGGATTCATTGTAATTCCGACTCGCGGCCCGGCTGACACCTGTATAAGGGGGTGAACGTTCAAGGGGACCCGAGGAAGCCCAAGGACACAATACCAAACCGGGATTTTCCATTCTGACACACCGCGCCTTTGCTGTGAACATTAAATGCCCAATTGGGTTTGCTATTTTTGTACTTTCCCCACGCATTACCTACCCAGGTATGTTGTCTTCTGGAAACTGCAGTTCCTACAGGATTGTAGTTGGTACACGACCATGTGATCTAGGGCCAATTGAACTCCCACCAATGGGAGTGGTGCAGGACATTCAAAGGCGTGGATGGAGCAGTTTCCTGGTAACAGCGGCATCCGACGAAGGCAATTCTGCCGAAATGCATTATGCCCAAGCTGTCTAATAAAGGACTTCCATGGATTTCCCTGAGTGGCCTCTAACTTCTTTTTACTGGAGGAGTCTTGTGAGGATATATATATAGGAATCCTAGGTGAAATAAAGGAACTACAGACTCAACTAGCGGCTTTAACTACGGCTGAAACAATTGAGAAATTTGAGAAGGAGCTGACAGTAAAGTTAGATAAATATGAAAGCGCTATTAAAGAAAGGAAAGCAACTAAGTTCACGCGTGATCGATTGGATTATCAGCATGGTCAAATCTACACATTTGCCAAGCGGTTCGACACCATACGGAAGCAAGCTTTGTCAGAAAATTCTGGACCAACGAATAAAAACAGAGACAAGCAAACACAAGAAACAAGTTCTGAATGGAGCTCAGAACCAGATACTGATGGGGAAGAGATGAGAAATATAGCAAGTACCCACTTGAAACGAGCAACCGTAATTCAGGAGTTCGGTTTTTTAGGGATGGACCACAATACAAACAACAGGCAAAGACCTCAGAGAGGAGTAAGGGGTCGGGGATACAACAGAAGCGAAAGAGAAGTCGAAAACGACGAAGGAATGGAACTAAGATCGGGTTCCAAAAAGAAGGAATTCAGACGCAAATGACTTCTATAAATCAGACCACAGTGATAAATTTATCTAAATTAGAGTTATCCAAAGAAGATCTGGACACTCTGTCACTTGGTTTATCCTATTGAAGTTGTACGAACTTTGATTATCCCCAAATGCGTATAGACTTTTTTAAGTTTATACGCAACCTGAAATTACATAAATACTTCCACAAGAGAAAACGCAGTGATAGTGTTCTAGACACCAACAAGCCACATGAAGGAGCAGGAACACTCACAGTGGCTGACCTAGATTTACTAAGAGATCTGGATGAGCTGGAACGTGAGGCTGACCCATTGGGAAGTTCAGAAATTACAGAGGATGTGGTAGAGGCATTAGGGTTGGATGTTCATGGTACTATAAAAACCCAGTTTAAAAGAAAATCAAACTTCACACCGATGATGCCCAAAGATTCTATAGACACATTTGCTGAACTGGTTATTAATGATCTGAAGAAGCTGGCCAAAGAATCTAATGTAAATTTTTATCGTGATCAAAAATCGGAAGACAATAAGTATAATCAGGTTATTCAGAAGATCAAAGAGAGAAAAGATATAGTCATTAGGCAATCGGACAAAGGGGGAAACATAGTCCTCTGGCCTCTAGACCAATATGATGTTGAGGCCAAGCTCCAACTCAAAGAGAAGGACTGCTACCAGAAAGTACCATCCAGTAGTCTATTAGAAGTCAAGGCAAAGTACCATAAAGAACTATTTCGGTGGAGAACCCTTGGTCTAATAACGGAAACAGAAATGAATTATTTGAAGGTTGACCATCCCGTGATGCCTATCTTTTATCTGATCCCGAAAATCCATAAAGATGTCAAGAAGCCACCAGGCAGACCCATTATTTCTGCTATTGGAAGTCTCCTGGAGACAACGTCCAGATTTTTAGATCATTTTTTACAGGACTTTGTCAATGTCTTGCCCTCACATATCCAAGACACTGGAGACTTCCTGAGAAGATTGCATGATTTTAAATGGGAAGAGGGGGATCTTTTAGTAACCCTTGACGTGTCATCCCTTTATACAAGTATCGCCCACAAGGATGGACTAAGAGCATTGAGACACTTTTTAAGCAGCAGACCCCTTTGTTTGTACCAACATTCAGAAATGCTTTTGAGAATGGCGGAATTCTGCCTTGAGAACAATCTATTCCAATATGGCAATGATACGTTTAAGCAACTAAGGGGGACGGCGATGGGTACCTGCTTCGCCCCCAGCTATGCAAACCTTCACATGGGCTGGTGGGAGGAGCAGGTACTCAGGACCATGTATAAAGCCCAGTGGCAAAACAACATCAAATTGTGGGTCAGATTCATCGATGACCTCTTCGTGATATGGAGAGGGTGTCCAATACAAGCCAAACTATTCATTTCCTCTTTGAATGTAAATGATCTTAACTTGACTTTTACTGATAACATGAGTCCATCCTGTGTCCATTTTTTAGATTTGAAGGTTTTTATCAAAGATGGGCAGCTACATACATGCACCTACAGGAAACCCACTGCTGGGAACTCTGTTTTACATAGTCAAAGTTTTCATCCTCAAAAATTAAAGCAGAGTATTCCATATGCGGAGCAACTAAGAATGAAAAGGAATTGCAGTGAGCGTAGTACTTTAGAAGCAGCACAGGAGGATCTTAATTTAAGATTCAGACAGAGGGGCTATGACCAGAGGGTTCTAGACCAGGCATTAAACAAAGTGAACACAATGACTAGACAAGACATTCTCTTTGGGGAAACAGGTAGGACCAAGAAGGACAAGGTGTCAAATTCTAAACCAGAGTTAAGATTAATTATGGGATATAATACTTACCAGGCGAGGGTGAGAGCCAGCCTGGGAAAGCATTGGCACCTTATCAGAGGAGATCCGGTCCTGAAAGAAATAGTTTCCAAGAAACCTCTCTTGTCATTTAGAAGGGCGAAATCCATGAGGGAACAGTTGGTGACCAATAGTCCCGAATGGGGGGAAAAAGGAAGCTGGTTGAAACCAAGTCTTGGTTTCAGCAAGTGCTCCAAATGTAAAGCCTGTAAACATGGCGTAAATAAGAAGGAAATCCAAATGCCCTTGTGGAAGAGACCATGGAAAATACTGAAAAGTCTGAACTGTAGAAGTGATCATGTGGTCTATGTTTTAACTTGTACCTGCCCCATGTTATATGTAGGAAGCACTATCCACATGGCACATGTTAGGATACTACAGCACTTGAGAGCAGTTAAAAATCAAGATCCTAGTTATCCTGTGGCACGCCACATTAATGAGGTCCATGGAGGGAAAATAGAAGATCTATCCTATTTTGTTTTAGATGCTGTGCCAAAGAAAAGGAGGGGGGGCAACAGAGAACTCGATTTGAGAAAGTTGGAGTCCAGGTACATTTTAATGTTGGACAGTAAAAACCCTAAGGGGCTCAATGCGGATGAAGGACTCCATGTGCATCTGCTGTAGGAAGATGATATATTATCAAGGGCCTATATATGAAATTTAGGGTAGTTTCCGTGATCTGAGGGATTAAAATATAAAATATAGATCATTGCTTTTTCTTGGTTTTCTTGGTTTTTTCCCAAAAATTATTCATAAGAATAACATCTAGTAATATCCTAAGACCAATCTCTCTCCGTTAGACAATGTATGAACTTCTGATTCCGTTTGGTTTTCTCTTTTTTTCTTTTTAGTTTTTTTTTTTAGATAATAACACGGGTGGTAGACACTTTAAGGAACTTTTGTAGTGATGGACATGATAAAGACTTTCTATAGCAAACAAACTATTTTTAGATCCTAAAGGTACAGATGTATTTATGTTACTTTCATGGCAAGTGTTTTTAAGAATAACACAGGATGGACTCGGTTTTAACAACCTTGTGTTGAGTTTTTTATTGTATAAATGTGGTTCTATATAATTTTATCTTCGAGTAGGAATGGGTATAGTCTTGAGCTATTAGTCATCTGGATTTTATTGGATCAATCAAAAATTTCTTAAAACTATATTTATGAGGGTTTTCTTAAATATTTATTCAAATTGCCTATTTGCACAATTGTCCGCTAAGCGCATGTTGCACAGAGTAGTATGTTTACAGTTGAAGCGTGATTTGCATATGTTATTTATTTATCCGTGGAAAGGGCGGATATTACATTGCACATATTGCGATTTTTGCACATTCAATTGTTTTTAGAATTTTGCGACATTTGCACAAAGGGGATTGTAGGGTACAAGTGAAATTATTTGGATAGGTAAAATAGAAATACCAACTAGAAAAATGGAAAAGAATGATGAATGATTACCAGAATCCATAGAACTATACATGATTTTGAGAGGATTAATTGTTGAAGAATATATTTACCACTTATATAGGTTTGGGCACTGGCCCAGAATTGTTTGACCGAGGTACAACCGAGCAAAATATGTGTATTTATCAATATATTCCATTTTCATAGTAAAAGGTTTATTTGCCATGTTTTGGGATGCATCGTCAAAGTTTGGAACAATAAAGTTTTTTGAAAAAGTTAATTTACATAGCTATGAAGGACCAGGAGTAGGAAGTGGTTTATATACTATAATTTCAGCCCATAGTTCAATGTACATGTTGTGTTTTGGTTGAGTAATTTTAGCATATAAATAATGTGAAATACATTCGAAGTAAATTTGACTAATTTACACGAGTGTAGGTGATTTTGTTGTAACACTGTCTACTCAGTCTGTTGTCCATGTCCATGGGGGTGTATGCATCACGTGGGTTTCAATAGCAAATATTATAAAACTAAAAATGGGAGTGTGGCTCCGTTGTGTGAACAAGGCAGGGGATCCTGCCGAAACGCGTCATAGCCCGATGAAATGATGGAATAAAATTTTGGACTTAACTCTGCTGGTGTCACCATGTCTCTGTTCGGTGCGACGTAAGGAGGTGCCGATTTGTGTGGATATATATATATATATATATATATATATATATATATATATATCCTTAAAGTTTTCCGTCACGTCAACCATCCAAAGGACGAAAGCAGACCCAAAGTAAGTGCAATACAGGTTTATTCCAAAAACGCCCGCACCTCCACCATTACGCGTTTCAGCCTCCAACGAGGCCTTGATCACATGACACGTTTCGGAGACATTTTTTTCTTTTTAAAGTGCTAGTGCAGAAAACACACGTGATGAGAAATCATAGACATAGATGGTACATACAATAATGTCATAGAAACCTAGTTGCCATACTGCATTTATAAAATCAATTCATAAATTGAGATGTAATAAATATGTTATGTGCAAAGAGAGCAAGGTATATTATATAAATATTCATGATTGCATAAATATTTAAAAGCACACAATTTCTATTGGGTAAAAATTCAATAAAAAGGTTTTCCCTTAAAAATGTGCTTTGCAGACAGAGCTGAAATCAGTGTATAAAAGGAATAAAATGACATAAAACATTTTTTTCATATATATATAAAATACATACTAAAAAGCATAAATACACTTCTAAAATCATGTCAAAATCCCAAAATTTATAATAGCTCATCTGCAGATGACAAGTATCACAGTAAAATACCAGTAGCTCAATTTTGTGTCATAACCAAAGATGCACACATAAATTCAAATGCAGTAAAGAAATGGATTCTCGTGTCCTGCCCAAGTGGGCCCATAACTCTGAATATTCCTCTAGTATAAAGTGCTGGTGCTATTAATTAAAAGTGCTTACACCCTATTAAATCACAGCCGTGATTTAAAGTAAAAAGTGTGTAAAACTGAAAGATAAATAAATTACTAAAAACCTACTGTGAGGCGGTACTGATGTCAGCTATAAGGGAAAAAATGTATAAGACAGATCTTTCATAGGCACGTAAAAAAATCCTCACTAGCGTTGAGACCTGGAGGTGTCTTACAGTCCAACTCCAAAATATATCTTGTTTCCAACTTTCTTAGGAGGTATTCCCGGTTACCACCCCTTCTAAGAGGCAAGACGGTATCAACGGCAAAGTATTTTAAATACTGTAAATCACTGCCGTGATGTTCTTTAAAATGCCTTGCAACTGGATAAGCGGCATCATTGTTGGTAATGGCTCTCATGTGCTGGAGTATCCGTTTGTGGACCTGCAACTTGGTGCTGCCCACATAGCGCAGGCCACAAGGACACTCCAGCACATACACCGCGAATTCAGTTTTGCAGTTGAGAGATTTTGTTATGGCAACTGGCTTAGGTTTGAACGGGATGGTATATGACTTGGTATTACAGCGATATTTGCAGGCTCTACAAGTTGAACATTTGTAAAAAACCTGTTCTGTTATTAAGCCAATTTTTGGTAAAAGTGACCTCGGGACTGCTCCTTACCAATGCATTACTCATGGAGCGAGCCTTCCTGTAGGTGATGCTGGGTGTTGATGTCAATCGGCCACCTAATATTGGATCATTAAGTATCAAGGGCCAGTTTTTATTCATGATTCTCCGTAAGGTTACGTGTTGACGGTTAAAAGTTAGCACCAAACGAGTGGGCTGATCAATAGGTTTGGAGGTGCTATTGTCCCTAGTGGCTTTGGTTGTTAACACTTCAGAACGTTGTAGCTTATTGGCCTTGTTTATAGCCGTCATGACCACCTCCTCAGAATAACCTCTGGCTAAGAACCTCTCCTTACTCGCCCTCTGTGCCTGACTGCAATCATGATCCGTGCTGCATATCCTCCTGATCCACAGCATTTCCCCGTAAGGAATGCTGTTGATCAAATGGGAGGGATGATGACTGGAAGCATGCAGCACCATGTTGCCTGCAGATGGTTTTCTGTGAAGACTTGTTTCTAGCTTGCTATTTGCCACGTATACCTCCACATCTAAAAAAACTATACTTTCTTTACTCATCTGGGCTGTAAACTGCAAGTTCAAACTGTTATTGTTAAGTTCCAATACAAAATGTTGAGCATCAATTTCACTGCCTTTCCAAACCAGAAATAAATCATCAATATATCTATACCAGCAAAGTACATGTCTAGAAAGGGTCTCACCATGTGTTGCTCTGAGGACCTGCTCCTCCCACATGCCCATATGTAGGCAGGCATAACTGGGAGAAAAGCAGGCCCCCATGGCAACCCCCCTGACTTGCTGGAAGATTTGATTGAGAAAGAGAAAAAAATTATTCTCTAAGCATGTAGAAATCATGGCTAATAACATTTTGTTGTGCACATAAAACTGCATAGGTCTGGTGTTCAAGTAAAATCCAATTGCCATCAAGCCATCACGGTTATGTATACTTGTGTACAATGATGTAACATCTAACGAGATTAGTACACAGTCACTTTCCCATTTTACATTTTGTATTTTGCTAAGGAAATCCCCAGTATCTTGGATGTACGATGGGAGCTTCTTCACGTGCTCTTGAAGGAAGAAGTCTACATATTTTGATGTATTTTCCATCTGACTGCCCTGGGCCGATATAATGGGCCTCCCCGGAGGTTTATGCACATCTTTATGAATTTTGGGGATAAAGTAAATGGCTGGTATAATGGGATGGCCTACTTTCAAGAATTTGTATTCTTCCATACTTAACAGACCAGCAGATTTCCACGCCAGTAGTTTACTGTTAAAGTCACTCCATGCACATTTCACTGCTGGTATAGTACTTCTTTTATAGCAGTTCCTGTCATTCAATTGCTTTAGTGCCTCCTCCATATACAAGTCTCGTGGCCACATGACCACATTACCACCCTTGTCTGACTGTCGGATGATAATGTTGTTGTCACCCTGTAATTTCTTGATCAGTTGGGAATAGATGTGATCTTGTTTGGTGTATTTCTTTGGGGACCTCATAGTGGAACTATAAAGTTTTTTCAATTCATAAATGACTTTTTCGTGAAAAACATCCACATTGTCTCGCAGCATTATCGGACAAAAGGTTGATTTAGGTCTAAAAATTGTAAGGACTCTGGACCGGTCTCACTCATGGTTGTATTTTGTTCATCAAACAATTGCTGCATATCCCTCAAAAGATCCAAATACCCAGCTGTCAGTGTTGGGCTGGCACTTGTTTCTACAGGCGTTGTTGTAGCAGTGTCATGATTGTGTGCTCCTTGAATTAGATGGTATTTACGTAATTTTATTTTGCGCACAAATTTGTATAGATCAATTCGCGTTTGTGCGTAATCTAAGTCTCTAACAGGGCTGTAAGAAAGACCCAAGGCCAATGTTTTTCTTTCCTCCTCACTCAATACGGTCATGGTCAAATTGATAACTGTATGTTCATCCATGGTGTTTGTTACCGTCTGTTCCATCTCCGATTCGCTGTTTTTTTGTTGTTTTGCTTGTTTCTGTTTTCTGCATTGGCTTTTTGCCCGTCGTTTTTGGTTTTGTCGTTTATTTCTTTGATGGCACTTGTATTTTGTCCTCGTGGGCGTAGGGTTTGTATCCTGTCTAACCGCAGATAATCCAGTTCCTGACCCAATGATGGTTTTGTAAACCCCAATCCACGGGTTGTTAAGGCCTGATCATTATCAGAACCACTGTCGATGGCTGAACTCAAATCAGAGGCAGACGTGGATGCCTGTAGACTGCCGCTCACACTGGGATGTATTAAAGGGGGAGCCCCTGATGGGTTTGCTACTTTCACTGCATCATATTTCCTCGCAAAGGTGAACACACGCCCCTGCTCGTAATCCACCTTATCCCTTTGAAATTTGTAGGCTTTGCGTCTTTTGATGACATCCTCATCCCTATGGAGGCGGTTAGTCATATCCTCACGGTACTTCTGGCTCACGCCGTGTTTTCCAGTTTGCCAATTTCCTCATTGAGTTCCTCAATCTTTAATTGTAATGCTGCCCTGTCACTGTCCGCATATTTGATCAGAATGACAACAACTCTGCGTGACGAATCAAGATTGCAGTCCGCCCATTCGGCCAACATCCGGGGATCCGGATTCTCATAGCTTGGAGCAAGCATAATTCTTAACCCTCTCGGGATTCTTCCTACTTCAAGATATCTGGTCAGGGATTTGCGCTCCCACCACTTGACCTGTTCTGATCTCATACATTTTTCTAGTCTCTTATACAGTTCTTTAATGCTGTTAGTTGCTGGATGTGCGCCACTTGCCTGCGCTTGGTTTGTTATCACCCCACTGGGGGAATCATCAAATAAATCATCAGCTGCCGCCTCTCGACTCCGAATCGCGTCAGCGGACATGGTGCTTCAGTAATGGGCCGTGTTCTTAACCCAGGGAAGGTGCTAAAGACAGTGCCCGCACCCGTCCCAAAAGCACACTCCCTCAACGGTCTGTAGGCAGGCCCTTACCTCCGTGCGGTGTGTCACGCTGCTCGCGTCCTCCGACCCGTGCTGCGCTTCACCCTGTTGGGGGTAGGGCTTTTCCGCTGCCCGGGGGCTACGACGGCTGCTCCTTTGGGGAGAATTGTGTAGATTCCCGATAGCCACCGGAAAAGATGCTTCTTGCCGTCGGCCCTGAACGATATATAATTTTTTTCCAAGGTACGTACACTTACCGTCACAATATTTTGGTCCTCAATGTTTGGACCTCAATTTTTTGACCCCACAATATTTTGTCCTCCGTATTCTGACATTAAACTTTCACTTTTGCCATTAACCTGCCATATACATGTAAACACAATAACTTACAATGTTTTAGGCACCAGGATTGAAAATTGAGCAGTTTGGATTTAAGATTGAATTGGAGGCCCATGTACTGTTCACTTGCAAATTCTTGCAACCCTGAGTTTTGTCTTTTTTTCTGAAATGTGCAAGGTAAAAAAAGGAGCTTAACACGGTGTTTCTGGGAATTAGTTGCTCATTTTGTGGAGCCATCCAGAAAGGAATTCATGAAGAGTCTGTTCAGTGTTCCAAAATTCACGATGCTTTAATGCACAATGGAGTTTATTACGATTATGCATTAAAAATGAAGCCCGAACAACCATCAATAATTACTGGGTGGAGTATTACTACATCATTGTGAGTTTTGTCACAGAATAGGGAAGAAACTTGAGAACAGTTGTTTGTAGTGTTTGTGATGTTTGTGGCAATTGCAGGGTTTGTGGATTTTTAAAATGAGGTCTGGCCCTGATCTCTTCCTCCTAAGTTCAATCAGGGAAGTCAGCAGTTGAGCCCACTGCATGACCCTTTGGCCTGACCACTGAACTTATACCTACTCAAAGAAGCATCTCAGATACCTTCTTATTTGTTTCTTGAGCATATCGCAGATACCCTAACGGCAGTATGATTGTATATCCATACTTCTAGATTGCTGTTTCTTCTCACCAATGACCTAAACATCAAACACAACTTCATCGTCACCTGTATTCCCCTTCCCATATGGTCTGACGTACCCTCCATACCTGTCGGATTTCCATCTCCCCACACTATCATCTCCCCACACTATCATCTCTCCTTACATGCCAAACCTGGACCCGTCCATCACTGCCCCTATAAAAAATGAGTGTGGTTTCAGTATGGGAAACATCCTTTACCCTACAGTCTTAACAACGACCAGTCTTTACCACGTAGTCAGTATCCCACATACAACTTTACCACGTGATACTTTACCACACAAGTTGTTACAACGACTTGCTGCTGGGGGCGTGTTGTTGCAATGGTGATGGATTTTTAAGTCCAACACCTCCCCTATTGTTGCGTAAACTGGAGTTGGAATAGTAATTTATACAATTCCAAAGTCCAGTGCCCCCTAAAGCAAGTCGTTGTTGCTAAAGTAACATGTGGTAACGTCGCAGGTGGGGTACTGACTGCGTTATAAAGGCATGCTGGATAAATGCCTGCATGGTTCCATCATGCAACCATTCAGTATACCTTAGGAGATCAGCCATGTGATGGCAGGTATCTCCTCATCACTCTGGCAGCACCTTTTCCTCTTCCCCCCTTCATACCAGGAGTCCTTCCATTCTTGTTAAAGGATAGATATTCCTGCAACCCAAACTGTTCAACTCTACCCAACTCCTCTTCCCTTCCTGGTCCATTTTACATTTTTGCACCTTTACCCGCAGCATCTGATGGTCATTTTCTGTATCCTCCATGTGTAGATAGGGTATTGGAGTATCTTCGGTGACCCCACTACTAACAACATTCTAAAAGCCAGAATGAACATAACTGTAAATATAGAACAGAACAAAATGTCTTCTCACTATGAGAAGGGCTCTGATGTGACTTGGGGCATCATATTCTCCAACCACCTCCACTGTAATTGGTCTCGTATGGATTCTTTTCTCAAGTTCCCTCGATCAGACCCCAGAAGAACCATTCAACAAATGCAACCCCCCAATCAGCAACCTAATGGTCAGAGGTTGGACCCATTTGGCCCATTCCACTTTTTCACTCCCTAATCGATTCTTCCCACCATGATTCTTCACCTTCCTTTACTGCCTACAAATTGAGGGCCTCATTTATGAAAAGTGTTGAATCGCTGATCTAAAACAGCGATGCAACACTTGTTTATTGACCCTCCATGCGACACCTTGGATGCACCATATTTGCAGTACTGTACTCCATGCAGCAAGGATTGACCAGCTACGTCGGAATCCTAACATATCTGGTGGCGCAGTAATGACGCATTGCTGGAGTGTGTCGCAAATCAGACGCAACTCCAGCAATGTGTCATTACACATGGGCGAGTCCCATGTAAAAGGGCCTGTGTCAGTCCTTACACCTGCTGTGAAGCAGGAGTAACGTTTTGACGCAGTGAACTCGTAGAAGTGGCGCAGTGCAATCTTATAGTGGCGCAGTAAAATCTTATAGACTTCACTGCGCAACTTCTCCAAGCCTTTTTTACAGGGGAACGCCCACCTTGCATACATTATACCTGACGCATGAATAATGTGGCGCAGGGGTTTACAAAGTGACGTATCTGCCTAGATGCATCACTTTGTAAATAGGGCACAGTGTGGTGCATTTTTTACGCCGCCGCTGCATCACAAAAAGTGATGCGATGGCAGAGTTAGCCCTTCATAAATACGGGCCAGTGTCTTTCTAGCCAGTCTCTATGGATTCCTGTTTGGTGGGCTTGTAAATCCACCATAAATTGGAGAACCAAGAAAGACTTGTTATCCAGACGTGTGGCCGTAATGGTGCCTCAAATCGCTCTGCTTCTGGTGCAAAGCCCACAGAAATTTCACGAGATGCCATTAGACAGTGTAAAGGTAATGCAGATCCCCAACGCAGTATGTGTTTTTCTATGAACATTATGTTCCACTTCAGGCCTGCCAATACCAGACTCTTCAAGCACTTTATTTGGCATGGCCGTATGCTCACAACTACATCACTTATGGTAAAGAATGTCACTTCTCTGCTTACTGGTCCTTTGATCCACAGACACACCTCTAGCACCACAGGGAAGAATCATAAGAGCCGAATGCTGTGGCCAGTCACGGCCGTCATGATTCGCGGGTGGGGGTACGGGGGTCGCGCAGGGGAGGTTTAATTTAAAATTAAAATAAATAAAAGTTAACTTACCTTCACCGGCCTGGTCCCGCTTCGTCTCTGCTCCTCTCCTGCCTTCGGCAGGAACAGGAAGCAGGCAGCCTCCCTCTCCTCCCCTAAGCCAATCACAACGCTGCAATGGCAGCGTTGTGATTGGTCGGGACGCCGATCAGCCAGGCGCCTATGGGGAGGCCATTTTCTCCATGTAGGCTGCATCTTCAACCCAAAATTGTGGAGTACCTGTAACTGCTGTGCTTTCCTCAGCTCACATCTGATCTTATCCGTTATCTCATGCATCAGTGCACTCAGAATCATCAATTCATTTAGAGTAATCTTGAACCCCCGGCCACTTAGTCTAGCTCATGGGTACTCACAAACTTTCTCTCGGGGGCCAAATTTACAGTGTGGTTTGTGGCCGAGGGCCGCACCGGTGGGGGCGGGGTCAGTGGGGGAGGGGGCGGGGCTAGAGCAAAAAAAAAAACTATGACCATGAGGTTGAACACAGGCCCCTGCAGCGGACGCCTTCGTCCACTGAGCCACCAGACCCAGCATACACACATCTCTCTCTCTCTATCTATCTATCTCTCTCTCTCTCGCTCTGTCTCCTTCCCTCTCTCTATCTCTCCCTCCCTCTCTCTCTCTCCGTCTCCCTCCCTCTCTCTCCGTCTCCCTCCCTCTCTCTATCTCTCTCTCTCTCCCTCCCTCTCTCTGTCTCACTCACTCTGTTTGTCTCCCTCTCTCTCTTTCTGTCTCCCTCTCTCCGTCTCCCTCCCTCTCTCTCCGTCTCCCTCCCTCTCTCTCTCTCCCTCCCTCTCTCTCTCTCCCTCTCTCTGTCTCACTCACTCTGTTTGTCTCCCTCTCTCTCTTTCTGTCTCCCTCTCTCTGTCTCCCTCCCTCTCTCTGTCTCCCTCCCTCTCTATGTCTCCCTCCCTCTCTCTCTCTCCCCCTCCCTCTCTCTCTCTCTCTCTCCCTCCCTCTCTCTCCCTCCCTCTGTATCCCTCCCTCTGTCTCCCTCTATCTGTCTCCCTCCCTCTGTCTGTCGCCCTCCTCCCTGTCTGTCTCCCTCTGTCTGTCGCCCTCCTCCCTCTGTCTGTCTCCCTCCCTCCCTCCGTCTCCCTCTCTCTCTGTCTCCCTCTCTCTCCCTCCCTCTCTCTGTCTCCCTCCCTCCCTCTCTCTGTCTCCCTCCCTCTGTCTCCCTCCCTCTGTCTCCCTCCCTCTGTCTCCCTCCCTCTAGCTCTGTCTCCCTCCCTCTAGCTCTGTCTCCCTCCCTCTCTCTCTGTCTGTCTCCCTCCCTCTATCTCCCTCTGTCTGTCTCCCTCTGTCTGTCTCCCTCTGTCTCCCTCCCTCTGTCTCCCTCCCTCTGTCTCCCTCTGTCTGTCTCCCTCTGTCTGTCTCCCTCTCCCTCCCCCTGACTCCCTCCCTCTGTCTCCCTCCCTCTGTCTCCCTCTCTCTGTCTCCCTCTCTCTCTGTCTCCCTCTCTCTCTCTCCCTCTGTCTCCCTCTCTGTCTCCCTCCCTCTGTCTCCCCCTCTCTGTCTCCCTCTCTCTGTCTCCCCCTCTCTGTCTCCCTCTCTCTGTCTCCTTCCCTCTGTCTGTCTCCCTCTCCCTCCCTCTCCCTCCCTCTGTCTCCCTCTCTCTGTCTCCCTCCCTCTGTCTGTCTCCCTCTCTCTCCCTTCCTCTGTCTGTCTCCCTCTCTCTCCCTTCCTCTGTCTGTCTCCCTCGCTCTGTCACGTCACCCCGCGTGTGTGTCAGCCCGGGCTGAGACAGCTTCCCGGGCGCACACACAGCCGCACCCGAGTACTTCACAGCCTCAGGTCTTTAAAAGACCATTCACTTGTTAATGAGGCTTTGTTGTATTTCACCTCTTCTTAGCGCCCCTGCATTGAGATGCAGGGGTGCTAAGAAGAGGTGAAATACAACAAAGCCTCATTAACTAAGTGAATGGTTTTTAAAGAATCGCCCGACCCCCATTGAGCGCTGCTGCAACCGGAGGTGTTTGCTGGCACTTTAAAAAAAAAAAAAGAAGAAAAAACACAGGTAGTATATATGCAAGGTCCGCGGGCCGCCAAGGAAGGCTTGCCGGGCCGCCAGCGGCCCGCGGGCCTTACTATGAGTACCCGTGGTCTAGCTCAATCAAAAATGTTAGTATTGTGCTTGGCCCATCTGACGTTTAGTGCTAGGGTGACCACTAAATCCACTTTAACATCCTTCAATTCTCTCACATTATCCTGTCATGATGAAACAGGAAGTCATTGTGGCAGTTCAACACTCACTAGAAATGGAGAATGTGTCACTGGAAAGCTGCCTGCAATATAAAACTCAGGCACAAGTCTTGTGGGCACCACTGTCTATCACTGTAGTTTTTATTCCACACCAAGAATGAGTCTTCACTCATTATGGATCAAAATTACTCGGTGAAAGTGAAGCAGTGCCATGCAGCCAAAACTGTCATGGACTCTCTTTATCATATACATGATGGTTAAAGAAGAATATGCATCAGTCTGAGGGCTTCTAAGAGTCAACACTGGTACACAGAGGTTCATACTCATGTTTGTGGGTATCCTGCTTGTTTCCTTCCTTCGTCCTTCAATCCCTTTCACTTCATCTGTCCGTGTCACATATGTGGGCGGCCAAGGGTTTGATTACCACATACAGGGTAGCTTGCACACCTCCACTGTTTCCTCCCCATTTTCTTTGTTATTTCCTGTGCCTGTATTTTCTGGTACCTCAATTTGAGTACCTGAATCTACAAACTCCCATATCACTTCTTTAGGGATAAATCTCCTTCTCCTGTGCTGTTCTGCCTTCAATATCCAACATCCCTTTTCCCACTTTGCACCTGGGCTAAGTGTTCCAAGTCTTCTTATATTGCTCATACTTTAATTGCCTTAACCCTTACTGTTCCTTTTGCCCCCCTTACCTCCCAGTTTTTATGTTGACTGTTCACCTCTCCTTTTCTGCGGGATCTTCTTTTTCCACCTGGCTCTCATATTCCTGTGCATCTCAATCTCACTGCAGCTTCTCCATTTGGGTGGACAGTGGGAAGAAGCCAGGTCCGTGGTTCTGGCAACAATCTTGCCATGACCTAATGGGAGGGTCTCAGGTAGGTAACCAACACATTTGCCATCTTTCTTTACATTTCACTACTTTCCAATCCAGATTTGCACCCTTAAAGTTCCTCAGTCTGACCCGGGGCTTGTTACTATGTCGTCCTGTCCTTCCAGGGTCCCCTCTCCTTCTCTCCCTTATACGTACATCTTCCACTTTTCTCTTCCTTTCTTGCTTCTTTGACTTGTGTTTTCTCCCGTTTTCTGTTACCTCCATTATCCTCAAACAATATTGTTAGAAATTGGGTTATAAGTTGACTATGGTGTGAACCTTAGTGAAACAGCAACCACAATCCTAGCCAGGGTAAGGGTCAGGCAAACCCTAAATTAGCTTTTGCTCACCCTCTGAGCAACAGTATATTTAGGGTTTGTCTGACCCTCTGGTTTCACTGAGGCATGTGTAACGTATTTGTGCAACACTTCAAACAGTAAAACAATGAAAACACCACATAAAAAAATACTACACCAGGTTAGAAAAATATAACTTAATTTAATATTTAAAGCAAGACCAAAATGACAAAAATCCAATATGGAGAACTTGAGATATGAATTTTAAAAGAATAAATTGTAAAATAGCGCTTAGAAGCGATAAGCGCTTACTTGGGATATCTGGACGTGCCGGACCGGGACAAAGTCAAGAGTTCAGGCCAACCACGATGGAGCACTGGCCGGATTCAGGGATCCAGTGAGGCCCGCTGAACAAAAGTACCTTCATCCTGGTTTGCATCAACAAAGATGTTGGGTGCAGCCGAGTAATGCGTTGGTGTTTCCCACGCGTTGATTTTCTGCAAGCAACTGCAGCAATGCAACAGTTCCAAAGACGATACACTGGTTCCAAGATGCAGCGGTTCCAAAGGCTATGTGCCTGGTCTCTTCATGCAGTAGAGGCGAGGTATCAATCTTCTCCACGCAGTGGCAGCGATGCGTTGGTTCCGAAGCGGCAGTTCCAAAAGTAATGCTCTGGTTCCAAGGGCGATGTGCTGATCCTGTTCCCGCAACAGCATTGATGGTCAATTCTGCTCTCGCAGCAGAGGAGGCATCAGTTCCGCTGGAGTAAACACCTGAGGCCCACTTCGTAGGGGCCAGGACTGAGATGGCATCACTTGGCAGGGCAGACTTACAGATCACAGAGTCCAAGTGTAGGAACAGGCTGGTTGGAAGTCTTTTATGTCCCTGAGATTTCAGATCAGAAGGCCAGTCTGCTAGCCCTTGGAGTCACTCTGGGTTCAAGTGATGCAGGTCTAGTCCTTCACACCCAGGTTAGAGAGAGCAGCAGGGCAACACAGCAAGTCCAGCAAACAGCGGTCCAGTAGAGTGGTAGTCCGTTAGCAGCACAGCAGTTCTTTCTTCCCAGCAGAGTGGTCACAGATGCAGAAGTGTACTGAAGTCATAGTGTCAGAGGTCCAGTACTTATAACCAGTTGGGCCTTTGAAGTGGGGAAGACTTCAAAGGTAGGGCTTTGAAGTGCATAGAGGTACTCCCTTCTTGCCCTGGCTCCAGACTTACTACAGGGAGGTATGATGCCCTTTGTGTGAGGACAGGACACAGCCTATTCAGGTGTAAGTGAGGCTGGGTCCAGCTCCTCCCTCCCATCCTCCCAGGTTGGCCAATCAAGTCACACCTCAGCTCCCATTGTTTGTGGCTGTCTAGGTGGACTACACAAAGCCCAGCTGTCACCCAGTCTAGACTGATCAGAGACAGGCAGCAGATGCCAAGTAGCTAAAGTAAGAAAATGGCAACTTTCTAAATACAATTTAAAATCCAACTTCATCATAAGTTGCTGATGTAAATGAAGCTAGCGTAGTCCATGTAGATTCTTAGGTATATTTATTCCAGTATGATGGTACAAATGAGAGCCCCACCAGGAGCAGCCTTACTGCTGCTCAGCCCCTCATCCAACTGACACTCTCACACACGAACATTCCAATCACCAGCATTCTCACACACAGTCACCCAGGCTGAGCAGCAGCATTACAACACATCTCCTTTTTTTCCAAAGGGAAGCAGAATCAATATAAGTAATAAATATAAATACAAGGTAAATGCAGCATGTACAAGATGACAATAGAATGATAACATGCAACACAGGGCATTAAATAAATTAAAGAATAATCAGATGACACAAGATGAATAATTAGGCAAATGACAGTAAAAGCACTCCAGCAATCCAGCAAACAACACTACACACCAATCACCACATCTCCCTTTCCTTAAAACCACACCAAACACACACACTACCACGCAGCTAGACAAAAACTAAATCCCTTACCCTCAAAAAGGCTGGCCAGGCCCAAAAAGAGGTAAAGGGAAACCATCAAAAAACACGGTAGGATACTAAACCAGCACAAAAGATATGAATCTGTGGAAGGTAATTCCACAGGGAACAATTGGCAGAAACATTGCCCTCCACCCTTACCCGTAGTAAGGGTGGTAAGTGTGACAAGAGAGTACACACAGAACCAAGAAAGGATCAGCGTAGTTGCACAACCTAATAGTATAGAAACATCGAATACCTGGAAACTTCCGAACTTCCCCCAACAACACTAGTTGGGGTGTGATGTGTGGAGGGAAATGCCACACGGAACCTGAAGACAGAAAAAGGAACTCCACCCAAACAAATTTTGGGTTGTAAAGTGTGGGGGGAAATGCCACACGAAACTTGCATACAACAAAAGCAACAACATCAGGAAGAAACAAGCAATTGACTCTAAACTAATCGTACTACAATGGGTGGTAAAGCAGGACCAACCCATAACCACATGCAAGTGGGAAACATTACTGTAAAATGCATACTTCAAAACAAAACTGTAAGGAACACACCAAAAGATCTAATATACTGCATACTATCATTCGCAAGTCAAAATCCGTAATACAATGGGTGGTTGTACAGGACCAACCCATAACCACATGCCAGTGGGAAGAAACACTGTGAAACAACTGTTATTCACGAATCAAACATTCAAGGATTTCCACGTGTGGAACAATTGCAAGTAACACCACAGTAACAGTAATTAAGACGTAAACACATGCATATAGGGTAAAAACATCACATGTGAAGCATAAATGGAGTTGAACGTTGAACCTAAGGGAACGAAGACAGAACATTAAATCATCAGAGCAAAATAAACACTATGAAAGATGTACTCTAAATGAATAAAGCTAAGTAACATACTTTGAAAAACATGAGCATGAAATATACTTGTGATGACGTCAAACCATGTAACAAAATATATGGCATCAAGGCAGCAAGTGCATAAAAATGCATAACACACAGTAAAAGATCACAGCAAAACAGGCAATAAAATAATAAATAAAAGAAAATGCTTCACTGCGACATCCCCGTCTCACTTGACTGCACAGCGTCCAATTGTTGAAGAAGACGTAAGTTTGAAGAAGATAGTAATTCCATTTCAGCAGGTGAAATGATAGTACTGCGCAGCTAAACTCCCAACTGTCCTATGTCAGAAACTCACACAGGTAGCCGAAGTCCAAAGCCAGTAGATCGGAATGCTGCCAAGAGATCACAGTACAGAGGAACAGGAACTCGCTTCAAATAGGCACGGAGCTTGACGGGAATAGTGGCAAAAGTACCAAAAGCGGCTTGGTGTTACGTGAAAGCGCCGTTGAATTAACTTAAAGAAGTGAGAGCGCCAGTGAAAATAACTTTATTGTGCCACCGCCGCACTGAGGAAAGGACAACAATAGACAGCGTAGCTGAATCGCAGGACTGCGGTAGAATCACAAGATGGCGGCACGTTGTTACGCCCGCGCCGGGTGGCTCGCAGTGAAGACGTGCGTTCAATATCGGCGGAGATCTAGTCAGCACGACGCAACAATGCAGGTGAGGGTGCACGCGCCTCTCGCGACTCGGGCCTCAAATTTTAAACACAACAAGAAGCGGTTTAACTGGCACTGACATGAGGATTGCGCAAGATGCAAGGGATGATAATGTACGCAAAACGTTTTACTTGCACTTCCAATGTCACCGCAACACCTCTCAGGCGCAATTTCTCCCAAGACACAGGGACACATTTCGGGATAGCCAATCTCGCAGTAAGCTCTCATTAATAAAAACAGATGTCCCAAACAGCTTCAGAAAACAGTAATGCTGTCGGAGGCTTAACGAAAGCAAGTTCCAAGCACATACTCAAGAAGACACTGGGTGGCTGTAAGTTGAAGAAGGAATCGTCCAAGCTCCTCATGGGTAAAACTTTATTTGGGGTGTAATTCATTCTGCAAACAGTCTCTCTGAAGTACGTGGCAGCAATGAGTTGCAGGACAGACAGAAGCAGAGACTGGCAAGCAGGGTTGCGATTTTAAATTGTGATGTCAGAGACATCAGACTTGGAGGTCTTATCTCTTTTCAATTGGAAAGTACGCTTAGAGAATGTAATTAGGTAATCCCAGTGTTATCCTATGGGAGAGATGGGCCTTGCAATAGTGAAAAACTACTTGGGGGGGGTCTTCACTACCAAGACATTTAAAACTTAAAAAGTACATGTCCTGCCTTTTAAATACATTGCACCTGCCCTCTGGTTTGTGCAGAGCCTACCTTAGGGGTGACTTAGATGTATAAAAAGGGAAGTTTTGGGCCTGGCAAAATGGTTGTGAAAAAGACTGTAGAATGCACACCATGTTGATTACAAAAGTTTAGAGATGCTCAAAGGCAATGTGCACACTTGCTCCCCTGGAACGCGCTCCGTCCGTGCGCATGAATATATCTGTAAAAAACAGGAGCCTCTTCAGGTCCCCTGAGCCCAGGGTGCACAGTTAAAGGCAATGTGAATGTGTGTTCCACATGCTTTCACATTCCCTTTGACCATCTCTAAACTTTAGTAATCAACATGGTGTGCATTCTGCAGTCTTTTTCATGCAATACATATTTTCCGTCCAATGTTTAGTTTGCATCCACTGAGTCAGTCATGTCAATAATCACATTGTTGAAATTGTAAATGCACACATAACAATAGAGGTTCACTTTTCAGACATAGCTCTGTACATTGAGGACATTTGAAGTTTGCAAATCTGCAGCATAGGCCTTCAACAATGTGCATATCGAATTGTCATCCACGTTCACCTTTTGACATCGGTTAATGATGTGGTTTATATTATTTTTATGATCATAATTATTTACAGCTTATTTTTTTTATGTTTAGGAGATTTATCATTTGAGGTATGCTTTACTAGTGGTTTATTTCTTTTGTACCGTTATGTGTATGGAGGGCACATAGTACGTTGTTTATTTCCATTGGGGTTGTTGTCAGGTGCTTGAGATTTACCACGATTCATTTAAATTGATTCGGCACATTGACCCCGGTTAAATATAAGCACTTACTCGTGGTGTGGGAAGCGCAGACGAGTCATATCGTTGCAGGTATATTTTCCATATTTTCGTTTATTCAGTCGTTTAATTTATTTCACTATGAGTGGATACACAGGTGTTCTTGCATGTCGCATGTTTATTTAGGCTGCAGTGTTTGGTGTAGCACGTTTGTTTTCAGCATTTTTATCAACACGGAGGCTCAGGATTTACCACGATGAAGAGGTTTACGTTTGAGTGAGTGATGTTGTGTTAACTATGCAGGCTTAAACAGTGTTGTTTTTTAGGTCGAGCCTGGGCAGCGCATGCGCTGCTCTGCGAGCCATGCTGTATTGAGTTAGGGATTTGAAGCCCGCCTGCTCTCCGCCCATTTTTTTCATTGGCTTGTGTGGTTGTCCTTTGTGAATGCTGGCTTCTGATTCCTTTATCACCTTGTTAGTCCCTCCTTAGTACCGCTTTGTCTTCATTTGAAACCTCCCATGGCGACTGGCCCTTTTACTTCTGTTACAACATGGTATGTTTTAATTCGTCGGCAAGCACCATTTTCTTTAATGGATTTTGCCCTACTGCAGGCACAACATGCTTTCCTTACATTCAGTGCGCCATGCGCGCTTTCAGTTTCAAAGCAGCCGGAATAATGGCGGGCGCTTGTTTGCAATGCCATAGGTCTCGCATTTATGCGAGTTTGAGCTATTGCATTGTAAATGCCATTAGCTTATAACTCTCGCAAATGTGAGACGTATGGCATTGCAAATATTTTTTTTATTGTCAAAGCCCCGTGCCGCACTTTCACGTGCATGAAGGCCGCACCCCTTTCTTTAGAAGAGCCGTGTCTAAGGAAAGGTGCGCGGCCGCTATTAAAGTGAAACCGCGGCATGGGGGCCGCCATGCTGCGGTTTCACTTTAATAGCGGCCAAGCACCTTTTGTTAGACACGGCTTTTTAAAAAAAAGGGGTGTGGCCTTCATGCATGTGAAAGTGCAGCATGGGGGCTTGAACAACAAAAAGAATATTTGCAATGCCATAGGTCTCGTATTTGCGAGAGTTTAAGCTGTTGGCATTTACAATGCCATTAGCTCAAACTCTCATAAATGTGAGACCTATTGCATTGCAAATGTTTGTTTAACATACGCATGCGGCATGGGTCAGAATAGTTTTTGACTCACTAATTGCATGTGGAGGAGGGTAGATGACAGCACTGGAGTAACATGTTTTATAACACCAGCATGTTTGATTTTGTGCTGGGTGTTGTTGGTTCTCATCTATAAAAATTATTTTTTGCATCATAGTGACCCCTGAGGAAGGGCAATTTCACCCGAAATGCATTGGGTCTAGCATTTCCATCTTGAGTTATGAAGAACAGTGAATCTCCTTGTATTTTTAAGAAAAGCCTGAACGACACCATGTAGCTTATTGTTAAAATGAGTTAAATATGGAAAAGAATGGATGAAACTGGATTACACATGGATGAATTAAAGATTCAAACAAAATAATTTCTTGAACTCTGTTGACTGGCAATTCATTGCACTCTGGGCTCAGGTACCTGACGAGGCTCCTGTTTTTTACAAAAGGGTTTGTTTTGCCAGGTCGACATAGCAGTGTCAACTGCACACACAGGCTCTACAATAGGAGGCCTGAGACATTGTTAAAGGGCTACTTAAGTGGGTGGCACAATCAGTGCTGCAGGCCCACTAGTAGCATTTAATTTACAGGCCCTGAGTACAAGGGGTACCTCTCTACTAGGGACTTATAAGTAATCTAAATATGCCAATTGGGCATGAACCAATATTCCCATGTTTAGGGGCGAGAGCACAAGCACTTTAGCACTGGTTAGCAGTGGTAAGGTGCACAGAGTCCTAATATCAGCAAAAACAAGATCAGAAAAATGGAGGGAGGTAGGCAAAAAGTTGGGGAAAGACCACCCTGAGGCTGTGAGGTCTAACATGTGCCCCCCCCAGCTGAAAGTGGGTAGAGCTACCCAACCCCTTGGGAGTATTCTTCACTAAGGCAAAAGAACCTGGAGAGACCATTAGCACTAGTGTGGTCTGTAACCAGGCGGAGATCCACAGTAAAGTCCATTCCCTGTAGGGAGATGGACCACCTCAACAGTTTGGGATTTTCACCCCTCATCTGCATGAACTATCTGAGGGGCCTGTGGATGGTAGGAACCAGGAAGTGAGTCCCAAACAGGTATGGTCAAACTTCTTCAGAGCCCAGACCACAGCAAAAGCTTCTCTCTCTGTCTCACTCCACCTCTGTTCCTATGGAAGTAGCCTCCTACTAATGAAGGCTATCGGTTGATCGAGGCCCTCCTCATTCAGCTTTGCTATGACTCCTCTATGTCATGCTTTAAAGTGTCCAACTGCACAATGAATTGCTTGGAGAAATCAGGTGCCTTGAGTACAGGTGCTGTACACATGGCTTCCTTCAGTTTAGCAAAGGTTTTTTGACAAGCCTCTGTCCAGGTCACCAATTTGGGCTGCTTCTTGGAAGTCAGCTTAGTTGAGAGGGCAACAATGGTGCCATAACCCTTAACAAATCTTCAGTAGTAGCCTGTGAGGCCTAGGAAGGCTGAAAAACACAACAGATGGTGTGGTGTCCTTATGATAAGAGTGTTTGAGGGAAATACCAGTAGCTACTCTAATGATCCTTTTTGGAATATGCTGGTATGTCTCCTACTGAATCTGGCAATTCTAAGAATTGAACAAAGTGAGCTCACTCACATAATGTGACATGATTCATCATAGGCCACCTCATCCGACCCAGGTAAGATGGTACTACCAGGGTGGACTCGACCTTGGGCTGGGCTATCCCGAGGTAGTTCTTAGATATTATTCTTTTTTCTGGATAAATTGGGTCCAGTTATTTGACTAAAAATACCTCGGGTATACCACAAAAGTATCCTTTTATTAAGGTGGTACCCTGGGAATAGTTAAAAAGTACAGTAAGGTAATGGCAGGGTATGTATGTGGCTGCTATAATCCTTGCTTACCCCTGGGTTCAACCAACATATTTCTGCCCTTTTAAAAGCCTAAATGGTCTCGGGAATTCATCAGGGTTATTGTCTAGGGTCCTGACCTTGATTTAAAGTGAGGGTCAGAAGTTTGTTAATAAACGCAGAGGGGACCTACCTCTCTGAAGGTAAACACCTGGATATTATATCTTTGAAGGAGGAGACAAGAAGCGAAATTGCAGCAGCATTAGATATATCAGGCATGTTACTGGTCTTAACATCCGTATCTTCTTTACCCATCAGCGCCCGTTCCCGCTCGGACCGCGCTCAGCGCCAGCCACCATGTCCGTTTTCCAGTAGAATCTCCAGGATCTGGCTCCAAGTTGCATTATTCCAGAAATCAGCTTCATGGCTTTAACACACCGGGTGAATACTGTCCTGGTTTTACACTATGCCCCACGAATGGTGAAGAGGCGCTTTCATGTTCTAGGTGTGGCTTTACTTCTCTGAATCAAAAAACCAGAATGGTATAACGTAGAGAAGCTTCTTCGCTAAAATCAACGCCCATTGTTAAAACTTTTTCTTGTACGCTGATTAATGCACGTTCTTTGGTCAAACACGCTCAGGAGATTGACAGCCTTCAAAACGGGTCATGGACAAACAATACCTCAGACCCAGAAATGGCCACTGCAGTTCCCACATGGGAATGTGCAGACAAGATCGGGTCAGCAAAAATGGCGGCGGTTTAGCATCATTTACCGCAGCACAATGAAAAGTACGTTTTGAAATCATTATTGCTCTACCGATCTTGAAGCACTATTCTACAAAATTCAGCTTACTAATCATTTGATTGTTTACTTATCTATTGGCCTCCTGGTCATAAAACAACGTCTTTACATGATTTGAGCCAACTTTTGGATACTGCGGTTCAGTTGCCAAATTTCACTATCTTGGGTGATTCTAATATTCATTTAGAGGACGCTAATGATAAGGATGCTCTATACCTGAATGACGTAATGGAAAGTATGGGTCTTACCAACATGTCACAGGTGCTCCTCACTTAGCAGGTCATCGGCTAGACAGAATTTTTTTCTGATAAGAATGTCCTTTGTATGTCGCCTTTGCGCTCCCTTTGGTCTGGTCAGACCATTATGCAGGTCTGTTTACACTTCAGACCCAGATTTCATGTACTGCGGCATCATTACCTTCCATACCTAAGACAATCAAAATTTCAAGTCCCTGGCACACTATTACACCAGAAGCCTTAAGCTTATCACTAAAATTAAATTGCCTCTTTCCTTTAAAGATCCCGATGAGGCAGCATCTTCATTTGATCTTTGGATTTCTTCCTCATTGGATCACATTGCACCAGTAAAAAATAATAGAAATAAGGCCAGAACCATGCCCTCACAACCTTGGTTCACAGAGGGTCTTAGACTCCAGAAACAGTCCTGCCGCATGTTGGAAAGAAAGTGGAGGACTAATTATAGCCTTACCGATAAGGAGTTGTACAAACAATCCCTAGCAACTTATAAGGCATCAAATCCAACTAAGAAAACTTGCTTTTTATTGCTAAGAGAATTGAAGCCTCAAACATTCAACAAAAGAACTATTCACGACAGTAAAAGTCTTGTCAAGTCGGCGAAAATAAAAAACATAAATGTGAGTCAAGTGTTTTGTGATTCCATTGCTATGTTTTTTCAGGATAAAATAAAAACAGTCTATAATAATTTTTCACAGAATACGACAGTTGCCTCAACGCCTGCTGAGGTCCCTCTGGAAAACTCTGCCCTGAGCCCTAGCGCCTTTCCCTCTCAATGTAGGGTCAGTCATGAAAGTGAATCACTGTGTGCCCCCTCTTTCGCTTCTTTCCCGCTGCATACAGCTGCAGAAGT
The DNA here is from genome assembly GCA_963921515.1 of Calotriton arnoldi. Lineage (NCBI taxonomy): Eukaryota > Metazoa > Chordata > Amphibia > Caudata > Salamandridae > Calotriton > Calotriton arnoldi. The sequence goes on from CAWUFW010013938.1 coordinate 393,839, forward strand.
CACAAACCTAATTCATCAAACCAAGTTGGGGTCGCCACTTGACCCCTGTCCCCCGAAGGTGATACACCTAGCTCCAGACCCTATTGGCATTTGTGTGGTGGATATTTTTAGGATTGTATCAATTTTTATTGTTTTTCAAAAGGAAGATACAGATCGTTCGCCTACAACCAGAGGCCGGCGATGAAAGGAGGAAAAATAAGAATAACAAACAAATTACATTTATAATCCAATAATAAAAGTTGAAACAGTACAAGCTATGCCCACTTGTTTTGTCTTAATGTCCGTGTTCCACCCCAAAGAGTCTCGTGTCAGGTTGTGTGTCAGCCGTGAGGCGCAGGATTCGTAGGTATATCGGGCAAGTGAGTTCTCGGAAGGTGCTAGATATTTTAGGCAAAGGCCCCAGGTTTTCTCAAATTTAGGGAGCATTTGGTCTACGACTGCTCTCAGCTTCTCCATGCTTAATAGATCCCAAAGTTTGTGCAGCCAGACTAGGTGTGTGGGTATAGAGTCGGTTCCCCATTTAGTTAAAAAAAACTTGTTTCGCTGCGCACATTGCCAGAGTAATGGCCCTTCCCCTAGGGGAGCGAAGTGGGTACGTCAAAGCGTTGGGGAGCCCTAAGAGGATGTAGCTAGGGAAGCGTGGTAATTCAGTTCCAAACATGTGGTCAATATCGGCCAATATTTCTTCCCAGCAACGATGTAGTTTGGGGCAGTGCCACAATAGATGTGCTAATGTACCTGAGTTGCCACAGTGGCGCCAGCTTTTATCACTGCATCCCTGTTTCCACTTCGAAAGGCGGGCGGGCGGGCGTGTAGTACCATTAGTGAACTAGTTTCAGAAGTGTCTCCTTCCCCGCTGCGCTGCATGCCAATGTACGTGCCCGGTGCAGAATGTCTGTCCACTCTTTGTCTGTGAACGTGCATTCACACTCCGTTTCCCATCTGGACCTTTCTGGTGATAGTAAAGGATTGGTAGAGGTGTTCAAGAAAGAGTAAATGTTTCACAGCAAACACCGATCGTCACTCCGTGTCAGGAGCCGGCGCTCAAAGTGTGTGAGGGGCCTGCTAGCGTGAGGTCGTACGTCCGGCTGAGTCACCCAATGGCGGACTGCCGCATATCGCCAGCGCTCTGAGTCTGGGAGGCCGAAATCCTGTTGAATCCCAGAGAAGTCTCGTAGTCCCCGCTCATCAAAAAGATCACCTGTACGCTTGCAATTAGCCTCCTGCCACCGAGAAAATGTTGTACTGTGCATAGCCGGGGGGAAATCAGAATTCTCAATGATCGGAGTGAGTGGTGAGGTTGGGGTAGTCAGGCCTTTGGTAACGCTCAGTTTGTCCCAGACGCCCATGGTAGCCCTGACTATCGGCGAGATATACACTCCTGGTGGGCGGTTCTTTCGCGACAGCCAAGGTATCTTCCAGATATGAATTCCGGCCACTGCCTGGTCTAAAAAACACCAGTGCTTTTCCGTTAGTGGACGTTGCCACTCCACCAGAAACCTCAACTGCGCTGCCTGGTGATAACGTATCAGATGAGGTATCCCCAGTCCCCCCTTAGCTACCGGGACATATGCACGTTCTCTATCCATTCTGGCTTTTTTACCGCCCCAAATGAAGGACTCCAATGCTAATGGCAGCTTCTTTAGCATGATGGGGGGTGGTTGCAATGGCAGCGCCTGCATTATATATAAAATCTTGGGTAAAAGAGTCGTTTTTACGGCAGCTATTCACCCTAACCGGGAGATAGGGCCCCCGTGACAGGATTGGATGAGCGAGCGCACTAAGGCCAACAGTGTGTCATAGTTGCGTGAGATAGATTTATCGATCGTGGGGAATAGCTGAATGCCTAAGTATGTAATGCCCCATGCAACCCAGGAGAAGGGAAATGTGGTAGCCAGATACGTCTGTTCGACTCGCAGTATGGTGAGAGCTTGGGATTTGGTGGCATTCATCTTAAACCCGGATGTTCCGCCAGGAGTGGAGGAAACGACTGACGCGGTTTAGTGATTGTGAGCAGGACGTCATCAGCGTATAGTGCTATTTTGTGTGCCTGGCCACCCATCCTCACTCCCTCAATGAGAGGGTGCCCTCGGATTCGCTCTGCCAAAGACTCCATATAGAGCACAAATAGGAGGGGGGGAGAGGTGGCACCCCTGTCGCGTTTCCCTCGATATTGGGAATAATTGAGATAGAATGTTGTTGACACGGACCATGGCCCAGGGGTCTGTATAGCTGGTCCAAATCCACTGGTGGAAACGGGGGTTTCCAACACTTCTTGCAAAAAGGGCCAATGCACCTGATCAAACGCCTTCTCGGCGTCAATTGATAAAAGTAATGTGGGTGTCTGTGCACAATTGGTCTTATCGATGAGGTGGAATATCCGCTTTGTATTGTCCCCGCATGTGCGTCCCGGAATGAAGCCAGCTTGGTCCGGGTCGATCAGACCAGGCATGTACTTACCCAGTCTGTCAGGTAGGATCCCGGTAAATAGCTTAGCATCTACTTTTAGGAGGGATATGGGGCGGTAGGAGGCACATTGCCACGGATCTTTTCCAGGTTTTGGAATGACCGTTATTATGGCCGTTTTCATGGTTTCCGTGAGTGTTCCAGTGTAGCTAAAAGAATAATACAGTCAGGCCAGTATGGGGAACAGTTGTTCCGTGAATATCTTATAAAAGGCAGCTATAAAGCCGTCTTGTCCTAGGGCGTCATCTACTTGAAGTCTCCCTATCGCGTCGAGGACCTCTTGTGTGGTTATGTCCACTTCTAAAGGCGCGGCTACAGGTTTCGTCAATTTTGTTAGGGGGGCCTGCTCAACATAGGAAGTGCCATGTGCAGGCTGTAGATTCTCCTTTGCGTAGAGTTGGGCATAGAACTGGCCAAATTCCGCTGCAATTTTGATGTCCCTCGTCAGGGAGCTTTGGTGTTGATCTGTTATAGCTTGCAAGCGACGGGCCAGTGTTTGAGTGCGTGATCTATGTGCGAGCAGCCTGCCCGCTTTGTTCCCCCCAGCATAGTATCTCTGCCATGTGCGGAGCAAGGCGTGTTCCACCACGTCCATATCTAGAGCCTTGAGTTGCTTTTTGGCGGTAGTCAATTGCCGCCGTGCCTTGTGAGTCCCCGTCCGTCTAAGCGCTTCCTCTAGGTCTTTCACCGCCCCCCTCTAGTTCTGCGTGCTTAGCCCTGCGTTCCCTGCTGTGTCTTGCCGCTACGGCTATAAAAGTTCCCCGCACGACCGCTTTAAGTGCATCCCACAGCATGGAGATTTGTATGTGTGGTGTATTGTTGATAGCGAGGTAATCCTGAATAGCACCCCGGATTTCCTTGGCGTTTGATACGTATGAAAGTAATTTAGGATTGAGGCACCATGTCGTGGCGTCTCGTCTGGCATGGGACAGGTGCAGCACCAAGGATATGGGGGAGTGATCTGAGAGTGAGGCAACTTCAATGTCAGGTTTCGTTACTGACCCCAACATAGAGGTGGAGACTAGGAAAAAGTCAATTCTGGAATATGACTGGTGTACGGCAGAGAAATGTGTAAATGATTTTGTAGTGGGATGTCGGACCCTCCACACATCCACCAGCCCTGTGATGGAGCAAGGACTCATAAATGAGACTTGCTCGGACGCAATCTCCTCACAGTATTAATTTATTAAAAAATTGTATTGTTTGTACTAATCCTTGCATACACTACACGAATAGCTAGGAAGCTTGCCTATGTGTTTAACTAACGAATAACGCTTGTCTATATTCTAAAAATGGCCGCTAAAGCGCGGGAACCTTACTGCGCATGTCTCAACCATACCACATGGTGTGACGTCTCTCTTTGCTTGGTGGGAAACTCCTGCTTCTGCGCAGTGTGCATTAAAATGGCTGCTTGATGTTTTCACATGCTACAGCTTGCTCTCGTGTTATTATTAATTTGTTGTTTCTCTAACGCTACTAATGCGGGATAGAAATTATTAGTAAATGGGAATAGAGTAGAAAGAGTGGGTATACAGTGAAACATTTTATTTGTGATTTTAATATTTTCTTCTTTGAATTTTATCAGTTCGTAAACTTGGGCCTGGGGTTGATGAACTGAAACTCGAGAGACACTGGTTCTGCACATGCGTCCTGAGTGGCTGCCCAGAAAGAAAAGGATGAAGTCAACCTGGACGTCGTCCAAGGCCATGACCTGATGGCCGACATTGTTGTACTCATGATGTACCAGACGAAATGCAACATTTTATATGAATAATATACAAAATTTGTCGTGAGACGGGTGGGAAATAAAGCAAATGTAATAAAATTGATGGGCGGTATTTTTAAAACAATGGTCTTCAGAAATCGAACTAAATCAATATGGTGTGAGGATCAACCCCCTGTCCCTGTCCAATCAGAAATAGTGGTCCCATATTTTGGCAACATTAAGGGAGGTACATGGGCGTCAAAGGGCATAACAGATATAGAATTAGCTAATTAGTCAGACAACCAGAGAGACGAGAGAACAGAGGGACCAGAGAGAACAGGCGTCCACACAGAGAGGCAGCGGCTCCAGACCGACAAGCTGATCGATTGCAAACTGAACTGATATCCAGAGAGGTCCTGAGGAGGGGGCGGCGGAATCCATTAGAAGGAAGGCACGGGAGAATCGAGGAGAAGTCGATCAGAGAGGGGAACGACGCAGGCGTCGTTGATAGAGAGGCCACCGGTCCTGTCCTGAACCTGGAGGAGGTCTTTGCTTTTCATCCTTCCTGGGTCCTATCTTTTCCAACTCCTTGGCCAAGGGGTTTGGTTCTCGCACTTAGGTAAATATACCTGCAACCTTTAGTTGCGCTGCTGTCTCTTTCTTCTCCTTTCTGAGGGACCGTCATTAATCAATAATTTTATTTTATGCTTCATCCTTGATATGCGATTAAGTGCCATGTGGTTCTGTATTTACTCTGCTAAAATCTTTAGATAAACATTTTAAAACTTCCTGACTCAGTGGTTATTTCATGATTATGTACTGTAATGAATGTCACTCATTTTAAACTTCCCAATTAGCAAAGGATTCATTGGTAAGTCATTACTCTTCAATCAGAAAGGTAATTGGTAGCAGGGATATTTTGATAAAGAGTAGAACTGACACTCCAGCGTAAGTATTAGCGTAGTATGAATGTATGGGCCCAAGTGAGTATTTGGTGTATGAATGCTGTTTGCTAATATCGCGCTGGATCAGTTTTCTGGTGATCAGAGGATGGTTTTACTTTGTTAATTGGGTAATGAGAATTTAATTTTATTTTTATTTTTATGAACTAACATCCGTGTGCTCAAAGTTGTTTTATGTTCTCTAGAATCCCCGGGGAAAAGTTGAATAGCGGATGGTAAGTGGAAGCCATACTGCAGTGAGGTTATCTGTCAGGCAGAAAAAGTACTGAAAAGTTAAGTAGGACTATCAGTACTTGTTAGGGACTCTATGCGTGTGAATAATAGCAAGAGGAATGCTGGTAAAATTTTGATGTTATATCACCTAGAAAGGGTAACATTGAAAAAGTAGCAGGTACTTCTGAAGCTTGCGTGAAGAGTAAACGGAAGGGTTTTACTCGTAGTGTATGTTTAGTAAACGGAAAGGTTTTACTAAGTGTGAGAGAAACTCTCTTTTTCAATTTAGAGAAACTGGCACGATAGTGAATGTTTTGTGTTGTTACTGAATTTTAATTAAAAGTCGTAGAGAAAATAAGGTTTTGCGTACAAATTTGTGGAGAAGTGTGGCTCAATGGTTAGAGCGGCAGACCCTGATGCAGAGATCTGGCCCGGGACCAGGGTTCAATTCCCACCTCGGCGGGTCTTGGGCTCAATTTCCTCGGACCTGATAATTCTCGCCTCGGTGCCTATTCTAATCATGGGTCCCACTCTGCAACTCTGGGCAATAGCTTGCTTAATCTCCACAACGGCCCCACCAGCGCTGGGATGCCTGCCTTCACCTTGGGGGTGCCCAGGAGTGGACATTTCACAGGGAAAAGACAGGAAGGGTTCCACAGCGGTATGCGTACAGCGCCTGGACACCCCTTTGGGGGTATTGGTGCGCTTTACAAGTACGAATTTCAAGTTTAAAGGGAGGGTCAGCTGACGGAGAGGGAGCTCACGTCACAAAACACCGCGCTGGGATTGGTTGAAACAGCGGGTGTGGAAGACTCTTGTAAAGGAGGGGTCAGTAGTCAGGAGCAGATCTGACGTCACAGGTACCGCGCTGGGATTGGTTGAAATCAGCGAGGGACAGAGAAGCGCAGATTGTAACGGAGGGGTTGACAGACGTCACAGAAAAGTCGCGCTAGGATTGGTTCAGAGATAAAAAGTTAGCTGGCATTTGATTGGTTGATATCATAGAAGCTGAAATTTTAGTGGATAAAAGATTGCATGTTAAAACGCAATCCAACTTTAACAGGAACTCGTCCGGATAGGAGATATTTAGGGTTTGCAGAAAATAATTTTATACATCGAGATCTACCCAAGATGTACGGAGAGAAGAGAAAAATGTCATTTCTACAAAAGATTAAGAATTATTTTAAAAAGGATAAACCAATCAAAACTAGGGAAGGAATTATCATTCCACCAGCTAAAACGCCCGCTTCATTCATGATGATGGAGAGAGGTTATCATACTTGTGTATGGATAGAGAATTGGATAGAATATACCAAAAATGATGGAATATTAGCATTTCCCGAGAATGGCACTTTTAATGGGAGGAGTCTTCAAAATTTGAGATTGAGGATGAATGACTTAGAACCCAGACCTAGATTAACTCAATACGAAGCCTTAGAGGAATGGGAAACAGAGGCATTTGAGCGTGACCGACCCAGGAGTAATAGGGGTTATCGAGGATTTTTTCCCAGAAATCAACATGAGTCTAGGGACGGTCAGATGAAACAATGGAGGAGGGCAATGCTTACAGAGGGACTGTATCCAATGTTAACAGCAGAAGAAATGTTAGGAAGCAAATGCACAGAAAAGACAAAACATTTATTGAGAAATGGAGATTCTGAAGATGAATTTATGGAAGAAATATTAAAGAACCCCCCACCATATCAGGAAGGGACAAGTGGGTGCACCCCAAGTGCACCACTGTTGAAGACCCCACTGGTACCACAGGTATTACATGATTTCACACCTAGTAGGGTACTTCACGATAAAGAAAAAGAAGCCCTAGAAAAGACAAGAGCAGAATTAATACAGAAAATAACACAGATAAAAGTACATCCTGACTCTTTGACCATACCTGTAACAATTGGTCCAGTAGTCCCATTATATAGTGACAAAGGAAACTATCCTCCACCGTTAGTTACACCTACTCCTGTAAATGTTTCTAAACCTGAAGCAGTAGTAATGGTTGAGGATCATTTTAGTGACTGTGAATCTATGATTTCATTAATGGATTTACCCATTCGAGATTCTGTAAATAGCACCCCAGAAGAGCTACACCTGGTTGTTCAAAAGATGTAAACATAATAACTTCATCGGGAGCAAAAAGTGCCACAGTAGTAACACCCGAAGATTTAGAAAGGTGGGCACAAGGATCAGATCAACAGTATACACCTCCAAAAATAATGGATATTTATAAATTAAAAGTTGAATTAGAAGAAATAATAGCAGGAAATGTAGGATTAGATCGCCTAAATACATATGATGAAGAAGAATTATTGTTCGTATGCAGAAGTATCACCAGGAATGTAAAATTATTCCATGAGAAATAATCAGATTTAGCTCTACAGATGGGAATTGAAATAGGGAGATCAAAAGTGCTGCAGAAACCCTATAGAGAAGATTTTTCAGACAAAGATTTAGAAAACATGAATGCTTCTGGAAGGAAATTACAAGTAAAGGGGAGATCTAGATAAATGGAGAACTAGATGGGCCAAGAAAAAGGAAGAGGCACAATCAAGCAGAACGGCATCAATATGTGATGAAAGAAACAGGGAAAGCAGATCAAATGTACCCGATGCGAGAAGTTCCAGGAGGGGGATATGTACATGTCCTATGGAGTAGACAGGATATTTTGTCATTTACGAATGATTTTCCAAAGTTGAGAGAAAAGCCAATTGAATGCTACAAGCAGGTTGAGAGGTTTGTGAAGGTATCAAAGGTATTGTTAAAGGATTTGGATGGGTTATGTGACATAGTGGTACCTGCTGATTTGTGGACAGATTGTAAAATTACAGTTGATTGGCCAAATGAAGAATATCCTAGAGATCCAAAAACAGGTGCCCCGTCAAATGATGTAATGAAAAAGTATCAACAAGTAATAACTTATTTAAAGGGGAAAATGCCACCGAAAGAAACAGATTGGGTGAAAATAGACCGAACTACCCAAGAAGCCAGTGAATCAGTACATGCCTATTATGAGCGTTTATTGCAAGTATTCAAACAATACAGTGGCTTTGAGGACATTGGAGATAAGAACATGAGTCAGTTTGTTTATCGATTTGTTTATGGTCTGAAGCCAGAGATTTGTCAGATGATTAAGCAGCACATGTTATGTTGGCAGGGAAAGCCCATAGACGAAATTTTGAAATATGCAAAATATTGTGGAGACAACATTGAGGATAGGCACAAGAAATTGCAGGAGAAAGTAATGTGGGCTCAGGTGAAAATGGCTGAGAAACAGGGAATTAATTTGGATAATCCGAGTGAAAATCAAGGAAAGGATTCTGGAACGAGTGGTGATACTGGGAATGGTGGAAAAGTGAGAGGACGAATGAGTAGAGAAGAGGCTAAAAAGAAATTTCCTTGTCATGGATGCGGAAAATTGGGGCATTGGAAGGATGAATGTAAAAAGATTCGGAATAATAATGTCCCAAATCAAAATTTAAATCCACAGACGCAGAATGACTCACAGCAGGGTGTAAATCCTCAGTCAGTTCCCACCTGCACCTATTCAGGGTAATGTAAGCAGAGCAAAGCACGGTACAGACATCGGATATCAAGGAGGAAGTGGTAAGAATGATTATGTAACATCACAGTTTCTTTTACAGGACGATTTTTGTCAATACAGTTCATGACGGTGCCTAGGAGAGGGGGAGAAGGAGTGCGTACTTGGCGCATCCTTACCGGTAGATCAGTCAGGTCCATATGTTGAAGGGAACGTGAAAGGTAATGATATTACTTTTCTTTTGGACACTGGTGCTACCCAGTCTACTGTAAGAACAGCAGACATTCCAGACCTTCCTCTCTCGGGTGAAGATATCCAAGTAGTGGGGTAGCTAATCAAAAGATTAGAACACCTCTTACCGAACCAATGGAAGTTAAAATTGGAAATTTCAGAGAAATGCATCAATTTGTAGTGTGTGATTCCAGTCCAGTAAATTTATTGGGCCGAGATTTGTTATGCAAAATGAATTGCACAATTTTCTGCACACCGGATGGTGTGGCAGTTCAGACCCCAGATGAGGACCATGTATATAAGTTTATGATTGCAAAGCAAGGTACAGAGGTAGATGAGATGTTTTCGTTAATAACAAAAGACGAGTTGCCAGAAGAATTAAAAACTACAGTAATGTAATGTAATGTAAATAGTTCTTATATAGCGCATACTGTCATAGTATGGGATTTCACAGGAAAGGAAGTAGGACTTATGGCCAAAATAGACCCAGTTAAAATTACTGTAAAAGAAGGTGCGATTTTCCCAAATACCAGACAATACAAAATGAGTGCAGAAGTGAAAGCAGGAGTCATTGAAGAAATCAACCGAATGGTAAAACAAAGCATACTAAAAGAAGTAATGAGTAGCCCATGTAATTCACCAATAATGGGTTTAAAGAAACCTAGTGGAAAATATAGGATTGTTCAAGACCTGCGAAAAATAAATAAGATTGTGGAACCATGTTGTCCTATAGTGCCAAATCCTGCAGTAATTCTATACCAGATTCCTTGGAGTGCAGGATGGTTCCCTGTAATTGATTTATGCCAAGCGTTCTTTTCAATACCATTGCATCCAGATAGCCATTATCTTTTTCATTTAAATTTGAGAACAAAGTCTATGTATGGAATCGTGTTCCTCAGGGGTACACAGAAAGTCCTTCCATTTTCAATCAGATATTGAAAAAGTGTCTAGAGAAACTAGTGATGCCAGGAAGTTCAGTTTTAGTACAATATATTGACGACTTATTGGTGGCATCAAACACCAGAGAGGACTGTGTTGTTGATTCTATTGCACTATTAAATCATTTAGCTGAAGAAGGGCATAAAGTTTCACCTGAAAAATTGCAGTTTTGTACAACAGCAGTTAAATATCTGGGACACCAAATTGAGAGGGGAAAAAGAAGAATAACGTCTGAAAGAGTAAAATTAATAAAGAAAATGCAAATGCCTGTAACACAAAGAGAAGTGAGAATGTTCCTAGGAATAGTAGGATACTGTCGACAATGGATACTAGGATTTTCTCTGTTAGCTAAACCATTAATTAACATGACGAAAAAGAAAGCAAAAGATCCAGTTGAGTGGGATGATGAAAGCGTAGGAGCTTTTGTAAAATTGAGAAATGCTCTGTGTTCAGCACCTGCCCTAGGCATGCCTGATTATAAAAGAGAATTTGCATTATTCTGTCATGAAAGAGAAAATTGCGCACTTTCAGTTCTAACTCAGAGACATGGTCTAGATAGACGTCCTATAGCATATTTTTCTGCTACGTTGGACCCAGTGGCAGCCGCTTTGCCAGGATGCTTAAAAGCAGTGGCAGCTACCTGTTTGAGCATTGAACAAAGTGAGTCAATAGTAATGGGACACCATGTAAAAGTGTTTGTTCCACATGCGGTTGTGATTCTGTTGACAAGAACCCGAACTCAGCATCTTACTCCTAGTCGGCTGACTAAATATGAGAGAATAATAATGGGTGCTGAAAATGTGACCATGGTAAGGTGCACGATAGTAAATCCTGCTACCTTACTACCAGACCCATATCATGAGGAAATTAAAGATGTCGAAGAAGAAGAACATGATTGTTTGCAAGTCACAGAGTTATGCACAAAACCACGTCCAGATATCGAAGAACAGCCCCTTAGGAAGCCAGATAGGGAGCTATTTGTTGATGGTTCATGCCAAAGGCATGAAGATGGTAAACTAACTGCTGCCTATGCGGTGTGTGAATTAACTGGAATAGTTGAAGCATCCTATTTACCAGGAGTCAAATCCACAAATAGCTGAATTGATTGCATTGATAAAGGCTTGTAAAATTGGGAGGAATAAAAAAATAACTATATTTACAGATAGCCAATATGGTTACGGGGTTGTGCATGATTTTGGCCAACTATGGATGCAGCGGGACTTCATGACTTCTTCAGGATCCCCCATTAAAAATGGACAGTTTGTTAGGGAATTGCTGGAAGCAATACAATCACCATAAGAATTGGCTGTGGTGAAATGTGCCGCACACCAGTCAGGAGATGACTGGGTGGTAGTCGGCAACAGATATGCAGATCTTGTGGCTCAACATTGTGCCAAAAATAGATTGTCAGTCAATAAAAGGGTGGAAAGAATGGGAATCAGCTGCCAACTTATGCTGTATGTGCCACCTGAAACATGGAACGATGTTAAAAGATTGCAAGATTGTGCGATGGGGTGTGGGGTGGGGGGTGTTATCTGTGTTTTTTTTTGTTTAATTTTGTAGTATTTCATATGCACGTCCCTTCATTATTCCTCTTCCGGTATTACATGAGAAAACTGTCAAAGTCAGGATATTATTCATTGATGCTACGGAAGTCTCTGGGTTACAGAGCTCCGCTGTATGTGCATTTGACAAATAAAATTTGTTTAAAAAAAAAAAAAAGATTGTAAGATGATGTTGATGAGAGTGAAAAGAAACTATGGATCAAGGTGGGTTGTTCTCAAAGGGGAGATGACAAGGTGTGGATCTGCGCAGATGGCAGACCAGTCATGCCTGACTGTCTGCTTTCACAAATGGCCAGAATGTATCATGGAGACACCCACATAGGGAGAGATGCAATGATTAGGCTTTTTAGACAAAACTGGTACAATCCCAAGTTCAGGGCTGTTGCAGAGAGTCTTTGCCAGAGACGTTTAACATGCCAGATGCATAATCCAGGGAGGAAGACTATAATCGGGTTTGGAAAGATTGGAAAGGCAGAGGGTCCATTTATAAGACTCCAGTTTGATTTTATTCAGTTACCACCATGCAGAGGGTTGAAATATGTACTGGTCATAGTGTGTCTGTTTTCAAAGTGGGTGGAAGCTTACCCTACCAGGAGAAATGACAGTATTACAGTCGCAAAGCTGTTGCTACGAGAACTCATTCCTAGGTTTGGTTTCCCAGTAACTTTGGAATCAGATAGAGGAAAGCATTTTAACAGTGAAGTGATCCAAATATTATGTGAAGCATTCCAAATTGAACAGAAACTGCACTGTGCATATCGTCCAGAGGCTTCTGGAGTGGTTGAACAATTGAATGGCACTATAAAATCCAGATTGGGAAAAATGTGTGCATCAACATCATTAGCATGGCCGGATGCATTGCCACTTGTTTTAATGGGACTCAGAAGCATTCCTGATAGAAATACCGGATTGAGCCCACACGAGATAATGATGGGAAGAGCAATGAGACAAGCACATGTTCCCACAAATAAACTGCTGAATATATCTGATGATATGGTTCTGGACTATTGCAAAGGACTGGCTGACCTAGTGCGTTCTGTCTCTCACCAGGTTGGAGAAGACGCCATTTCCAGGCAGCCTGAACAAGAACATGATCTGAATCCTGGTGACTGGGTGGTAGTGAAGAATCACACCAGAGAGACCTGTCTATCACCTAGGTGGGGAAAACCTTGTCAGGTCATACTGATCACAAATACAGCAGTGAAGTGTGCAGGATTTCCTAATTGGATTCATGTAAGTCACACCAAAAGAGTACCAGACCCTGAAGAAGAAAATCCTCAGTCAGCACCAATCACTGAAGAAGCTGAAGGTTGCCCAGCTGAAGAATCTCAGGCTCGAGATTCAAGAGAAGCTGAAGAAGAACAACCGAGCACAAGTCAGGATTGGATACCAGTGGTAGAAATTCCTGAAGTTTACCACAGAACAAGAAGTCAAGCAAACTTGGAAGAAATCGAAGAAGATCAGATGGGTGAAGAAGAAGCAGCTCAGGAAAAAGAAGAAGATACAATAAAAGAACCTGAGCAGGACCAAATAGGGAGAGGAAACTGGGCTCAAAATAACGAAGAACTAACAAACTTTGAGCAGGGACAGACAGGTCTAGAAGAATCCGGTCAGGCTGCAGAAGTACAAAGTGCAATAAGCCCTGATCAGAACCAGTTAGATCCAGAAAAGTACACAGAAAAAGAAGATCTCGAGAAAAATGAACATGAAGAAATAAATCAAGAACAAGGTCACTTATTGGAAACTCACAGTGGAGCTGCTGAAGAGAAACCAAATAGACCTGAAAGGGAACAAATAAGAGAAACAGTAATTGCAGAAAACAAAACTGTGCTAAACAGTGAAAATAAAAAGATTTCTGAAGACGAAAATAAAGAAACAGTGCAAACAAAGAAAACAAGAAAAGGTGATCATTGGCCTAGTGTCATTAAAAGAGTAAAATACCACATAACAACCAGAAGTGAAGATCCAGATCAAGTAAATGAAGTAACAAGTCAAACAGAACAAGAAAACAGAACTAAGAAAAGAAGAAGCAAGAGACTGAAACTTGTGAACAACAAATTCAAGGGTCCTGATTGGACTTACATCATTCTTGAAGATTACGAAAGCTCAGAGTCAAGTGAAAGTGGTGACGAAGGAACAAGTGACGAACTGACGTACGAGAAAGAAACAAGACCACCTTGATACGCAAAAGAATCATATAAAGAAAAGCGAAAATAGATAAGAAGAGTAATCTTCCTTGTCGAAATGCCTGATGATAGAGTTGCTGGGAGATCAAAACACAAAAGTTGTAAAAGATGCTGTGCAGTATGCATATGTAGTCTAGTAATGGTGCTTATAGTTTGGTTAGTTCTGATCGTGGCAATTCCTTACCTTATGATAATAGATAAAAAGATTAATAATGAAACTAAGGAAAGTACAGCAAACTTGAAAAGTAATAGAGTAGAACTAATGGCAGAAAATGAACCCGAATTTCATCATGAAATAACTGATAACGACACTAGTATAATGTTTTCACAAAAGTATTGTTTCAATATGTAGATACCATGGAAGTTAGTAATTGTTATGTCTGTATGAAGTTACCCGAATCAGTAGCAGAAGGATTAACCTATCATCACTTGCCATTAACATATGGCATATCATGTAGTGTATTGGCTAGTTTATTTTATAGAACCGGGAGTCTTCAGTATTATTATTCAAACATAGATGTGATATTTTCTGAGGTTCCGATTCGAAAGATTATGAACCCAGTACTTAGTAGTCAAGATGCACAGTTTATGGGAGAATTTTTCTTCACAATGAAATCGATAGATATAACACATGCACATAGACACAATCTAACATGTTCATTACATGAAGAAGAAAAGATATTTTTGAATTTAGTAGAAAATAGAAGACAAGATTTTCAAAGGAAAGCTTCTGAGCATAAAGCTCATTTGCCACCTTGGGCTGGGAAAGAAGAGAGTTACACACCTGGCAAGGCTCAAGCTGCTATGGCTCTGGATTTTGTAAAGACAGGGAAAATTTGTCTACATAGGTTAAAGACTGATTATAACAATGTTTTCATCGGTACCAGTGAATGTGAACACAATTTCTTAATTCTTGGAGGTTGGGGAATCAAAGGAGGAACAGATTCAGTTTTTCCTGGAATATATTATGTGTGTGGGAATAAGGCTTACTTTAGGCTTCCTACACGGTGGTATGGAAGTTGTTATTTTGGAATAGTATTTCCAAAAATATACCACGTAAAAAGAAACACTGGGAGCAATGAAAATAATAGCGAATTAACACGTAGTAAAAGAGCTAGTTTTTCAGAAATTGTAGGTGATATATTTGGTGCATTGATACCTTCAGTGGGAATAATTCTGAACTCGAGGAAGATATGTAAATTGTCTACGGTGGTTGATCGTTTATCAACGGATACTGCTGGAGGATTTTTAATGATTAATGCGGAGATGGTTGCGATTAGGTCTATGGTTATGCAAAATCGACTTGCTCTTGATATTATATTGGCAAAGGAGGGCGGAGTCTGTAAATTATTGAAGACGAAACACTGTTGCACTTACATTCCTGATAAAAGTGCAGAAATTGGAACGTATATACAGAATATAACTAAACTTGAGAAGGAACTTAAACCACTGGAAGTTGATAGTGTATGGGAAAGATTGACAAGTAGTATTGCGTCAATTGGTACCTGGTTTACTAATATAGGGAAAGGACTTATAGGTCAAATATTAGTACCCTTAGCGGGGATAGCAATAATAGTACTGTCAATAACAATATGGTGCAAATGCTGTAGAAAGAATGAATCGTACAATGTGACAGGAAAAGGAAAGAAGAGGAAGTTTGATGAAATTGAACTGGAAGACTTAAGAAGTGAATTATACAAGAAACTGAAAGGGGATGTCAAAAATAGAAAGTGTAAAGGTGAAAATGAAAGTGTATTATGCTAAAAGTTGGCATCTGATTATGGGTAGTATTTGATGGCTCAGAAATGCCATCAGAGAGGAGATTAATGGAGCAAGGACTCACAAATGAGACTTGCTCGGATGCAATCTCCTCACAGTATTAATTTATTAAAAAATTGTATTGTTTGTACTAATCCTTGCATACACTACACGAATAGCTAGGAAGCTTGCCTATGTATTTAACTAACGAATAACGCTTGTCTATATTCTAAAAATGGCCGCTAAAGCGCAGGCACCTTACTGCGCATGTCTCAACCATACCACATGGTGTGACGTCTCTCTTTGCTTGGTGGGAAACTCCTGCTTCTGCGCAGTGTGCATTAAAATGGCTGCTTGATGTTTTCACATGCTACAGCTTGCTCTCGTGTTATTATTAATTTGTCGTTTCTCTAACGCTACTAATGCGGGATAGAAATTATAAGTAAATGGGAATAGAGTAGAAAGAGTGGGTATACAGTGAAACATTTTATTTGTGATTTTAATATTTTCTTCTTTGAATTTTATCAGTTCGTAAACTTGGGCCTCGGGTTGATGAACTGAAACTCGAGAGACACTGGTTCTGCACATGCGTCCTGAGTGGCTGCCCAGAAAGAAAAGGATGAAGTCAACCTGGACGTCGTCCAAGGCCATGACCTGATGGCCGACATCGTTGTACTCATGATGTACCAGCCGAAATGCAACATTTTATATGAATAATATACAAAATGTGTTGTGAGACGGGTGGGAAATAAAGCAAATGTAATAAAATTGATGGGCGGTATTTTTAAAACAATGGTCTTCAGAAATCGAACTAAATCAATATGGTGTGAGGATCAACCCCCTGTCCCTGTCCAATCAGAAATAGTGGTCCCATATTTTGGCAACATTAAGGGGAGGTACATGGGCGTAGAAGGGTATAACAGATATAGAATTAGCTAATTAGTTAGACAACCAGAGAGACGAGAGAACAGAGGGACCAGAGAGAACAGGCGTCCACACAGAGAGGCAGAGGCTCCAGACCGACAAGCTGATCGATTGCAGTCTGAACTGATATCCAGAGAGGTCCTGAGGAGGGGGCGGCGGAGTCCATTAGAAGGAAGGCACGGGAGAATCGAGGAGAAGTCGAGTATCAGAGAGGGGAACGACGCAGGCGTCGTTGATAGAAAGGCCACCGGTCCTGTCCTGAACCTGGAGGAGGTCTTTGCTTTTCATCCTTCCTGGGTCCTATCTTTTCCAACTCCTTGGCCAAGGGGTTTGGTACTGCACTTAGGTAAATATACCTGCAACCTTTAGTTGCGCTGCTGTCTCTTTCTTCTCCTTTCTGAGGGACCGTCATTAATCAATAATTTTATTTTATGCTTCATCCTTGATATGCGATTGAGTGCCATGTGGTTCTGTATTTACTCTGCTAAAATCTTTAGATAAACATTTTAAAACTTCCTGACTCAGTGGTTATTTCAGGATTATGTACTGTAATGAATGTCACTCATTTTAAACTTCCCAATTAGCAAAGGATTCATTGGTAAGTCATTACTCTTCAATCAGAAAGGTAATTGGTAGCAGGGATATTTTGATAAAGAGTAGAACTGACACTCCAGCGTAAGTATTAGCGTAGTATGAATGTATGGGCCCAAGTGAGTATTTGGTGTATGAATGCTGTTTGCTAATATCGCGCTGGATCACCTGCATCCCCGAGCCACTGAAGCCCCTGTGGGGTGAGTGCTCCCGCTGTACCTACTCTCTAGGGAGCCCGATCTACCGCAGTGTCTCGCACTATGTTAAAGTCTCCCCCAACTAGGATATTGTCGTCTGGTGTAGTGAGGATTGACCCAATTCCCTGGTGGATGAAGGGTTCCTGGTTGTCATTTGTGGCATAAAGGCTTGCAATCGTAATGGTGCATTGGGTCATAGCGGTCCGCAGGGTTATCATGCCCCGTTCTCTCAGAGTGCGTTTGAATGACCCGATCTTAGAAATGTGTGGCAATTATTATAGCTACCCCCTCTTTCTTGCTCGGTCCAGCCGACCGGAATTGAAGGTCGAACCATTTTGATCGCATACGACTCCAATCCTTTTTAACAAGTTGGGTCTCCTGCACGAAGCATATATCACACTGTGTTGCCTTCATTTGTGACAAGAGTGCTATTCTCTTGGTCAGAGAGTTTAGGCCCCTCACAAAAAAGACTAACCACCCGCGCCATGACCAAGTTTCAATGTGAGGCTGAGCATTGGCTCCAGGCTGTAACACTGTGTACCTCCGTAATGTGGTGGGTCGGGACATGTGTGGGTGGAGGTGGTGCATAGATGTGCATTAAAGAAAACATACAATAAAACATGAATAACAAAGTCACCAAGTGGTGAAAAACTGGTAAATACATAGTAGGGGTCCATGTCGTCGGCTAGCCTCGCAGGCCGTCTAGGATGTTGATAGGTAGTGGAGTTCTCCGCCGACGCTCGCTTGTGTTAAGACTCAAACCTGGGGCAGAAGCTTACTTCTATAGTCTGTGCCCAGCTGAGGCCTTCTGCCATCCCGCCAGGGTCCATTTATACCATGGCGTCAGAGTAGCATGATTCCTGTCTCGAAGGCAGTTATTTGTTTTCTTGTTCTGGTGCGGAATCCTGCTGGGTGAGGTGCTGGAGCAGAGCTGATCGCTCCCTGATGCTTTCAGTTGTGGTCAGTTTGCTCACGATTTTCGGGAGTAGGTTTTTGGGGCGCCTCTGTCGGCCAGATCCTAGTGGACGTGAGGTGGGTCCCCCGGTGCCAGTTAGTTCGCTCTCCTCCCGGTCCAGCCGCAGAATCGCCGCTGCTTCTGGGGTGGTACGGGTCGAGCCCGTCTCTCCATTCCATACGAATATCAGGCAGAAGGGGTGACCCCATCTCTAGCGCACTGCTTTGTCCCTCAGGAAATCTGTAACTGGTTTCATACTGCGGCGACCCTGTAGAGTGATGGCGGAAAGGTCTTGGAATAGGCCACCTTGATCCCTTCAAACAGGACGTGAGTTTGGTCACGTACTGCAGTCATTATAAGTTCCTTCTGGCAGTAGTTGTGTAAGCAGGTAAGAATGTCCTGAGGGGTTCCAGGGGATTGAGATGAACGACCCGCTCTATGTGTGTGGTCCAGGGGATCTCAGTGTCCTTTAGCTTGGGGGCGATCTGGCAGAAGAGTCGCGTGACGAAGTCCTCTAGGCGGTTACCATCGGCCTGGAGCGGAACGCCTTTGATTCTGATGTTGGATCTCTGAGACCTGTTTTCAAGATCCTCTAGATAGTAGTTGAAGTCTGCGTTGCGGTCTTTAAGCTCCAATATTTCGCTTCGGCACAATTCCAGCTCCTCTTCTCTGGCGTTGCCTGACTTTTTCACGGTGTCCACCCGCTTTTCCTGGTCGCCCACTTCACGGCGCAGTTTCTTCATTTCAGTGGCCATCTCTGTCTTTAGTGTCGTGATGTCGTTCCTCAGTACACCAAAGAGTGATTCCAGGAAGCTATGTGTGACTGGGTCTTCCTCCCCTGCTTCCTATACCTGTGCTGGTCCCGTTGACTGGCGCTCCAGCGAGGTGGCCTCCGGTGCCTGCCCCGCGCGCTTGGAGGGGGTTTTTGTGAAGAGATCCTTAATGGAGGGACCTTTTTTAGTCCTAGTATTCGCCATTTCTCTACCCTCCGGTGGTGCTGGGTGTGCGACTGCTCTTGGTCCGAAGGCTGAGTTTCTCTGTGCACAGGTTGCTCCTCCAGGCACTAATGCTATGTGCAGCGTGTCTGCTCACCACCCAGTGCAGTTGTAGTGTAGCCCTCGGGGTGGACCAGGCACTGGGCTATTCACCTCTGACCTCCAGCGCAGCTGTTACTTCCTCCCCGTCTACCAAGCCGGACCAAGGTGTTCAGGACCTGTTGCGCAGCACAGGCCACTCCTGCCACAGCCCACGGTCCCCGCCGGCTCTGTGCTACTTCTGTGGAGGCCCTAGTCCTCGCCACGTTGAGGACGCGTGGCCTGGCAAGACGCGAAACCCCAACTTAGGGCCAGGTGCCCCGCCCAGTCCTTGTGTGGTAGCCCCCTGGTCCGCTGGGTCATCTCAGGGGTGGCTGCTGGGGCGTGCTTCCCCAGTGCTCGCTGCCTGTCTGGGCCTTTCCCTGTCATGGGCGTACCTTGGCTCCTCCCGACTGCGGCTCCCAGTAGTTCCCTCACGTGCCCCCTGTCAGCTACACCGCATGCCGTGGTTACTCCCGGGCAGAGCGAGGTGGGGGTCTGCAAACGGCTGTTCCCTCGCCTAATTAAGGGCGGCCGGGCAGCATGCTATCACTCATCCTGACGGTCAGTTTTCGAGCTTCGCAGGGCCTAGGTTGGTGCCTGCAATTGGGCTGCTGGCATGTCTTTCTGTGTCCTGGAGGTACCTGTAGTGTTGTATTGCTGGCGTGGGCATCTCACTCACTCGGGTCATGGGCTACCACTGCAGGGTGAGCAGGCAGTGCCCGTGCAGGGCCCGGGGTCGCGCTCATGCAGCTTGTGATCTCCTCGGTGGCGGGCAGAGGACGGTTTTTGCGGGCGTGTTAGCCGTACTACTGTGAGGTGGGGCGTAGAAGGGCCAGCCCAGCCGGCGCATCTGTTCAACTCTGGCATCGCTGGTGCAGAGGGAGCTTACAGAGCCAGGGCGAGCTCTGTGACATGATGAGGCAGCCTGTCCTCGCCAGATGCCACCTTTGTAGCTGTCCTCCGTGGGGCTGCTGTGGCTACTTTTCCCGCTGTGCCTTGGTGCAGACTGAGCCTCATTCAGGTTTCAGGATCACACTGTTGGATGTTGCACATGGCGGCAGTATTGACACTCCTGACGAGTGCCTTCCATATCTCTCGCCCTGTGCTTCACTCAGGGCTCACCTCTCTCCCGTCGTGCAGTGGGCCTCTTCGCACGATCCCTACTGGGGGCGCCCCGGCCCTGGCTGCACCCCCACCTCAGGCAGAAACCTCCAGCCCCAGACCCCCAGGGTATAGGACCGCAGCTCTAGATGAGGGGG
Organism: Calotriton arnoldi; assembly: GCA_963921515.1. NCBI lineage: Eukaryota > Metazoa > Chordata > Amphibia > Caudata > Salamandridae > Calotriton > Calotriton arnoldi. The sequence goes on from CAWUFW010013938.1 coordinate 414,410, forward strand.
AGACGCGCCGTCTCCCGGCTCCTCTGAAGCCTTTGTTCCACCCGGCCAGGATGCCGCTACCTCCGTCTCGGTATCCACACTGGTCCAAGGGCTCTGCGGCTGGGCGCCACTCACTGCCACAGCTCCGGCGGTCAGGAATCGCCGCAGGCTCCCTCGGCTGCCATTTTGATTCATTGCCCCTCACCAACTATCCCCCGCTATTCCGCTCTTGCACCTTTCACCATCTATCGTGGGGGCTAGCAGGTAACCCCCGACGACTATGGTGATTCGCCTGGGTTCAGGTCCTTCCGACATGGAAAAACACGGTACCTCCCATTACTGTGGTGTAAGTATTTGTGCCAGTGCCTTCAGGCCAATGAAGCTGGCAAAGGGGCGTGCCTCACCCGGAGGGGCTGACCCTCCTACGAGTGGAAGATTTGCCCAAGGAGGAGCCTTTGTGTGCCTAGGAAGGCTCTTACTTCTGTCTGGGTTTCAGGTGGTTGCCTGGCCATAATCGTTTCAATCTTGGCCTAGAGGGGTTGCACCTTGCCCCTACCTATTAAGTGACCCAAGTACATGACAGAACCCTGCCCAATCTGGCACTTGCTGGCCTTGATAGTCAGACCTGCCTGTTGCAGGGCCTGAAGCACATTGTGGAAGTGTTGCAGGTGTTCCTCCCAGTTGAAACTATAGACAGCAGTGTTGTCTAAGTAGGTGGCACAAAAGGCCTCCTTACCAACCAGGACCCTGTTAACCAACCTCTGGAAGGTAGCAGGGACGTTCTTGAATCCAAAGGGCATCATTTGAAATTGGAAGTGGTCATCTGGGGTTGAGAATGCTGACCTCTCTTTGGCCCCCTCAGTCAGGGCAATCTGCCAGTACCCTGATGTCAAATCAAAGGTACTAAAGAATTTGGAAGCACCCAGGGTGTCAATGAGCTCATCAGCTCTGGGGATGGGATGTGCATCAGTCCTGGTGACAGAATTGAGTCCTCGGTAGTCCACACAGAATCGGAGTTTTGGTGTGGTACCCTGTGGGGCAGCCTTAGGTACAGCACCACAAGAGTAGACTAGGGACTTTCAGGGCTACATCACCCCTAATGCCAGCATCTTGGAGACTTCTCCTTATATGGTGGCCCTCACCATGTCTGACAACCTGTACAGTTTGTTCTTTACAGGAAAGCTGTCTCCAATGTCAATATCATGGTTGCACAAGAGGTGTGAGTCCAGTTTGCCAGTGAGGCAAACTGACCCAGCAACTGGTAACAGTCCCTCTGCTTTTCTGGAGTCAGGGTGGAAGAGATGTTGACACCCTCCATTGACCCATTGTGTTCCTGCGCAGAGAGGAGGTCATGGAGAGGTTCACTCTCCTCTTCCACTCCAACCTCTGTCACGAGCATCATGCTCACTTTGGGCCTCTCGAAGTGAGGCTTGAGTCGGTACACAAGGAGCACCCTTAGGGTGTTTATAGGGGTCTGGAGATCCACCAAGTAGGTGGACTCATCTTTCCACTCCTTTACTTCATATGGGCTGGTCCACTGGTCATGGAGAGCCCTGGGCTCTACTGATTCAATGACCCATACGTTCTGGCCAGGCTGAAATTCCACCAGAGTGGCCTTCTGGTCATACCAGAGCTTCATTACTTTTTGACTGGCCTCAAGATTGCTTTTTGCCTTCTTCCAGAAGCGATGCATCTTGTTGCAGAAGACCAGCATGTAGCTGACCACATCCTGGGGGGGTTTCTTGGGAGCATGCTCCCATCCCTCCCTGACAAAGCTCAGAAGTCCCCTAACAGGGTGGCCATAGAGGAGTTCAAAGGGTCTGAACCCTTCTCCTTTCTATGGCACCTCCCTGTAGGCAAAGAGAAGGCATGGCAAAAGGACGTCCCACTTATGAATCATGGACTCAGGCAGGCCAACTCATAATCATGCCCTCCAAGGTCTTGTTGAATCTCTCCACAAGACCACATGTTTGGGGGTGAAAGGGTGTGATGAACTTGTAAGTTGCACCACACTCATCCCACATAAACTTCATTTATGCAGACATGAAGTTAGATGCCTCTCTGACACTACCTCATTGGGAAACCCAACACGGGTAAAGATCCCTATCAGAGCTCTAGCTGCCACAGGTGCAGTCACTGAGCTCAGAGGGATGGCCTATGGGTAGCGGGTAGCATGGTCCACCAACACCATGACAAACCTGATGCCTAAGACAGTTTTGGGGTCCAAGGGTCCAATTACATTGATGCCCACCCTTTCACAAGGGGTGCCAATGAAAGATAGTGGGGTCAGTGAAGCTTTCTGCTTTTTCTCTGATTTCCCATTGGCCTGGCAGGTGAGACAAGACCTGCAGAGTGCAGCTGAGACTGTGTTCATTCTGGGCCAATAAAAGTGGGAGTCAAGCCTGGCGAAGGTCTTGTCTTGCCCTAAATGTCCTGTCAGGGGTATTGTCATGTGGCTCATTAGGCTTGGGGATAAACGCTGCCATTTTATCATGCACATGTTTCCTAAATTGCCTTCTCTTTCACATTATGACTTTTGAAACACATTTTGACACTATCCTTGCGTGATAGTGCAGGATTAGTTTCCCTGAGACTGCATTACTTACAAATTCTGCTTCGTAAGAACACTATCATGACACATTGAACATCTCGTACAAAGTCTGAACATACATTGTGCCAATGCAGTTGTTTGCTATTCATCCATGAGGCGATGCAGCTATAAATAGATCATAAACAATGGCAGCCTGACTAAGGTTTCAGCTCTGAAGCAAGGATGCTTTTTGGTATAAATAAACATGCATTTCTAGGTTGGGCAGAGGTGCACTTGCTGTCATTGCGAGGTCACTACATGCTGAAACCTCAGCACAGCTGCTTGATGATCCCTCTGTGAAAAGGGATGTCCAGCCTGTGACCAAGACAGGGACCTATATACTTTCCCTTCAGGTAATGGGGGTTGGATCACCCAATAGGGGATTCTTGGCAGAGCATGCACACACCCTAGACAACTAGATTAGGGAACACATAGTAGGAGTGCGCTATATATTGTTTGATATGCTCGCATATATACATTGTTTTAGGAACTATTTATTTTGTTCACTGCCCTTATACTGCTAATCACTTTCATCTGCTTCTGTCTATTGATCATTGATCATTGCAGCACAAATATTCTGCACAAAAATCATGATGGGTCAATAAATATTGAAAACGTCCCTCTGTGTATTCCTTGTATAATTCTCTGAGAGAGTGCACGAGTGACTGAGCGAAAAGGTTCTAGATCTATTACCACAATGCATGGGGGAGTCAGTGTTGTCATGTTCTGTGGTTGCCAAAGCCATTTGCTACCTATCTGGAGTTAGGGGTGCTTATAGTGGCACTGTGAGCTAGCTGGTCTCTAGGACAACATATCCTGAGGGGGTGCTCTGAATTAGTCTGACACCGTCCCAATGTTTATGTTGCCCAACAAACGCGCAGTTCCTACTGGAAATTGGAAACTACACGACATGGTGCTGCCGACATTGGTAGATTGGGTTCGCATGAGTAGGTCTCTCATGCGTTCTCAGAGACCTCTACTTACCTCCTAACCGGTGACGTTCGTGGTGGTAGGGACTATACTCCTCAGCTGAGTAGGTAACCCCTATGTATTGGCTGTAGGTTGCTCAAGCTCAAACTCTTCAAAGAATCTATTTCCATTGTGATAACCTCTCTGTAATTCATTTATTAATTTAACAATAATGTATGAAGATGGAGGTGCGGCAGCACTTAACATCGCTGAGAACTGCCGACATGCGGTTATTCAGAAATTACTACGACATGGCCTCACACCTGCAGGTGGAGATGATACTTTAGTGATCGAGGCTCACGAAGCATATAGGACGGAGGCATTCTATTGCTCACTTACATTCCTGGCAGCAGACAACACGACACACTTATTTCACACCTACAAACAGGATGAAGTACCAGAAAATTATACACCATATGAAGAGATAGAAATACCTCTAACATGCCAAGAACATGTAAATTGGTTTAATGGCGCCCTACCACAAACAACAGAATATGTTAGACTAAGCCCCTCTAGTGAGCTGCACAACCACAATTGGCCATACCGGGTAAAAATCCAGCCAGCTTGAGAAAGTGTTTCCCCATACAGGCACACAGGAAAAATAGAATGCTAACTATTTGCTTGCCGATGGGAATGGCTCCCCCTGTGGAATACTGCACAACTTGGGGTACAGTCTTTGCTGCAGTATATACCAAAACACATGGCACCCCTTCAATGGCTGTTTTGCCAGAAGTGCTGAAACAGATCCAGAATGAGTACTGGGAGGCCATGAGTACGGGGCAGCACCTGCCCTGGACTTGGGGATGAAACTGATGGCAATTTTGCTGTAGTATCTGCCATTATGTTGAGTAACATAAAGGGGGAAGCAGCAGCGTTGGCTATACACCAGCGTCTAAGGGATTTGCCTAAAATTATTGAAGAAACCTATACTACGCTGGGTCGAGATAATTTGGGATGGTAAACCACAATTAAAGAGTAACTTTGAAAAGGATAACTCTAAGCAAGCATCCAACTCTTCTACAGAGAAGAAGTGTGAGAATAAGAAAAATAAGGACAAAACTAAGTCACAGGGTGGGTCTCCTCAACAGGAAGCCACTGAAAATGCTATAACCTGCGAAACAGTAATAATATTAGCCCACATGACAGGTATCAGGATACTGATACACGTTTGTCTCGTTCCTTTCAGGAATCATCCAAAAAGTGTTCGGAGCGAGGTGGACGGTCAGAGCGCAGATCGGAAGAGCACGTGAAGCTGAAGAAGGACTCACAACACTCATCTGACTACATCATTAAACAGGAAGATAAACCTTAACCTTCCAAGCCTCAATTCAAAAAGAAGAAGGTAGCCGGACTTAAGGTCAGGCATGCCCCGAATATTGAGGACTCTGCTTTTGAGTGGGGGAATGAGCAGTGACCATGCTGGACAGCGCAGCAGAAGTCACAATAGTTCACCAGAACCTGATGGATTGCCTGGTGGGAGTAGCGCTTAGTGAGTATATCACAGTGGAAACACCGGATACTAGGGTAAGAGTCTCACATCCTTTATACGAAATCAACTCTAATTAAAGGGGGACATACCTAGAAAGATTGATGTTCTCTTTTGGGAGGACTTAACTCAAGGTTATGATATTCTTTTGGCTGAAAAGATTTGGCCACCTGATTTGGTAATGGATTGCCCAAACCGGGAAACGGTAATTTTACTTCCTTTTTCTGACCTATTTCCAGAATCAGTTAAACCCTCATATGCCAAGGAGTGTGCGCTAGTGCTAGCTCCTGCATTATACTGCAATCATGTGGGATTGGATGATGGTTACCTTATCATGAAATACCACTGAGGACAACCCCACACCCTTGTTTCCTGTGATAAAACTTGATCATTTATATCATCTAGTATTAGACTACAGACACTTAAACACAGCTAATCGCACATTTGCAATACAAAATGCACACAGTGCCGCACTAATTAACAACATAGTGTGGTAGAGATACAAAACCACACTTGATACCTCGAATGGATTTTTCTGCCAAAATATAGCACCTGGAAGCAGATATCTGACTGCATTCTCACCGCTAGGCTCTCAGAGGCAATTTTATCGGATGCCCCAGAGGTGTAGGAATAGCCCCACAGCTACTGCAAAATTTTGATGACCAGGCATTGTCCTATGTCGATGACATATATATGACAGATGATGACCTTTTGAAACACCTGACAAGAGTAGAGCGCATAATTCTGGGATTTGCTCACATGGGCTACAAATGTAACTTTAAAAAATCAAAAATTGCCCACCTCAATGTCCTTTTTCTGAGATATGAATTGTCAAGTGAAGGCAAAAAGCCTTGCGACACACTTCTTAGACATGTGTGTGCTACTTCTACCCCTAACTACTTTAAAAGAGATTACAATCCAGATTGGGTTTTCTAAAATTTGGCATAACATACATTCCAGATTACGCAGAACGGGTTAAACCACTATACGACTTGATACGTCCAGACTTTTCCAGTACACATAGGACACAGGAACACACAAATATATTATGTTCCATACAAGCTGACACGATAGCTTCAAAACAATTATACACACATGTAAACACAACAAACCTGGTGATCTTCATCATTGCAGGGACATCAGGATACACCTACGTTACGTTTAATGAAGGTGACAGTCCCGATTGCACATAAATCGCATTTATAAACCAACGCTGAAATGTGTTTTGCACCTACAGAACAAATACTGACAGCGATGCAAAATGCTGTGGCGCGAGAGCGAGCTCTGGCTCAGGGATAACGCATCATTGTCATTACCCCAGTGCTGATGCTAGAGGCTATCACCAGAGCAAGCATTCCAAACACTAAAGCCTTACATCCACGATGGATACAATGGGCTAACTAGCTCACCGCAACAGATGTAGATTACAGATTTGACTCAACATTACAAAACAAGCTTTTCTGCAGCACGAACAAGAATATTGTATACCTAATGAAACAATGCCTCTAAAAAGCTATGATTGCATCATATATACTGATTGTTCTGCCCAGCCTGGGTCCAAAGCACCAGTACTCAGTGACGTGCACAATTGTAAAAGGGCGCATACATGATGGAGAATGCCATCCTGAGAGAACCTACACCCAGTCAGTTGGTGACTGCACAACACAGTTGGCAGAACTAAAGGCTCTAATACTAGCACTAGAGAATACGGATCCTGAATTCCCCACGCTTATAGTGTGTGATTCATATCACTGTGTCCAGTCATATAATGAATACCTACGCTATTGGAGCCAGAATGGATTCAGAGACTCAAAAAGGTGCACAATCAAGCACAAGATGCTTTGGGAACAGATGGCAAAGCTGAAAGATTGCTTGCCACGGACTCATGTAATATACACACATTGAGTCATCAGCATGCTGGTGTACACTGTGCAGGGAATTCCATGTCTGACAAAGCCGCAAAAGCAACAGTTTGCACTGCTGCAGTTGCTGGAATTACTGATTCAAGTACGAGGATAGACAGAGACATCATGGAGGCTGTTGATGCTGTTCGCAATGACACCCACCTGCTGAAAGGCTTTCCATTCAACTACTCCTACAAGTTAGATGCACAACACATTCCATATGCTCACATTCCTGGAGTGGGGGATAGAATAATACCAAATTCTGATTGCAGGATGGGTTTAATACTAGCTGCAGGCGAGTGTCTGGCATCTGCACATGCAGGGGTGGCTGCTACAATTTTATAATTGCAACAAAGTTACTGCTGGCACAGTTTTAACAAACAGGCCAATGACTTTGTCCTTAAATGCAGTATCTGCCAGCAAATGAAGGGTTCCACCATGACGCGTCTACCACAGACAGCTCTACTGATTTCAAACAAGCCTCTGGCTTGTGTTTATTTGGACCATTGCAGCTCTTTGTCATTAGATGGGGCCAGTGGAGCAACAAAACTTGAGGGGGGCCCCCTGCAAAGTACATGCAGGGGGCCCCCCACACTCCAGACCCAGTCCGGAGCTCTCAGGCCTGGGCACTGCCAGTACCGGAGGGCCACCGGAGCTTGGGGGCCCCCCGCACTGCGGGGGCTGCCGGGGCTTTTGTTAAGCCACTGGATGGGACTTACAAGTACATCTTGGTAGCAGTGGATTCCTGCTCTCGATTCCTATGGGTATGGTCACAGAGGGCGGCTGACGCTCAAAGTGTTACAAAAGATCTGCGAGTCTTTATCGGGACAAACACAGTAGGCACATTACATATTACGAACAGGTTCAGGCTTTTAGCGGTAGGGCACACAAAGAGGCCATGGGAAGTTTAGGTGTGACCCTGCGTTTCTCTTCCCCCTACCATTCTGAGGGAAATTTGGTAGTGGAAAGGAAACACCGTGGCTTAAAGCAGTCTTTAACAGTTAGAGTATTAGGCTCAGGTTGCAGTTGGGAGAATCACTTATGTAGGGTCCGGATGGCACTCAATAACCTGCCTAGAAAATCTCTGGGTGGTCAGACTACCTATGAAATCCTGTTTGGGGTAAAGATATGTGTCCCAGACCTCGACAATCCCAGCACAACAGCGGCGGAAGCACGTTTGACATCACTGAACGTTTGGCTGTTTTACAGGGACTGGACATCTTTCGGGACAAACAAAGCAATGTCCAAGTAAAACGCACTGCCACTGGGGAAGTGAAGGAAGTACCAGCAAGGCCTGGCTGGGTCCCGAAGGTTGGGGATCTGTCCAGGGAGAAAATTGTGGACAAGAAAGAATTCTGCCCATCTTACAGAGTGCCTGTACCTGTCCTGGCTGTTGAAGGTAACAGAACAGTACTTCTTCCACCACCTGCTTAAAGACAAACGATTTGTCTCCATTGCTCTGACCAAACCACACTATGTGGCCAATTTTCAACAGTAAGCCACGTGGGCTCCTGTGTAGCTACCTACCTCCTCTCGCTACCCATACATGAAGTTCAGATGGAAGCTTTAATAACTAATGATCAAAACAACAACACAACTGCCAATACTGATAACTATTCACTAGTTCACTTTCAGCAATCACACGTGACATTCATTGTGATTGAATAACTGAAATAAAGAATAAATCTTTTGTTTTTCTTTTTAATGTATTAAATCATTTTCAAAAGTAGAAACTCGATTCATATTATTTTTCATGAACATTACAAACAATTTTGTGGACCACACCAAAAAAGACAAACATATGGTTACAAATTATTCACATGAAGGACATCACAATACATCTATTTATAAAAACATATTGCCTAACTTGAGCAAGCTCAAATTCCAACAGAAACTAATAACAAGAAAAGGAAGAAAACAAAGAACCCAAAGGAAAGGTATAGGAAAAAGTGCACTACAGTTATAATGTGAAATATAACACAGACCCAGGGCAAATTATGGCCAAACAGTTAGGTATTCAGGTCATAGTAAGAAAACAAATTCATTAGTTATCATATATTTCAGCAACCTGATACTCAAAACTTTGTATTACAAAACTAGTTTGGACACACATAAACGGCCAACGCGTTTCAAACCTACTAAAAAAAGTTTTGGGGCTCTCCTCTGGTCCTGCAAAAAGAACTTGTATTTACAGTGTTGTGGCATTCACAAATGCCACTTGATGCTTTATTTTCTTAGGCACAACAACTCCAGTAGCACTCTCTAGATCATGCTTGTGGGCCACCAACTGGCTCCAGAGCAGACGAGACGATAGGACGTAGCTGCATTCTAATAAAGCGCCAGATGCACACATGCGTGCAGTCAAGAAAACTACAAGAAAAGCTTCTGATGACTTCGAGATAATTCAGAGCCGACCGCCAGAGCCTTTGATTAATACTTTTCAGAAGTTATTGTTGGTGGCCCACAAGCATGATCTAGAGAGTGCTACTGGAGTTGTTGTCGCTAAGAAAGCAAAGCATCAAGTGGCATTTGGCATTTGTGAATGCCACAACACTCTAAATACAAGCTCTTTTTCCAGGTCCTGAGGAGAACCCCAAAACATTTTTTAGTGGGTTTGAAACGCGTTGGCCGTTTGTGTGTGTCCAAACTAGTTTTGTAATACAAAGTTTTGAGTATCAGGTTACTGAAATATATGATAACTAATAAATTTGTTTTCTTACTATGACCTGAATACCTAACTGTTTGGCCATAATTTGCCCTGGGTCTGTGTTATATTTCACATTATAACTGTGGTGCACTTTTTCCTATACCTTTCCTTTGGGTTCTTTGTTTTCCTCCTTTTCTTTTTATTAGTTTCTGTTGGAATTTGAGCTTGCTCAAGCTAGGCAATATGTTTTTATAAATAGATGTATTGTGATGTCCTTCATGTGAATAATTTGTAACCATATGTTTGTCTTTTTTGGTGTGGTCCACAAAATTGTTTGTAATGTTCATGAAAAATTAATAACATGAATCGAGTTTCTACTTTTGAAAATGATTTAATACATTAAAAAGAAAAACAAATGATTTATTCTTTAATTCAGTTATTCAATCACTATGAATGTCACGTGTGATTGCTGAAAGTGAACTAGTGAATAGGTATCAGTATTGGCAGTTGTGTTGTTGTTTTGATTATTGATTGGTCCAGCCTTACTGATTATGGGCCAGAACGCTTTATTGATATCCATTAATAACTAATGAAGCATCCTTTCTCCAAAGAGAGACAACAATCAACAACAACCAAGTATGCCTTCTACCTGTTGCAACAACAACTGCACAGTCAACTAGTACAGAAACACAGATTTCAATTCGTAATCCTGCCAAGAATACTGTCTACATCAACATACCACAGATCACGTCATCTCCCAGTTCTACAAAACCTGCTGCGTGGCCCAAAAAATGATCAGACTGCCTCTGGCTACTTCATCAACTTTGATGACTTCTCTTCAGAGTCGTCTGACCCGCCACCACCGCCATCTCTATCTTTGAGGCTGAAAGTGCATGTTTTCTATCTTTGGCTAAAATGGACATACTTTGTTTCTCCTTCGTTATATATTTTGATTACAATCTCGTTACTTTTCCTGGTCCTCTGGATTGTTTTTGTGACAGTCGTTCCCCTGCTTCTGAATGGACATTATCTCCCAGAACTCTCTGCAGTACAACTGGTGAACTTGGTTCCCAAACCACATTCGTCATCCCACTGGGAGTGAAGAGACCTTTCCCTAGTGAACATTTCAGCTGTTCCAGTTCCTTATGGTATTGTTTGGGATAGGGTATCGAATGATGTGTATGGCCTCACTGAATGTTTACAAATTCCTTATTATCATTGAATGATGTCATTACCCCTAGTACTGTTTCTGAAGATTGGGACATTGATACATTGCTTGAAATGCTAGAAGATCTTGTCATGCGCGCCCTGCTCACCTACTGCAGTCAGCATGCGGAGCTGAGTGCGGATAAAAGGGGCGGTTTGTGATTAGAACGCGCTTCGCGTTCAGTCACAGATTGCCGCCTAAGCCTCTCCCGCACTCCTAGATCCACTTACCTGCCTTGATTTCTGCAATCCAACCGTCGTGTCTTGCGGGACGTCCCCGACGTGCTCCAGCTACGACAGGAGGAGTCTACCCTTCCGGCGTCGTAACTTCCTCTTCCGGGGTCATTCTGACCTGGTGTTCACTCGCCGGCTGTTTCATGCAAAGCAGCCCCTCAAGTCTTACGCGCATGGTGTTTCTTTTCCCCTCTCAACCTGCAACGAGAGAAAGGAAAGGAATTTAATTAAAGAATCCAAGCCTCCTGACATATGGTAGGATGGTGACATTATACATGTTATGAAAATATCCTTATCTGATTTCCTGGATTCCGCACAGAGTGGAGAATAGCTTCTTTGTTAGGTTTCCTTCAGTTTTCTTGAGTTTTCTAGAAGATAAAATAGTTATATGTTAGTTTCCTGAACATTAAGGATACTCCTATGCTAATCTGATCCAGCACCTTTTTGTGTAGCATTTTATCCTTGTTACATCCTGTCTAGGAAAATAACTGTTTTTGTTTTTTCCTAGTAGTTTCAGGATATATATTAATGGGTCTAAGTGGAAAATACCGTGACATTTGTTAAGGTTAGTATCTTTCACTTTCTTTGTAATTAAATATTTGGCTCCTTGGCCATAACGTTAATGCCTAGTGTTCTCTATTTTCATAGACACATCTGTTCTAATCTGGTTCCTACCTATCTATATCTTCATTAGATTTGGAAGAGGGATGTTCATCAGGCATATTATTCCTAAGTACGTGTCAGGTCATTGTTGAATATTATCCTCAGATATATATATGACGAATACTTACTGTATGTTATTTTACATAGGAAGTGTATTCAATCAAACCCAGAAGGACATTGTGCAAGACGTGCCAGCGTGTTCGACTCCTTCTCCCTTTCCTTGTTTTGTTTTCCCTCTTCCCCACATTCACCTCATTGGCTTTGACTGTGTCGGGCTGATCTGGTGGGTCAGGAAAGTTGGGATCCAGCACCTGTTCTTCCACGTCGCTTCTGCGGAAACTCCAGGAGAGACCCACAGAACCCGAAGCCCACATGTATTTTTCTGCCTGGGCGAGATGGAGGACCACCAGATTACTTTGGCTGATGTAGCCCACATGATAGGGAACATGCAAAAAGAAATACAGGCCCTGGCTCTTAGATTGAAGCCTTCCAGCACAAACTGCGCCCTCAACAGACACTGCGTCAGGCGCCTATAGTAATTTATTCTCGCCCCAGCCATCCTCCTCCAGTAATGTTAGTATATCATATAGCAACCCTTCTTCTAACCCGTTAGCTCCACCTGAATAGTTTTTAGGAGATCCTGCTAAATTTGCCACCTTCATCAATCAATGCCAATTGCATTTTATGTGTAAGACATCTTGTTTCCCTACAGAGCAGTCTAAAGTAGCCTTTGTTTTATCTTATTTGGGAGGAATGGCTGCTACATGGTCTATCCCCTTAGAAGATCGTAACAACCCCTTGTTGTACAACTATGTTACCTTCAAAGAAGAGTTGCATTGACTGTTTGACAGACATTCATTCATGCAAACAGTAGATACAGAATTGTTGAACCTAAAACAGGGGTCGAAGGATCTCATGACATATATCTCCTGAAACAGGTTAATCACTGAGGCAGGATGGCCTGAGGCCAAGCGCAGTGCTCTGTTTTACAAAGGATTGAAAGATTAGCTAAAAGGCATTTTGGCTCATGTGGTACACCCCCACCTGACTCGTGGGATGCACTAATAGATCTGGTGGTTAAGTTAGATCAGTGATTACATGAGCAAAAAAGAGAAAAAGGACGTTCTGAGATCAAATTTCTTACGTTTAAAGAAAGGAAGTCAGACATTGACAAAAACCTTGATGACCCTGAACCTATGCAGATAGGTAGTATTAAAGGGCCTTGAGTGATGAAGAAAGACAGAGGCGTAGAGACAAAAAACTATGTTTGTATCGTGGTAAAGCAGGACACTTTCTACGTGACTGTCCTGTTAAACCAAAAAAACGCTCTGAGTCGGGAAACTAGCAAACCCAAGAAATGTGGAGACTGGTTGCTCGGGTAGGTCAGGGTTGATGGTCTCCCAACTGTTGATTTAGAATCATGCCTTTTCCCCTCTGTGCCATTTCATTATGAAACCACGATTGTCCTGGGGAAGTAAATCCGTAGACATCCAAATCGTGTTAGACTCTGGGTCGACAGGGAATTTCAAAGACTCTACATGGGTTAAACAGGTGGCAATTCCAGTCGAACCCAAAAAGGTAGTAGAGATAGTAAAAACTATTGATGGGAGCACCATAAAATCAGGTCCTGTCACGCATACCACTACAGAACTAGAGCTTTGTGTCCATAATTGTCATCATGAAACAGTGCAGTTTGATCTGATTTCTTCTCCTCAGTTCCAGGCAATTTTAGGAATCCCTTGGTTGACAAATCATAACCCAGATATAAACTGGAGAGATCAATCTTTGTGTCTTTTCTTCTGAATTCTGTATGCTACACTGCATGAAGTGTTACACCATCACAACACATAGCCATGACCACAGACTCTGACTCACCTGAATTGCCTGCTTGCTATCACCCCCTAAGAGAGGTGTTTGATAAAGAAAAGGCATCTGTCCTACCCCCTCATCGTTCATACGACTGTCACATTGATCTAGTGCCTGGAGCTAAGATCCCGAGCAGTAGAATATATGCTTTGACCGAGAAAGAAAACATCTACTTGAGAGAATACTTGGATGACATGCTAAAAAGGAGTTTGTATGGCCTTCTAGGTCTGCTGTTTCATCCCCCTTTTTTTTATACCCAAACGGGAAGGGGTCTTCAGTGTTGCATAGACTATAGAGCCCTAAACAATGTGACAATAAAAAACAGGTACCCTCTGCCCCTTATACAGTCATTTCTCGATCAGGTAAAAGAAGCTACCATTTTTACAAAACTGGACCTGAGGGGGATACCATTTAGTGAGGGTAAGAGAGGGAGACGAATGGAAAACAGCTTTTTGTACCAAATTTGGACTCTATGAGTACTTGGTAATGCGTTTTGGTCTTTGTAATGCCCCTGCTGCTTTCCAATTTTTCATTGACGAGGTTTTGAGCGAGGTTTTGGATGTGAGCGCCATTGAATACATTGATAACATTTTGATCAATTCCTCTACCATTAGAGAGCACATAGGACAGGTGAAAACTGTGTTAGAACGTCTCAGAGACAACAATCTCTACGTTAAACTGGACAAATGTGAATTTCATGTTATTGAAGTAACCTTTTTGGGCTTTGTGTTATCCACAAAAGGGGTGACAATCGATCCCCAAAAGGTTGCAGCTAATGAACTGGCCTTCTCCTAGCACTGTAAAGGGAGTGCAGAGCTTTCTAGGTTTTACCAACTTTTACAGACATTTTATCAACGGCTTCGCATCATTGGCTTCACCCATCATGAAACTTCTGAAAAAAGGGATGCCCTTTGTTTGGACGCCAGCCGCTGAGGATGCCTTTTCTAATCTAAAAACTGCTTTTGTCACTGCCCCTATCCTGAAACATCCGGATTCCTCTCAACCATTTATAGTTGAAGCAGATGCATCGCAGGTGGCCATTGGAGGTATTTTATCCCAGAGAGACAGACAAACCGGACAACTGCACCCTGTTGCCTTTTATTCAGACAAACTCACACCTACTGAACAGAATTATTCCGTAGGAGACAGGGAGTTATTGGCCATCAAATGAGCCTTTGAAGAATGGCATCAGTACCTGTTAGGGGCTTTGCATTGTGTTACCATCATCACTGATCATAGAAACCTACAGTTCTTGAAAACAGCCAGGGCTCTGTCCATGCGACAGTTGCAATGGACATGTTATTTTAGCAACTTCGATTACATCATACAGTTCCAGGCAGGCAGGAAACATGGTAAAGCAGATACACTGTCATGTTATGGCTACTGAAGGCTGTGGTTGTTGGGTCTGTTGTCTGGGTGGAGTGTACTGTCATGAGTGCCCCGCTTGCTGACTACAGTCAGCAGGCTGAGCGGAGCCGAGTGCAGATAAAAGGGGCGGTTTGTGAATAGAACGAGCTTCGGGTTCAGTCACAGATTGCTGCCTAAGCCTCTCCCACACTCCTAGTTCCACTTACCTGCCATGGTTCATGCTATCCAGCTGTTGGGTCTTACGGGACATCCCGACGCGCTCCAGCTACGACGGGAGGAGTCTCCTCTATCGGCTTCGTAACTTCCTCTTCCGGGGTCATTCTGACCTGGCGTTCACTCGTCGGCTGATTCATGCAAAGCAGCCCCTCGAGTCTTACGTGCATGGTGTTTGTTTTCTCCTCTCAACCTGCAATGAGAGAAAGGAAAGGAATTTAATTAAAGAATCCAAGCCTCCTGACATATGGTAGGATGGTGACATTATACATGTTATGAAAATATCCTTATCTGATTGTCTGGATTCCAAGCAGAGTGGAGAATAGCTTCTTTATTAGTTTTTCTTCAGTTTTCTTGAGTTTGCTAGAAGAGAAAATAGTTATATGTTAGTTTCCTGAACATTAAGGATACTCCTATGCTAATCTGACCCAGCACCTTTTTGTGTAGCATTTATTCCTTGTTACATCCTGTCTAGGAAAATATGTTTTTTTGTTTTTTCCTAGTAGTTTTCAGGATATATATTTTTGGGTTTAAGTGGAAAATATGGTGACATTTGTTAAGGTTAGTATCTTTCACTTTCTTTGTAATTAAATATTTGGCTCCTTGGCCTCAACGTTAATGCCTAGTGTTCTCTATTTTCATAGAGACATCTATTCTAATCTGGTTCCTGCCTATCTATATCTTCATTAGATTTGGAAGAGGGATGTTCATCAGGTATATTATTCCTAAGTACGTGTCTGGTCATTGTTGAATATTATCCTCAGATATATATATGACGAATACTTACTGTATGTTATTTTACATAGGACGTGTATTCAATCAACCCCAGAACGACATTGTGCAAGACGTGCCAGCGTGTTTGACTCCTTCTCCCTTTCCTTGTTTTGTTTTCCCTCTTCCCCAAATTCACCTCATTGGCTTTGACTGTGTCAGGCTGATCTGGTGGGACCCACAGATCTAGGGCATTCAATTGTATTATATTCTAATGAATTGTATGAAAAGGTACATCTACTTATGATGAAATGTTTTGTTCTCAACATTACGGTCATCAAGTTCTGCATCAAGCAAGTAGTCCACATGCTGTTTTCAATTGCACACAATGGGACCATCGCCCTACACCACCACGGTGGAGAATCAAAGAGTATGTTGGGAACCTTTATCGAAGGCCACAGCAGTGCGGGCAGGTGGAAACAGTACTGGTGCAACAAGTAACTATAGAATTAACTGTCACCAGATAAGAAATGCCTGGTTCCATACCACAGCAGCCTTGATCTTCAGCATCAATAGAGAGTATCTTCAAGACCGGATGAATCACGGCAGACAGAGAACCCTTCAGATAACAGGACGAATTTGCAACCGACGCATTACAAGCCCCATGAAGTGAAATGTCCTTGCATACTAAGGACCCGCTTAAAGCATTCTCACAGTAGGAACCGCTGAGCAAAACTTCAGTGTCCCCATTCCTGCATCTGAATTTGAAAGGTAACTCCCAGTATTCATGCACAAATCCTTCCCCTAATGCTTCGTATCTGCCTACCTGGTGATGTTGCAGATAATATTGGAACTGGAATGTAGTGACTGGTAGGATAATATATCCATGGATTATCCAATCTGTGGACGGTGTCTCAGCAACGGTGAAAGGGTAATTGATCTAATTTTTCAATTTGGAACATGGTATAGTTTGCATCTCTCCATGACATCAATATCTGCTGTTCAGTTAAATCCTATGAAGAAAACAGATTGGAGGTGTTAATATAACGGCACGGCTCGTGGCCAGAACATAAGGTTTGAAGTGTCTAGCTTAATAACACAATGGACAGAAGTTGCGACTGTCCATACTGTAAAATTGACATGTCTTGCTGCATTATGTTAATTGCAGATGATACTATGTTGGCCAATTAATATATCCTAGAGGATAACGTGGTCATGCCATTGTCACTCACTGCCAAAGCATTTTCTAGACTAATCCTAACAATGTCACGCAGCCTCTCAGCAGCTTCCTGTTGAGAAACTTCCCATAGTTCATTGTATATGTTTCTGACATGGGTTCTGGGTACCTAACAAGAAGCTCCTGAGATCCAGGTCATCGGACAGAAGGGACAAGTGTTTTTTCACCTGAGACAGTGTTGAGGTCTTTAGCCACTCAAGGAATAACTTCCCAACACTGTATGATGTCACCACCCCTGAATGTTCTGATTGCACAAAACGTTGGTCAGGTCTATTGATCTTAAACCCTCTGGCGTTACCCAGGCATCTGGACTGACACCAATTAGTGTCTAAAGGCTGAACCAACCATCCCTTCCAGTTGGGGTCTGATGAATTGTAAGAGCCGTTGCGTAGCATGGCATCACAGGTATCATCACAATATCATATAAAATGTTGCAAATTTTCAAAACGGGCAAATGTGGGAATATGTGGTGTGTTCAAGTATTTTATCTTGTCTATTCCAAGACATTAAGGGGCCGATTCCGATTCGGGCCGGAAAAATCTCCGTCCGAGCCGGACCCAGAGAGATTTCCGACCGAATCGGTCCCTAGCAGTCCGACCGAACGAGTACGATGCGTTCGAATGCTATCGGACTCGATTCGGTCGGACTCCCATTGAAGTCAATGGGAGCCGGGCGTACAACGCGTACGCGGGCTCCCATTGAGTCAATGGGTGCGAGGCGAACAAGGGCGCCCCCTACAGTGAGTATGCCGCGAAGCGCATCGCGTCGTACACGCACAGGTAGGGGGGACCCATGGGTCCCCCCTGTGTGCGCCTCGCACGGGTACGCGTACAGGGGGGTCCGACGCAGATCCCCAAAGTGCGGCTCCGACTACTTTTTCGAGTCGGACGGCGTGAGTCGGTCGGACTGCTCGCGGTGCGCATCGTACTTACCCGGCCGGAAAACGACTCCATTGCGCGAGGCGATCCGTGTCCGTCCGAGTCGGTCGGAGCGTGTTGGACCCGCGTTCGAGTCGGTCGGCGATTTCGCGGGCGCATGCATCGTACTCGCCCGGCCGGACGCGCGTCCGAATCGGTCGGGAAACAGGGCTCCGAATCGGATCCGGTAAAGCCGAATCCGATTCGGAGCCCTTCCGACCGAGATCGGAATCGACCCCTAAGTTTGCTGCACAGTTTTGTTCAGGAAAATCATTTGGGGCCAGATGTACGATCACCCAATTTGCGACTCGCAAATTGTGTTGTAATTGCGATTCGCAATTTGCGAGTCGCAAATTGGGATGTACAACAGTGTCAGAGACACTGTTTGAGATTCCCAATGGGGTCGCAAATTGCATGCCTCATGAATATTAATGAGGCACTTGCAATTTGAGACCCCATTGGGAATGGCTGGCCCTCCCAGGTATGGTGGCCTGCTGGGCTCAGCAGACCTCCATGTCTGGGACTGCTTTTAAATAAAGCAGTTTTTTTTTTAAATGCAGCCCGTTTTCCTTAAAGAAAAACAGGATGCATTAAAAAAAATAAAAATAAAACGTTTACGTTTCATTTTTTAAGACCAGGTAGTGCTCCCTGGGACGACTGCTTGCCCCTAAAAAATATTTTCCCCTGCATTTGCAAAGGGGAAGGGGACCCCTGGGGACCCCTTCCCATTTGCAAATGCCTTACCACCCTCTTGAAGAGGGCGGCAAATTGACAGTGTTTTGCGACTGCAATTGCGGTCGCAAAACATTCATACATGGGGTAGAGAGTCGGTATTAGGAAGGGATGCCCTTGAAACGCCCCTTCCTAATAGCGAGTCGCATTTCCTATTTAGTAAGTCGCAAAAAAATTGCGACTTGCTAAATAGGAATTGTACATGGCCCTGTACGTTTTTGCCCTTGGTGTGGTATTAGGCATGCTCTAAACAAGGCCTCAGGTCCCTGAACCTGCCAATCTTTTGTCCCACAAACAGACTTTGTATCTATTGTTTCTTTCCAAAAGTCAAGCCCCTGTACAGACAGCTAGGAAAGAAAAGAAACAGAGTATATCAGCTTAGTGCTTGTTATCATATTTTTCTTTGCAGATGTAGGCGCTAGCCTGTAAAAATATGAGGCTAGGTCAGATATGTCAAAAACAGAATAATTAGCAAACTTCTGTGCAGATTTTTTTGAACTACCTTTTTACTGTGTTGGGCAGTGTTCCCATTGGATGTAATTATAAATGGCACGTAGGATACTTGCTTTATGCAAAAAGTGGTAACCATAATGTTGATAACAGAACATATCATCGTAATTTGATGTACCATCATACAATTCATCAGAAGAAAATAGTCGATTTCTCTAGATCTTCTAGCAAATTATGCACTGTATCAATGTACCAATCATCAGAAATAGCACCAGTGGTGATGAACTCTTTAAAGAAATTTTAAGCAAACATGGAATTTGCTAAATTTCAGTAGGGCCAAACACATCATATGATACCCGGTCCCACACTATTCCTTCAGGAATTGGAACTGCTGTAATGTTCACCAGGGACAGATCTCTTTGTTCACGGTGCGATGATGCATATGGTTTCAATACCAAGTTCACAAGTTGGACTACAGAGCGTTCTGGGAGGTAATATCTGCTCAGAAGCAGGAAAAAGGCAGTCGCCAAACCAATCCAGAAGACCAGAAATAGTAATCCAATTTTAATCCAAAGGTGTAACCCAGGAGTAACAAAGTATGGGGCCTATTTAGAAGCCCCTTACGCCGCTGATGCTTTTTGTGACGCACCGGCGGCACAGTGTGGTGCTCCATATTTACAAGGACACCTAAAGCCACCCTGGGTGGCTTTTCCTGTCCTTGTAAATATAGTACCTTTTCACGCAGCACTTTGCATGAAAGGGGCGTTCCATGGGTGTTGCTGTGGGTGTTTCCACGCAAAACCCATGGATTCTGCCGCATTTCCATATTTACAACGTTTTGTAAACCTGGGAATGCATCAGAATCCTACGCCTCCCCAGGGGAGGTGTAAGAAAGCGCAACAAGAAATACTTTTATTTCTCCTAGTTTTTTCCACTTTCTATGCGTGCTGAATTCTGCAGCACACATAGAAAGAGGAAAACACCTCTTGTGATATTTTTTATGCAGGAAGGTGTCTTTTCCTGCACAAAAACAGTCATCCCCGCATCGCAGGCACCCTTGCAACATGGTGCAAGGGGGCCTGCGTTGGCGCATGTCAGCCAATTGTGCACCAGTGCAGGGGAGAGCTCAGGGATAAGTCGTATTGTTGTAAATATGACGCATCCCTTTGCTTCGGAATTAACACAGCGCAGCCAAATGGCTTGCGGCACAGCGCTACTTTACTTCCTTGTAAATATGGCCCTATGTCTTTTTCAGCCAATGATAGAGAGCCCTTACTCGCAGCTTGAAAGGGAGAGGAGGCGGCAGTGGTGTCTCACATTCAATTAGAATCCGATAAGAAGTCGTCGCAGTCCACAAAGTAGCCGGATGCCGTTCAATCTGTTTTTGGTAGCTCGACAGGTTTTGTTGGACCTGGGAGATGACTCAATCTGTGGCATATTGACGTAGATCTTATTGTCATCAAGTTTTCTTATTGAAATTTATGTCTCTATACTAGTCGATTGTATAGTGGTTGTTGTTGCAACAGGGAGAAGAAAAACTTTATTGTTATTTACTGTTTCTTGTGGAAGAGAGAAATCTTCTTTAGTTATCCAAGCTTCCATCTGAACCTCCTGAGTGGTAGCGAGATGAGAGCGGTGGCTATCCAGGAGTCCACGTGGCCTACTGTTGAGAATCAGCCATATAATGTGGTTTGATCAGATCAATGGAGACAAACCTTTTGTCTCATTGACCGGCAAGGGGTGTAAGAAGTACAGTTCTGGTACCATCGACAGCCAAGACAGGTACAGGAGCTCTGTAGGACGGCCCAAACTCTTTTTTGTCCACAATTCTTTCCCTGACCAGATCCCCAATCTTCAGGACCCAGCCGTTCTTGCTGGGACAACCTTCACTTCCCCAGTGGTGGTGCGTTTTACATGGACGTTGCTTTGTTCGTCCCAGAATTCATTTAGTTGCTGTAAAACAGTCAGACGTTCATTGATGTCAAAAGGTGTGTCTGCCGCAGCTGTGCCGACATTATCGAGGTCTGGGAGCCACACTCTTACCCCAAACAGGATTTCATATGGAGTCTGACCACCCAGGGATGTTCTTTGCATGTTGTTAAGTGCCCTCTGGACCCCATATAGGTGATGGACCCAACCGCGACCTGAGCATAGTGCCCTTGCTGTTAAAGACTGCTTTAAGTCACGGTTTTTCCTCTCGACTACCTAATTTCCCTCAGGCTGATAGGGGGAGGGGCACCTCAAGGCCACACCCAAACTTTCCATGGCCTCTTTGTAAGCCCAAGAGCTAAACCCTGGACCCTGGTGGGAATGTAGTGTGCCAATTGCGTATGTCCCAATGAAGACTCGCAAGCCTTTGATAACAGTTTGGGCATCAGTCAACCGGTGTGACCATACCCACAGGAATCTACAGCATGAATCCACTGCCACAGATGTACTTGTAACCCCCATCAGAATGTAAGGGGCTGCAGTGGCCCAAATAGACACAAGCAAGAGGATTGTTTGAAATCAATAGAGGTGTCTGTGGTAAACGTGTTATGGTTGAGCCCTTCATCTGCTGGCAGATGTCACATTTGAGGACAAAGTCTGTTTATTAAGACCAGGTCACCAAAAGCGGTGCTGCAGTAATAAAACTGTAGCATTAATCCCTGCGTGTGCTGAACCCAGACCCTCATGTGCAGCTAGTATTAACCACAGTCTGTGATCAGTGTTGGGTATGACTCTATGCCCCACTCCTGGAAGGTGAGCATATGGTATGTTCTGTGCATCTAACTTTTAGGAGTACTTGAGTCGAAAGCCTTTTGGCAGGTGTGTGTCCTTGAACGCAGCATGGACAGCAACCATGACGTCTCTGTCTCTTCTCTTACTAGAACGAGTTATTGCAGCAACTGCAGCAATACGAGCTGTTGCCTTAACGGCTTCATCAGTCATGGAATTCCCTGCAACGTAAATGCCAACACGTTGATGACTCAATGTCTGTATTACGTGAGCCTGTGGCAAGCAATCTTTCAGTTTTGCCACTTGTTCCCAAAGCATCTTGTGCTTGATTGCGCAACCCTTAGAATCTCAGCCTGTGGCAACAATTTTGAATCCTAAAGTCAAAATTCCTGCACGTGGGGCTCTTTTGCAGGTATCTTTGAAGTGTTGGTATAGGTGCCTCCGATGCACGGTAGGTGTTCCCTTTTATGCACCAGACCTCCCCGTGGCGATACCCTCACCCCATTCACGTCATTCAAAACACGTCAATTACGAGACTGGACGGCAGCAAGCATATTGACGGTTCAAGACTGCTTTCAAACTAGGGAGTTAATCCCGCTAGATGACTTCCTTGCACACCATGACCTCCCCCCTGGTCAGTTCCTACACTATCACATATTGGTGGGGACTTTCAGTGCTTTGTGGCGTAGGGGCGGAAACGATCCGGAAACACATGCGGTCCTGCAGGCGATGGTGACATTGGGGTTATCACGTCACCTAGGCAAATGGATCTACAGGCCACTAATGGAGATGGCTATACAGCCCCTACACTACGCACAAGAGAGGTGGGGAGCTTTATTGGGCAGGGAATTAATTGAAGCGGAGTGGGGTAAAGCCATGGGCAGCCCAAAGAAAGTCTCTAGGAATACTAACTTCAAATGCACACAACTCAATTTCCTGCACACGACCTATCTCACCCCACATAGACTCAGTATAATGTACCGGAATGTAGAACAGCAGTGCCTGAGATTTGGAGCACCGGGCGCTGGGTTTGCACATATGGTATGGGATTGTCCAAGCCTGCGTGACTACTGGCTCATTGTGAGAAGCTGGCCTGGTATGTGATGTCCACTTATGTAAGTGTTTTTTTGTAACCTAAGGAAGGCTTGGGTCCTAAGCTAGCTGGATTGGACCACTAATAATTATATACTTGAGAGTATCCAGTAGCTACTGTTTAAAGTTTAAACAGTAGCTACTGGATACTCTCAAGGATACACTTATGTAAGTGGGCACCTTGTACCAGTCCAGACAAGCCTTATGGTGATTTAAGAGGTATTAGACAACCTTAGAAAGCTCTCTAAGTGGTAGCTGTGGAGAGCAGCCTTCAGGCTTAGTCCAGAAGGAGTGTAAAGCAGCTTGTTTTACCAGAATGCAATCTTATATGTATAGATTAAGTGAAAAAGAACCACACAAGGTATTTATAAAAATATGTATTTATTATATAATACTCTCTAACACATACAAATATCTCCTACCCGAAGATATGCACAATTCACACAATACTTTGCGAAGAAATGCAGTAAATAGCACAGAATACACAGTGGACCCCAGGGGGGAACACACCATATACTAAGAAAGTGGTAAAAGAACCACGACTCGAGTCAAGACAATGTCAAGAGGACGTAGAATACCCTATTGGCAGGGGCACGCGGCAGGGTTGCCCCCTATCGCCGATGCTTTTCGCATTCGCTTTAGAGCCTCTGGCTTGCAAATTGCGCCAACGGCATGCGTCGGCTGCCTTGCGTTTCAGGCAGCGACCCCTTGTGGTCTCGTTATACGCCGACGACATGCTCCTCTATGTTCGCGAGCCTGCCACCTACCTGCCGGAATTGCTCCGCGAGTACGTTAAATTTGAGGGCTACTCTGGGTTAGGGATTAATTGGGCTAAGTCGACGGTGTTCCCGCTGACAGCTGGCACGTGTGAGGTGGAGCTGGACTTCCCTCTGACTTGGACCCGCGACACGGTGAAATATCTGGGTATATGGTTACATAGGGATCCCGACCAGGTAATTTCCATGAATTATGGCCGTGTTATTACACAGATCATAGATAAGGCGGACCGTTGGGCCCGGCTGCCTCTGTCACTTGCTGATCGTATTGCAGTGACAAAAATGTCTATATTACCCAAATTGTTATACTTGTTTGTAAATATTCCCATTCGGCTGAATATCTCTCTGTTTAAGACACTGCAGACGGCCCTACTGTCATTTGTATGGGGGGGTAAGAAGCCACGATGTAGTTGGAATGTATTGGTGCAGCCATTTGACCTGGGGGGGTTTGAGGCGCCCGATATGAGCTTATATTATTTTTGCGCGCAGGTGCAGTTTGCGCACTATTGGTTCTTTCCGCAGCGGTTTCTGCCTCATACGGCGATTGAGTCTGACGCGGTACTCCCGATGCCGCTAGTGGCGGCAGCACTCTCTGGTGGGAACGGAGGCCCCAGGACGGAAATTAATCCTGTACTCTGCACTTCCTGGGCCTGGCGTGCCCTCGCAAAAGGGCACAGCTGGACTACCTATACGCCCGAAGCTACCTATTGCTGCGCATCCCGACATCTCGGCAGCTCAGGAGCGACCTGCTCTACACGCGTTGGAGACCACTGGTGTTACATTGATGGGTGACCTATATGACCAGGGTCAGTTCCGCTCATTGCAGGATGTACAGGCGGGTCGGGATACTGGTTTGAAGCTGGGATTCACCTATGTGAGAGTGCGGCAAGCGGTCAGAGCCGTCTATCCTAATTATCCCGCTGAACCCCAAACACTGCGAGCACTGCAGGCAGTTCTGGCTGGGAAAGAACGTAAGGGTCTGATCACTAGGCTATATGGTGCGTCACAGCGAGAAAGGGAGCCAGGGGACCACCCTTCATATCTTAAATGGAATGCTACGCTGGGGTTTGTATTGCCGCTGGATCACTGGAAGTTTTGCTGTGAGTTGACTGGGCGCCTCACGGCAAACTACAATTTACGCATAATCCATTTCAAATTTTTGCACCAGCTATACTATACTCCTAGTGTGCAATTGTGGAGATTTGGTCTGCGTGACACTGCTAGTTGTGTGCGGTGCGGACAGGCTGACGCTGATTTTTTGCATCTGGCGTGGCAGTGCGAAGGGATAGCTGCATTCTGGGCCACGGTTGTGAGTGTGCTTTCGGACGTTGTGATGGAGAGCGTGCGGTGTGCCCCGGAGGTATGCCTGTTGGGCAATGTGAAGTATCTTAAGCCCGGTAACAGGCGGGTGGTCGCTGTTTCGACTCTACTGGCTAAACGTGCTGTGGCGCAATGCTGGGGCTCGAAAACCACGCCCACTGTGAAAAAATGGATCCGCGACTTAACATATTGTAGGGAACAACTGGAGGCCTATGCAGAAGAGCTGCCTGAGGCTGTTGTAGGGATTAAACCCAGATCAGTTGACTGGGGGTGAGTGTTTGATTGGCTCAAACGTTCCGTCCATCATCCCCTTTTGTATCGCTTTGTTCGCCCTAAGTTGGCGGGGGTATGCCCAGACGTGGGTCCCTTGCTCACTTTGCCACTGGATTCAAGCAAGCCTGGCTGATGACGGCTGGAAT
This sequence comes from Calotriton arnoldi, assembly GCA_963921515.1. Classification (NCBI taxonomy): domain Eukaryota; kingdom Metazoa; phylum Chordata; class Amphibia; order Caudata; family Salamandridae; genus Calotriton; species Calotriton arnoldi. The sequence goes on from CAWUFW010013938.1 coordinate 439,907, forward strand.
GCCAGAAACCGGTCCTAGGATGCTTGTTTCCGGTCCAGGGAAGACATGGCTTGGCAGTTCGGGCTGTACTGTTCCCATGAGGCACAGGGTCAGACTGATTTGCATATGGCCATGTCTGAACTGGGGTGGTGGAGTGAGCTAAAGAATGATGATGGATTAAACCCAGATCAGTTGACTGGGGGTGAGTGTTTGATTGGCTCAAACGTTCCGTCCATCATCCCCTTTTGTATCGCTTTGTTCGCCCTAAGTTGGCGGGGTATGCCCAGACGTGGGTCCCTTGCTCACTTTGCCACTGGATTCAAGCAAGCCTGGCTGATGACGGCTGGAATGCCAGAAACCGGTCCTAGGATGCTTGTTTCCGGTCCAGGGAAGACATGGCTTGGCAGTTCGGGCTGTACTGTTCCCATGAGGCACAGGGTCAGACTGATTTGCATATGGCCATGTCTGAACTGGGGTGGTGGAGTGAGCTAAAGAATGATGATGGATTAAACCCAGATCAGTTGACTGGGGGTGAGTGTTTGATTGGCTCAAACGTTCCGTCCATCATCCCCTTTTGTATCGCTTTGTTCGCCCTAAGTTGGCGGGGTATGCCCAGACGTGGGTCCCTTGCTCACTTTGCCACTGGATTCAAGCAAGCCTGGCTGATGACGGCTGGAATGCCAGAAACCGGTCCTAGGATGCTTGTTTCCGGTCCAGGGAAGACATGGCTTGGCAGTTCGGGCTGTACTGTTCCCATGAGGCACAGGGTCAGACTGATTTGCATATGGCCATGTCTGAACTGGGGTGGTGGAGTGAGCTAAAGAATGATGATGGATTAAACCCAGATCAGTTGACTGGGGGTGAGTGTTTGATTGGCTCAAACGTTCCGGTCCATCATCCCCTTTGTATCGCTTTGTTCGCCCTAAGTTGGCGGGGGTATGCCCAGACGTGGGTCCCTTGCTCACTTTGCCACTGGATTCAAGCAAGCCTGGCTGATGACGGCTGGAATGCCAGAAACCGGTCCTAGGATGCTTGTTTCCGGTCCAGGGAAGACATGGCTTGGCAGTTCGGGCTGTACTGTTCCCATGAGGCACAGGGTCAGACTGATTTGCATATGGCCATGTCTGAACTGGGGTGGTGGAGTGAGCTAAAGAATGATGATGGATTAAACCCAGATCAGTTGACTGGGGGTGAGTGTTTGATTGGCTCAAACGTTCCGTCCATCATCCCCTTTTGTATCGCTTTGTTCGCCCTAAGTTGGCGGGGGTATGCCCAGACGTGGGTCCCTTGCTCACTTTGCCACTGGATTCAAGCAAGCCTGGCTGATGACGGCTGGAATGCCAGAAACCGGTCCTAGGATGCTTGTTTCCGGTCCAGGGAAGACATGGCTTGGCAGTTCGGGCTGTACTGTTCCCATGAGGCACAGGGTCAGACTGATTTGCATATGGCCATGTCTGAACTGGGGTGGTGGAGTGAGCTAAAGAATGATGATGGATTAAACCCAGATCAGTTGACTGGGGGTGAGTGTTTGATTGGCTCAAACGTTCCGTCCATCATCCCCTTTTGTATCGCTTTGTTCGCCCTAAGTTGGCGGGGGTATGCCCAGACGTGGGTCCCTTGCTCACTTTGCCACTGGATTCAAGCAAGCCTGGCTGATGACGGCTGGAATGCCAGAAACCGGTCCTAGGATGCTTGTTTCCGGTCCAGGGAAGACATGGCTTGGCAGTTCGGGCTGTACTGTTCCCATGAGGCACAGGGTCAGACTGATTTGCATATGGCCATGTCTGAACTGGGGTGGTGGAGTGAGCTAAAGAATGATGATGGATTAAACCCAGATCAGTTGACTGGGGGTGAGTGTTTGATTGGCTCAAACGTTCCGTCCATCATCCCCTTTTGTATCGCTTTGTTCGCCCTAAGTTGGCGGGGGTATGCCCAGACGTGGGTCCCTTGCTCACTTTGCCACTGGATTCAAGCAAGCCTGGCTGATGACGGCTGGAATGCCAGAAACCGGTCCTAGGATGCTTGTTTCCGGTCCAGGGAAGACATGGCTTGGCAGTTCGGGCTGTACTGTTCCCATGAGGCACAGGGTCAGACTGATTTGCATATGGCCATGTCTGAACTGGGGTGGTGGAGTGAGCTAAAGAATGATGATGGATTAAACCCAGATCAGTTGACTGGGGGTGAGTGTTTGATTGGCTCAAACGTTCCGTCCATCATCCCCTTTTGTATCGCTTTGTTCGCCCTAAGTTGGCGGGGGTATGCCCAGACGTGGGTCCCTTGCTCACTTTGCCACTGGATTCAAGCAAGCCTGGCTGATGACGGCTGGAATGCCAGAAACCGGTCCTAGGATGCTTGTTTCCGGTCCAGGGAAGACATGGCTTGGCAGTTCGGGCTGTACTGTTCCCATGAGGCACAGGGTCAGACTGATTTGCATATGGCCATGTCTGAACTGGGGTGGTGGAGTGAGCTAAAGAATGATGATGGATTAAACCCAGATCAGTTGACTGGGGGTGAGTGTTTGATTGGCTCAAACGTTCCGTCCATCATCCCCTTTTGTATCACAGGGATTCTGCACATACACAGAGCTATGCACAGGATAATAGGACCTCGGAGTATAGTGGTGAGCCAACCATAAACCTTAGCAACTAAAACCCCAATCCGACTAGCTTTAGTGTCTCATTAGCAACGATGCTACCAATGATTAGACAACCCAGAACACGATATCTCTCTCTCTCAGGACTCGCAAGAACATCCTTTCATAACTCACTCATACCTGTCCACAACTTGCGTAATAAGAGACACAGTATAGTTTAAAATGTTTATTTCAACTATCGTGCTCTAAGATACAGTACACGTGCCAGTACTATCAGCATAATGCATAAGGATAATATAATCAGCATAGTTACAATTCCATAGAATACAAACGGGGAAAGCATTTCATAAAGCAGTGGATATAGGGCTAAATGATTACAAAACACCGAAATCTCGGTTATGGAAACCTAGCCAGTTTTTTCAGAAAATTAAATTTACTAAT